>CM043697.1:43022500-43480000 GCA_023935145.1 Bretschneidera sinensis | reverse complement strand
CCAAATTTTGGAATGACCGAGTTCCTTTCCTTTTAAGTTGTTGTTCCACCTTTATTGCCATGTGCACCATGTCCTCTAACTCCATGCAGTGTTGCAACTCCACCACGTTGGCAATGTCCCAGTTTAGCCCATTCAAAAACCTCGCCATGGTAGCTTCTTTATCCTCCTCTACATTAGCCCGAATCATGGCGATCTCCATCTCTTTGTAGTAGTCATCCATGCTCTTATAGCCTTGAGTAAGACTTTATAATTTATGATACAAGTCCCTATAGTAATGACTAGGGACAAACCACCTCCTCATGATGGCCTTCATTTCCTCCCACGTCTCAATAGGCCTCTCATGGTTTCTCCTTGTGTTCATCACAAGTTGATCCCACCATATAATAGTGTAGTCAGTAAACTCAATGACAACGAGTTTTACCTTTTTCTCCTCGGAGTGGTTGTGGCACTAAAAAATCAACTCAACCTTCTTTTCCTATTCCAAGTACACTTCAGGATTGTTTTTCCTTGGAACGACGGTATCTTATGATGTTTCCTAGGTTTCTGTTAGTCCCATCTCATCATCTCGGATCTCTTCGAAAACCTCTACCATGCCTTTCTCCCCTTGTCATGAACCTACCATCACCATTCAATGAATCTTGATCCTCTTCATCTTCGAACTCATCCTCGTGGTTGTCATCATAATCATCAACGGGCGCATGCCGTTCTTGCCTTCTAGCATTAGGGACTCTTTGGGGATGCCCCTTGCCCCAAGTAGCCATAACAGCATCTTGCCTATCCATCCGATCCCGAATCTCATTGAACACCACGTTCATGCATTCAAATTGTTGTTGCATAGCCTGTAACATGAAAGACAACTCCTCCCTTCCTTCTTTACTTGATCTGTCACCCCTGGAAGACATATTGTTTTTTGAAACTATAGAGAAATGTTAGAAATAATTCCTCACCACACTACCTCACATGTTTGCACTCAAATTATGTCACTAACACTCGTGTTTCACTCTTAAATTGGTTTTTTTTTTCCGATATTATTCTCACACTCTCTTGTCTTTTTCCACTCGTAGCTTCCCCTTTTCAGTTCTTTATTAAACTAATAAGCTTGATCAAGAAATTCAACTTGTAGTATTTAAACCAATACTGACGACAAGAAAATATTATAGAAACAATGAATCAAAGGAAAAGGAGAAGAATTAGATTTTTTTTAGAGAACTAAAACTACAAAAGTCACGATTCAAGAAAAAAAAATTAACTTTGATAAGTACGGTGAATGATAGTATTTGTTGCTTCAGTATCACCCTTTTTTTTGTCTTTTTCTCTTTTTTTTCCACGTTTTTTTTTATTTAATTGGGTGCACAACACAAAATAAGAAAAATGAATAATGAGCATAAATGGAACAAGATAGGATGATAACATGAAACGAAAGATAAAAAGATAGTAAACCTGATTTTTAGAAGCTAGCTATGATACCAAATGATGCGAACCTCAACCGACTGACTTTGAGACCCAATAAACAATATTGGAATACTTGCCCAAGAAAGCTAAAATTCACATTTTTGATAGAAAACCTCGACCCAACATTTATAATGAAACGCGAACCGATGGTATAAAGTAACAAATCTCGACCCAATGATTATAACTGAATCATGAACCGAAGGTATAAATTTTGAACGCCACAAGGAAGAATCCTCAATAAGTTCATAATTTTTTTGAAGAACCAATAGAGGAAACAAACCTCATGTTTTTCTGATACTATTCAAATCTGCTTCATTACAATGAGTGTTTGCTATTTATAACCTTTTCAGCCCTACACACCCACTATAAAGCAAAGGAAACTAACTTGGTTCCAAAATAAGAAAGTAGATATAGAAAGGACAAAAAAAATACGCCTAAGGAAAGTCTGAAATAGGCAAGTATATTAGCCAATTAATTGTTATGGAACTGGGAAGTCAATCAGCCAATTAATTGGTCTGAAATTAGAAAGTAATCATCCACTTTCTCCTTATAATTTCATGCGCCTCAAGCCATAATCATCCATTAATCCACACCATTGCTAAGGAAATTATGTCCAATTAAGCAAGATCAGCCCCATCAACAGTTTGGATTAAATTTTTTATGCATTCATCTCCTTTTGGGCCAAGCTTGGAATGCCGCATTTTAGAATCAGCCCAAATCTCTTGAATCAACCCATTAAGTGCTTCTTTGATCTTCTTGGATCTTGCTCTAGTAATAGACCCAACTAGAACATGCAATGAATCCTTTAATGGTGCTTGTTGACTCTCATCAGTTTCCCATTTACTATCGCGAATGATATGCTTTTATTTCTGAATGGAAAAAAAGAGTTCTATAGATGCCTGTACTGATCTCCTTCGGATGTATGAGAAATTCTATGGTCAGAAAATTAACTGGGATAAGAGTTCATTTATATTGATGATGCAACCTTAGTCCAACCTGAAAAAGGCTGTAACTTTGATCACTTACTTGGGAGTGCCTTTATTCCAAGGTAAGTGTGTCAACCAATATTTTTTTACTTTTGGAGGATAAAATCCGAAATAGGTTGACGGTTTGGAAAGCTAAGCACCTCACATTTGGTTGGAAATTAACTTTGTTAAAAAGTGTATTGTGTTCAATGCCTTTGCATACACTGGCTTCGGTCTCGTTACCTAAGGGCTTTCTTCTTAATTTGGAGCGCCTCTTTGCCATGTTTTATTGGAATGTAGGGGATTCAGCTCGGAAACATTGGGTTGCTTGGGATAAAATTTGTATGCACTTTGAAGAGGGCGGTATGGGAATTCATAGGATCTTGGAGGTTTATAGCGCTTTGCAAGCTAAGCTGGCATGGAGTTTCATGCAAGGGAAAACTTTAAGGGCAGTGATTATGAAATGTAAGTATGGTTCCCCTTCGAGTTTGTTATTAGCCCCTAGCTATAGCTCTCGTGGTTGGAGGTGTATTCTCCCTCACGTCCTCACCATTCTTGAGAATTCAACCTGGGTAGTGGGGTTAGGAGATTGTAGTTTCTGGAACTCTCGTTGGCATCATCTGCCACTTCCAGCTGCTGCTCTTCTTTTTCCTCATGCGACGGTTAGGGAGGTACTATCATATCAGAATTCTATGTCGTTGTTGCAAAAGTTCTTCCCAGCTATTCATGAAGCTGCATCTAAGTTGCGGTTGAATAACAATCCTGATATCCTTGTCTGGGATCACTCTTCATCAGGTAAATTCTCAACTCAGTCCTATTGGGAGTACATTAGAGTTAAAAGGCCAATTTTTAGATGGCATAAAAAAGTGTTGAACAAATGGGTGCGTCAAAAAATTGCTACTTTTTCTTAGCGTTTTTATCTTGGAGTTCATAAAGCGTTCATAACAATTTCCAAAAATTGTTATGTGGAAATTAAAGTTCAAACCATTAGAGTACATAAAGCGTCTAAATGTGTATGTTGCAACCATCCAAAGGAGGAATCTTTGGATCACCTTTTGGTTACAAGAGAGTTAGCCCAAACACTGTAGCACTATTTTGGTGCAAAGATGGATATTGATGAGGCTGCATCAGGATCAGATTTACTAGCGGCCTAGTTTCATCGTGCAAGTTTAATGACCTTTATGATTTTACGAGGGTCTGTATCTTAGTTTTGGGTCTATGGGCCATTTGGTGGGCTCGAAACAAGGTGATTGTTGAAGGTGTACTCAATATTTTCAGAGATAAGGGCGTTGGACGAGACGTTTTACCTCAATAAGGCGAGACGTAAGCCCCGAAACGTTGGAGCGTAAGTTTTTTAAAATATTAGGGCGTTTTGAATAAAACAATATTAATTAAATAAATTAAATGATAAAAATTTTAAAAAAAAATTAAAAAATGTAAATCAATTAATTACAAAAATCCAAACAAGGCAAAGTGTTTGGTAAAAACAAGAAAATATCTATTTTCCTTCTAATCTGAATTACAAGATTTCAAACAAAGCTTTTATTTTATTATGTTTGGCAAAAATGATGAAAACTTAATTTTTTTTAAATGTAATTTTCCAACACCCAAACAGAACTTTGTCTATTCTTCTGCTTAAAATCATGACAGCTATTCCTGTCTTTTCCTATAGGCACTAGGTGTTAGAGTGCAAAGACTTAAAACACAGGAGAGACACTAGAATAGATCTCAAAAGAGAGGCTGGTTGTAAAGAGAGAGTAGCATAAATTGGGTAGAGGGCTTTGTAATAGTTCTTATCACTTTCTTTATTCTCTTCTTTGGTTCTTCAAGAACTTGAGTTTCTTGGAGAGGGTTGTTGTATTTGTAAAGAACCATTGATTTAGTGCAGAGAGTTAAGAGGAACTCATGGGGACGTTGGCTATTGCCAAACCTTGATAACAATTGTTGTGTCTTTTCCTTTCTTTGATTTCTGTTTCTGTTTCCGATTCATCTTTACAAGTCATTCTAGACTTGGGTGTTTGGAAGATCACCACCTGGGCATCTCCAAGGTGATTTCCAATAGTGGTATCAAAGCTAGAGGAGATACCACAACAGTGGTGTCAGAGCTTTGGACAGTGGGTATCAGACCTAAAACAGAAGGTATCGGAGCAAGACTCCAAGAATCAAAGATCAACTTCTTGGGTGATTCACGAACGGAGTAAAGATCAATATCAGATCGTGTTCTTGAGGGTGATTCAAGAACGGTATTGAGATCAATCTTCGATTGTGTTCTTGAGGTTTAGAAGAAACTGGAAAGAAATTGTGGGTGCTGCATAAATCCGGGATTTTCTCCGCATGATGGCTTCAAATTTCATTGTTGAGAAGTTTGATGGAAAAGGAGACTTTGCCCTTTGGAAGCGGAAGATCAAGGTTGTTCTTATGCAACAGAAGGTGGACTTGGCTATTGGAGAAGATGACACTTTTCCAGCAAGTATCACAGAGGACCAACGGATTGAGATGAAGAAGATGGCATACAACACCATTTTCTTGTACATGTCAGATAGCGTGACAAGAGAGTACGGAGACTCGGAAGATCCAGCTGTCATATGGAAGAAACTAGATGAGTTGTTTCTTACCAAGACTCTCCGTAATAAGATTTATCTTCTTAAAAGAATATTTGCTTTTAAAATGGATCCTAATAAAGAGTTGCAAGATAATCTTGATGTGTTTAATAAGCTAGTTCAAGATTTGAATAGCTGTAGCATAACATTCCCGGATGAATAATTAGCTGTTATTTTGTTAAATTCTCTTCATGATTGTTTTGATAATTTGATTAATGCTATTGAATATGGAAGAGATACACTAACCAAGGAAATCGTGATTAATGCTACAAGGGCTCATGATTTCAAAGCCAAGATGAAGGAAGCATCAAGTGGAGAAGGGCTGTTTGTTAGAGGAAGGCCAATAACTCGGAATGGAAATAGCATTCATGGCAACTACCGGGAGAAATCAAGAGCTAGAGGGCGGAGCCATGGGAGATCTCATTCCAAACCGAGATTTGGAGGAAAGAGATGCTTCTACTACAACAAGGAGGGATATTTCTGGAAAGATTGCAAGAAGAAGATGTGGGATGAGAGAGGAAGAAGCCATACCAACAATGGAGAGGCTTCGGTTGCCAAAGGAGAACAGCAAGATGATGTTCTTGTTGTGTGGACAAATGTGAACAGGAGGCAAGGCAACGAGAAATGGATTCTGGATTTCAGGTGCACTTATCCATGTGCCCTCACAAGGATTGGTTCAAGAATTTCCAGAAAACCAATAATGGAAAGGTTTTCGTAGGGAATGGAACTTCTTGCTAAGTGAGGGGGATAGGAGACATCCAGTTGAGGATGTTTGATGGAGTCACAAGGCTGTTGCGGAATGTGAGGTATCTTCTGGATTTGAAGAGGAAATTGATCTCATTGGGGTAGCTGGATTCCATGGGATATACATACAAAGCAGAGGGAGGAAAGATCAAGGTGACCAAGGGATCTTTGATAGTGATCAAAGCAGCAATAAAATATGGACTCTATGAGATGATAGGAGAGACATAAATCAAGGAGCAAGCAGCAAGTTTGATGGCTGAGATGGATAGGGTAGCCCTTTGGCACACTCGCTTGGGACATATGAGCGAAAAGGGCCTACAAGTTCTCAGCAAGAATGGTCTACTTGGTGGTGACAAAGTAGAGAAATTGGATTTCTTTGAGTGTTGTGTTCTTGGGAAGCAACACCGAGTCAGCTTCAACACCGGAGTGCACAAGTGTAAGGGCATTCTCGACTACATTCCTTCGGACCTTTAGGGACCAGCAAGAACACCAACACAGGGAGGTAAATTTTACTTTCTATCTTTAATTGATGATTATTCAAGAAAGGTTTGGGTTTATTTGCTTAAAAATATATCAGATGCTTTGAATAAATTTGTGGTGTAGAAAACGTTGCTGGAGACTCAAAGGGGTAGGGTAGTTAAGGCTTTACGAACCGATAATAGCTTAGAATTTTGCAATAAGGATTTTGATAAATTCTATGAGTTAATTGGCATTCTAAAACATAGAACGGTTGTAAAAACATCTCAGCAAAATGGAGTTGCTAAGAGGATGAATAAGATCCTTATGGAAAAGGTTAGGTGCATGTTAATAAGATCCGGATTACCAAAATATTTTTTGGGGGGAGGCTGTGTCTACTACTGCATTCTTGGTAAATAGATCACCCTCTAGAGCTTTAGAGCTCAAGACTCCCATAGAAATGTGGAGTGGGAAACCCCATGAGTTGAGCAATCTTAGGACTTTTGGGTGTGCTGCATTTGCACATCAAAAGGATGATAAACTTAACCCAAGATCTAGAAAATGTGTGTTTCTAGGGTATGGTGATGGGGTTAAGGGGTATAGGTTGTGGTCCTTAGAACCGAAGGGAATGAAACTCATAATAAGTAGGGATGTTATTTTTATTGAATTGTTATTTCCCTATTTGGAGAAAACTAACCCTGCAGGGGCTAGTGAGCAAACTAGTCTGGAATTTGTGAAGCATAGCATGAAGAAGAATTCAGTTCAAGAAGAGCAAAAAAGGCAAGAGGGTTCGGACTAGGTAGAGCCCATTGATTAAGGCCAAGCTCAGGACACTCAAGAGGAGGCTGAACTGGAAGGGGATGATGCAACAAGTCAGAATGACTATCAGCTCACAAGGGACCGGGAAAGGAGGGTGGTTAGACCACCTTTGAGATATGGGTTTGCCTTATTCAGAAGGAGGGATGGTTGAACTAGAAACTTACATGCAAGCCATGGAATGTAAGGAGTCATCAAAGTGGCAGCTAGCTATGGAGGAAGAAATGGATTCTTTAAGGAAGAACAACTCTTGGGAATTGGTGCTCAAACCAGAAAAACAGAGAGTTGTGGATTGTAGGTGGATCTACAAGATTAAAGAAGGGAATACTCCAGGAGATGAAGTTCGATATAAAGCTAGGCTGGTGGCGAAGGGGTTCACACAAAGAGAAGGCATAGATTTCAATGAAATATTCTCATCGGTTATGAAGTACAAGATGATACGGATAGTATTGGCAATGGTGGTCCAATTTGATTGGGACATCGAGCAAATGGATGTGAAGACAACATTCTTGCATGGAGAGCTTGATGAGACCATCTACATGAGGCAACCCGAAGGTTATGAGGAAGGAAGGCAGGGAGAGTTGGTGTGCAAATTGAAGAAATCTCTCTATAGCCTGAAGCAATCACCTTAGCAATAGAATAAGAGGTTTGATTCCTTTGTAACTAGTTTGGGTTTCATGAGGAGCTACTATGATTTGTGCTTGTACTACAACGGGCACAAGGTGGAGGAAGTGGTGATCATCCTCATCTATGTTGATGATATGCTGTTGATTGGGAACAACAGGGTTCAGAGTTTGAGATGAAGGATCTTGGCCATGCACAGAAGATCCTTGGGATGAATATAATCCGGGAAAAAGAGAGAAACAGATTGAAGATCTCTCAAACTTCCTACATAGAGAAGATGATATCTAAGTTCTCTATGGAAGATAAAAAACCAGTGAAGGTTCCCTTTGTTGGTCATTTCAAGTTCTCAAGCGATCAATGTTCAAGATCAGAGGCGGAGAAGAAGGAAATGGAAAAGGTCCTTTACTCTAGTGTGGTTGGTTCAGCTATGTTCACCATGGTAAGCACTAGACCTGATATTGCTCATGCAATAAGTGTTCTCGGCAGATTTATGAGTAATCCCAGAAAATAGCATTAGCTTGGGATAAAGTGGTTGCTAAGGTACTTGAAGGGAAGCCCAGAAGTAGGGCTGGTTTATGACAAGAGGGGTAAGTCCATCTATCTCGAGGGTTATACGGATTTGAACTATGGAGTAGACTGGAATAAAAGAAGATCGATTACCTCATGCTTCTTCAACTTAAATGGATGCTGTATAAGTTGGAAGGCTCAGTTGCAGCTGGTAGTAGCACTCTCAATAACCGAGGCTGAGTACATAGTGGCAATGGAAGCCATTAAGGAGGTTATATGATGCAAAGGGTTGTTGGAAGAGTTGAAGGTCCTGAAAGAGTAGGTGGTGGTGTATTCGGATAGTCAAAGTGCATTGCATTCGTGTAAAAATCCGGTGTTCCATGAGAGGAATGTTCGGTATCATTTCATTATGGAAAATGTTACAAAAGGATTCATTCATGTGGACAAGATAGCCACGGAGGAAAATTCTACAGATTTAGGCACCAAGGTTCTACCTCTAAGTAAGTTTAATCATTGCCTTGGACTACTTAGGATTGGAGTCGGTTGACATGATGACTCAAGATAAGTTTGGATCCTGAGTTCTCTGCACAATGGGTTCGGGTTTAAACGCTTAGTCAAAGATAAAGATTGTTGGTGTTTGTCTAAGGTTTAAACAAGGTTTGAAAATGGTTCAACATCAGGTCTTGGCACCGCGGCTTGAGGTGTGCACGCCTCACCTTGCAACAACTCCAGAATGTGTGCACACCAGTGTGTGCCACGGCTCAGCTCTTCCAAGGTACGGCACCCAGCAAAGAAAAATATCTGGAGGAGGTGTGCACCACGGCTCAGCTCTTCCAAGGTGTGGTGCCTAGCAAAGAAAAAGACCTGGAGGAGGTCCGCGCAACGGCTCAGCCTTCCCCAGGCCATGGCGTCCAGAATGGATGTAATTGTGAAGATGTTCAGCCCTCTTCAGGTCGCGGCATGCCCTGTTCTAGGCCACGACCTGAAGGCACACTGATGCATACTGGTTCAACCTTTTGAGAGGTGCGTGGATGCATGAACAAAACACACAGGATCACTAAGGATTGATGAAGGGCTATGATTGAATGGTCCTCAAGATCTAAGGATGGAGATTGACTTCAAAGATTGACTCAAGAAGTGATGCACTATATAAACGGTCACCTAGCTTCAATCTCAACACAATTATGAAACAAGACATACAAATGATCATCATACAAGAGAATTCAAGTGCAAGTGTGAGAGTGCAAAGACACAAAAACACAGGAGAGGCACTAGAATAGATCTCAAAAGAGAGGCTGGTTGTAAAGAGAGAGTAGCATAGATTGGGTAGAGAGCTTTGTAATAGTTCTTATCACTTTCTTTATTCTCTTCTTTGGTTTTTCAAGAACTTGAGTTTCTTGGAGAGGGTTGCTGTATTTGTAAAGAACCATTGATTTAGTGTAGAGAGTTCAGAGGAACTCACGGGGACGTAGGCTATCGCCAAACCTCGATAACAATTGTTGTGTCCTTTCCTTTCTTTGATTTCTATTTCTGTTTTCGATTCATCTTTACAAGTCATTCTAGACTTGGGTGTTTAGAAGATCACCACCTGGGCATCTCCAAGGTGATTTCCAGCTGCTAGAAGTATTCAATTTTATACTTCCAGTTACATCTTATAATTCAATTACTTCAAAAAAAATCTTTCGATATTCATTCATCTTTTTCTTCAAATAATTCAATAACAATATTCTGTAATCACTACTCAATTTCATAATTTCCCTATTACCCAATCTCTTCTTAAGTTACACATCAAATATATTTCCATATTTCTTCCTTAGCATATTTGTCTTTCTGTGAGACTCATTCCTCTATCAATAGATTTACAATCATAAATAGTACTTTAACATATAAAGCAATAACAATCAATATTTAAAACTAACACAATACGTGAAGTTAAATTTTATTATTATTGGGAGCGTCCTCCCACATGTCGACATGTTTTATCTTAGACCCACTTCTTTCCTGGTTCTTTCATTCTCATTAGACCGACTACCTTTCCGGTTCTTTCATTCTCATTTAGAACGGGTACCCTCCCGATTATTTTATTTTCATTTAGACCGACTACCTTCCCAGTTCTTTTTTTTTTTCATTTATATGCATATGAATAATGATATGAAATAAGCATATGAACAATAATATAGAAACAAGCATGAATTCAAACATTTAAATTAGCTATTATGATTATTCTCAAGTTTTTGTTTGAAATATTCCACTAAATTCCTCTCCTCATAAATCATATCAAATCATCAACCATAGTTCATCAAGAATTTCACTTATGGCATTTATTATTAAATCGACTCATTATTCCATTAATATTATTTCTCATAAAATAATTCTCTACACATCTACTATTCATATCATACTTATCAATCAACTCTCATCTATCACCAAATCATAAGTTAATGATTTATTATAATATTATCACTATATATTTCATATTTATATTAATTACTTAAAATAAATCTAACTTACTATGTAGCACTTAGAGCTACTCGTGGATCACCTCCTTGCCTTTCTTGCTTCTCTAAGCAATTTTCTTCAGTTACTGATCATCAACACTTGACATAATATTTATATTAAAATTTCTAATTTATTCTTCAGTTCCTTCATAATTCACACCCTTTGAAAATTTCCACATTGAATTCTGAGAAATTTCATGTATGCTAGGTCTCAAAAATAAAACTCATGTTATTACCTTTTGTTTTTCTTAGAGCTTCCCGTAACTCTCTATAAAATTCTCCTGTAAACTCCTTCAAAATTTTACTCTTTCAATCTTTCTTTCAGTCCCCAAGTGTTTAGAGAAATAGAGTAGTTTGAATTGTAAAGGAAGAAAACCAATCAGAATTTGGTAAGTATATAAAAAAATAAAGAAACAAAATATATA
Source organism: Bretschneidera sinensis (assembly GCA_023935145.1). NCBI lineage: Eukaryota > Viridiplantae > Streptophyta > Magnoliopsida > Brassicales > Akaniaceae > Bretschneidera > Bretschneidera sinensis. The sequence continues at coordinate 43,468,913 of CM043697.1, read as the reverse complement.
CAAACTTTTTGCCCCCCTCCACTGTTCACCTTTTGTACTGTGCATCATGCATGATACACAACACATCACCATTTTTTTCATTTGGCAATACCTGGATTCCAACTGTTGCCACGTTTTTTGGTTTCTTTTTTTTTTCTTTCTTTTTTTCTTCTTCTTACCCACACCTGACCACGCCCGGTTTTTTTTTCAAGAATTATTTTATTCAATAATAATTCACCTATATATATTATTTTAATTCCATATTATATTTATTAAATTACTTCTTTACCCTCACTTTACGATTCTACCCACCCTATAAAATTTTCATCCTCGAAATTTCCTTACCTAACTCAAGAAACAATTGTGAATAATATCTCTTCATAGTTGCCTCATGCTCTCACGTAATATCTTCAACGTATTTATTCCGTCTCGGAACTTGAATTAATGGAATTAATTTATTACACAAGACTTGTTCTTTTATGTCTAAATTTCTCATTGGTACTTATATAAAAGTCAAATCTTCTCGAATTTCTACCACTTGACTTGAAATATTATGAGATTCATCATGTAAATGTTTTCGCAAAAGTGAAACGAGAAATACGTTATATAACTACTTCAAATTTGGGGCAAATCTAGGCTATTCGCAACTAGCCAAACTTTCTCAATAACCTCATAGGGTCCCACATACTTTGGACTCGACTTTCCTTTATTTTGACCCTCAACACACCTTTCCATGAAGATGTTTTTAATTACACCCAATCACCTACTTGAAATTCAAGAGGTCTTCTTCTATTATCAGCATAACTATTCGGTCTACTATGTGCTACTTTACAGTTCTCTCTAACCAGTTTAATCCTCTTAGTAGTTAACTCAATAATTTTTGGACCAAATATCTTTCTCTTTCCAACTTCTTCCCAGCATACTGGAGTTCTACACCTCCTACAATACAAGGCCTCAAATAGTGCCATCCCAATACTAGTTTGATACTGATTATTATAAGAAATTTCAATCGATGGCATGTAAGCATCACAACTTACTGAGAAATTCATCACATTTGCTCTTAAATATCTTCTAGTACTCTAATAATCCTTTCTGTCTGAGTATGAAAAGTTATATTAAATTGTAACTATGTACCCGTGGCTTTCTGAAAGCCTCTCCAAAACCAAGATGTAAATCTAGCATCTCTATTTGACACTATGCTCAATGGGACTCCATACAACCTCACAATCTCAGCTACATCCTCTTTAATCCTAACCACTAGAAATTCTGTCTCAATCCTCTATACATCTTATTGTTACTTGGTTGCATCAAATCTACATTATCATGTGCCTCTCTCATTATCTGATTTCTCAACTCCGCATTATTGGGAACACAAATTCTATGTTCCAATACCATAATACCATCATTTCTAATTTTTGAACTCATATTACCTTCTATTAAGCACTTCTTGCTTAATCTTCTCTATCTCTTTATCTCTACCTTGCATCTCTAACAAGCATTTTACTATAGAAGACTGTACAACCATATTTGTTAACAATTATTATCTATCACTGATATTCAACTTCATTCTTATCTCTCTTAATCTATTATCAATTACACATCATGACTTTCAATAGTAGTCAATCTTCTTATAGATTTTCTACTCAATGCATCAGCTATCACATTCGCATTTTCTAGATGATAGTGAATTGTACAATTATAGTCACTAATCAACTCCATCCACCCTCTTTGCCTCAAATTCAACTCTTTCTGGGTAGGTAAGTATGTCAAACTCTTATAACCGATGAATATCTCACAAATGGCTCCATACAGATGATGTCTCCAATCTTTAAAGTAAATAATATGGCAGCCAACTCTAAGCTATGGGTGGGGTAATTTTTATCATGAATCTTCAATTTCTTAGAAGTATAGGCCACAACTTTCCCATGTTACACACATCCCAACCATTGATGCGATGGATCACTATACACTACAAATCCTTCATCACCAGAAGTAAACACGAATACTTGAGCTATAGTCAATTTCTCCTTAGTAATTGGAAATTTTTATCACACTTCCCAGACCATAGAAATCTCACCTCTTTCCTGGTCAGTCTAGTCAATAGTACTACAATAATAGAAAATTTCTAAAAGAATCATCTATAATAATCAACTAACCCTAAAAAGATTCTAATCTTTGTCACGTTAGTTGGTCTCTCCCAACTTAACATTGCCTCTACCTTTTGTTGATTAAGTGTTATGCCATTTCTAGATATTACATGCCCCAAGAAAGTTATCTCATTCAACGAAAATTCACATTTAGAAAATTATAGCATACAATCTCTCTTTCATCAAAATTTTCGACACAATTTCTAAATGTTTTACATGCTCTTCCTTAGTCTTAGAATTGACCAAGATGTTATCAATTAACACAACCACAAGATTATCAAGAAATGGTTTAAACATTTTATTCATCAAGTCCATGAATGTTACTGGAACATTAGTAAATCCAAATGACATCACAAGAAACTTATGACCATAACACGTCCTAAAAGCAGTCTTAGGCACGTCTCCCTTCTCTATACTCAATTCATGATAACCTTATCTCAAGTCTATTTTTGAAAATACCTTTGCTCCATAAAACTTCTTAAATAAATCATATATCCTGGGTAAATGATATTTTTTCTTAATAGTTATCTTATTCAACTATTTGTAGTCTATACATAATCTCAACGTTCCATCTTCTTCTTCACAAACACTACGTGGGCTCCTAATGGTGACACACTAAATCGAATAAATTGTTTATCTAATAACTCTTGAACTTTCAACTCTCTTAACTCAGTGGGTGTCACTCTGTAGGGTGCTATAGATATATGTGATGAACCTAGTATCACATCAATAAAGAATTTAATCTCCCTACTGGGAGGCAACCTAGACAACTCATCAAGAAATACATTAGAAAAATCTGTCACTACTAAGATTTCTTTTAACTTCCTATTTTCTTTTTTAAAATCCATTATGTATGCCAAATACTCTTCATAACCTTTTTTCAACTATCTACTAGTAGTCAGAGTAAAAGTAAGACAATTTGCAAGTATCTTGAGTTTTTCCTTGAAAGTTAAACTCCTCCTGTCCAGGTATCCTGAACAGTGTATTTTCATTAAAACAATCAACCATATTCAAAGAAAACAAATCAACTTCAAACTCTTTATCACTGATACGAATCACACAACCCTTGTAAACATTTATGATTATCACTTTATTTGTAGTGGGAACTTCAACAATAACATTATGCATCAAAGTACTAATACGTACTTCAATAGACTTCATATGAATACTGGATGCAAAAGAATAGATTGCACCAAGATCAACCAACATTGATATGTCCACCTTTTTCTACATACAAAGCACTTCAAATTATGACAATTCTGGGATAAATATCTTATTTGAATACATCTATAACAAACTTCTGCCTATCGATCATACATCAGATTACCACTTCCCCTTGGTGGCATACTTACTTCATCTGCTATGACCTATATCCCAAAACCAAGGGTCCCACTGATATTACTCTGAGCTACAGAAGCAAAAGATCCTGCTTGCCTCTGAATTTGTACTACAATTCTCTGTGACAAGGAATGCCTCTTCTGGGTGGTCTCCCACCCTGCACACTCATATGAGTACCACCTTTAGGTTCCTCAAATCTATACCTTTTCCACTAATCCCTTTTACCTCTAAATTCTATCACTTCCTTCTCAATATGAAGTGTTATATTCGCCAACATAACATAATTCATATGCCTTATGTAAATTAGTTTTGATTTAATCTCAAAATGTAGTCCATCTATGAACCTTTTACACCTCTTCTCCTTTATGTCTACCATTTTCGATACAAACCTTGTCAAAGCCACAAATTTGCTATCATACTGAGTCAATATCAACATATTTGCCACAAATAAATAAATCTCTATCTTGTTGGACTCTAAATGTATAAGGAAAGTATTTATCGAGGAAAACCTCCTTAAACCTATTCCAGGTTAAGGGTTTATCAATATATGCACTTACTCTGGGAAGTGTATCCTCCCACCATTCCAAAGTTTCTCTTTTTAACTCAAATGAAACAAAGGCAACCCTCTGCCTGTCAATTACTAGTAAAATACCAAATAATCTATCTACATGTTTCACCCAAAACTCAGGCTTAAAAGGATTCATAGATCCTTTAAACAACAAAACATTCGACTTAATATATCTAACAAAACAATCTCTCTGCATCTCATGCATAAACTCACTTTTCCCCCTTTTGAACATTTACCATTACTGGATTTACAACAACCTCAGGCACTGCTCTGGCCTGTTCATCAAGTCTATGCTATAGGCTATCAACTCTATCATCTGTTACATTCATTTTCTCAAGAGCATGTGTAAGAGCTTATCTTAGCTCATATCTTTTAACTTCAGATTCTCTCACACCTCTACTAATATTAATTATAATGTCAACACATTCTCTTCTAGGAACCACAGATTCAGACTCAACCTCGACTTGTCAAAATAATGGGGGCCTACCACGCCCTCTCAAATCAACAACTCTAACTCTAGCTCTAGCACGTCCATGTGTCATCCTCAGACTATTCATTAGAATATAATTTGTTTTAATCTTCCACTTTCTTACTTTTTACGCGGTCTACATAATCATAAAACCTAATGCTCTGGTACCAAAATTGTAACAACCCATCCCGGGTTGGCCACCCCCGAGATGGTGTTGTCACATTTTGAAAATCCTAGCACGACACATATATGCAACAATGAAAAAAATAATACCAACAAATTTTTTTACATCAATCCTCAACCCTCAACAGGGGAGATACATCATTCTAATATTGATTTAAACATTATATACAATGCAATATGCATAAATATTTACAAATAAATTTTTATTTTATTTTCTCATTATTATAAGGATGTGGACACGTACGTGGCTTACAAAAAATGATTTCATCTGAACCTCAACTCACCAAACTATCTATCCTGCCAACTACCTGAAATCATTGTACAATGAGGAGTGAGCTTCATAAGCTCAGTGAATTAAATTTAGTAGAAATATTCAATTTTATACTTCTAGTTACATCTTATAATTCAATTACTTCAAAAAAATCTTCTGATATTCATTAATCTTTTTCCTCAAATAATTCAATAACAATTTTCTGTAATCACTACTCAATTTCATAATTCTCCTATTACCCAATCTCTTCTTAAGTTACTCATCAGACATATTTCCATATTTCTTCCTTAGCATATTTGTCTCTCTGTGAGACTCATTCCTCTATCAATAGATTTACAATCATAAATAGCACTTTAATATTTCAAGCAATAACAATCAATATTTAAAGCAAATGCAATACGTGAAGTTAAATGTTATTATTATTGGGAACATCTTCCCACATGTCGACTTGTTTTTATCTTAGACCGACTGCCTTCCCGGTTCTTTCATTCTCATTAGACAGGTCGCCTTCCCGATTATTTTATTCTCATTTAGACCGACTGCCCTGCCGGTTCTTTAATTTTTAGCATATACCGGCTGTCATGGTTTTCATTTAGACTGGTTAACCTCCCGGTTCTTCTATTTCATTTAGACCGACTGCTTTCTCGGTTCTTTTTTTTTTTCATTTATATGCATATAAATAATGATATGAAATATGCATATAAACAATAATATAGAAACAAGCATGAATTCAAACATTTAAATTAGTTATTCTGATTATTCTCAAATTTTTATTTGAAAAATTCAACTAAATTTCTCTCCTCATAAATCATATCAAATCATCAACTATAACTCGTCAAGATCTACTAAATTTACTCTCTTCGTAAATCATATCAAATCATCAACCATAGCTCATCAAGAATTTCGCTTATCACCTTTATTATTAAATCGACTCATTATTCCAATAATATTATTTCTCATAAAATAATTCTCTACACATCTAGTAGTCCTATCATACCTTTCAACCAACTTTCATCTATCACTAAATCATAAGTTAATGATTTATTCTAATATTATTACTATATATTTCATATTTAACTTGATTACTTAAAATGATATATTTCATATTTAAATTGATTACTTAAAGTAAATCTAACTCACTACGTAGAACTTAGAGATACCCGTGGATCACCTCATTGCCTTTCCTGCTCCTCTCAGCAATTTCCTCCAGTTGCTGATTATCAACACTTGACATAATATTTATATTAAAATTTATAATTTATTCTTCAATTACTTCATAATTCACACCCTTTGAAAATTCCCACATTGAATTCTGGGAAATTTCATGTATGCTAGGTCTCAAAAATAAAACTCACGTTATTACCTTCTGCTTTTTTTAGAGCTTCCTGTGACTCTCTATAAAATCTCCCGTAAAACCCTTCAAAATTTTACTCTTTCAATCTTTCTTTCAGTCCCCAAGTGTTTAGAGAAATGAGTAGTTTGAATTGTAGAAGGAAGAAAAACAATCAGGATTTGGTAATTATATAAAAAAAATAAAGAAACAGTATATACACAAACTTTTTGCCCCCCTCCACTATTTACCTTTTGTGTTGTATATCATGCATGATACACAACACATCACCATTTTTTCATTTGGCAACACATGGAATCCATGTTTTTTGGTTTTTTTTTTCAAGGGAAATATTTTATTCAAAAATGATTCTTTCACGTGTATATATTATTTTAATTCCATATTTTATTTATTAAATTACTTCTTTACTCTTACTTTACGAATACGGGTATTACAATTTGTCTGTGGGTGGAAGGCGTTAGCAACCTTGTGGTGCACTCCATACCTGCATATCAAAGCCTCAAAAGAACGGTTAAAGAAATAAGTGCCTTGATCACTAATCATAGCCCTAGGCATGCCAAATCTAGAGAAAATATTTTTCTTAAGAAATTTGACAATAGTGTTGTTGTCGTTGTTTCGGCACGCCACAGCCTCTACCCATTTGGACACGTAGTCCACTGCAAGCATGATATATAGATACCCAAAGGAAGGTGGAAAGAGTCCCATAAAATTGATCCCCCAACAATCAAATATTTCAATGACAAGAATCAAGTTAAGGGGCATCATATGCCTTCGAGACAAAGCACCAAGCTTTTGGCATCTATCACAAGAACGACAATAATTAATAGTGTCTTTAAACAGATAAGGCCAATATAATCCAGACTGTAGAATTTTTGCGGCAGTCCTTTTCATAGAAAAGTGACTGCCACAAGCTGAACTATGACAAATGTAATGCACTATCAATCTCAATCGCAGGGATGCACCGCCTCATAATTTGGTCAGGGCAATACTTATAAAGATTAAGGTCATCCCAATAGAAATTTCTTACCTCGACCAAAAATTTGTGCTTATCTTGTGCACTCCATGTGGATGGCATTTCGTCAGAAACCAAGTAATTTACAATATGTGCATACCATGGTACTTAGCTTATGGCGAACATATGTTCGTCAGGGAAGTCATCTCGGATGGGTGGCCCATCGGCAGATTCATTGAACTCTAGGCGAGACAAGCGATCTGCCACCACATTATCCACCCCCTTCTTATCCTTAATTGTTAAATCAAATTCCTGCAAGAGTAAAATCCACCTAATCAATCTTGCCTTAGCATCCTTCCCTGAAAGAAGGTACTTAAGGGCTGTATGGTCAGTAAAAATAGTGATAGGTACACCAATCAGATAAGTACAGAATTTATTTAAGGCAAAGACTATCGCTAGCAATTCTTTTTCAATAGTGGAATAATTCATTTGTGCATTATTAAGAGTTCTATTAGCATAGTATACAACAAAGGGCTTCCTCTCCCTTCGTTGTCTCAAAATTTTTCCAACCGCATAATTACTCACGTCACACATAATCTCAAACGGTAAATTTTAATCCTGTGACTGCATGATGGGGGCAGATGTAAGCCTATCAATGAGTATTCGAAAATCGTCCTCACACTCTTGTGTCTAATTGAACATGGCTTCCTTACCTAGAAGGTTACACAATGGTCTAAGTATAGCAAAGAAACTCTGTATAAACACCTCTTGTAAAAACCGGCATGCCCAAGAAAGAATTTAACATCCTTAACAGTTTTGGGTGTGGGCAATTTACATATCAATTATATTTTTGATTTATGCACTTTAATCCTTTTTTTAGAAATTATATGCCCCAAAACTAGTCCAAAAAGAACCATGAACTGACATTTTTCCCAATTAAGCAGAAGACCTTTTTCTTCACATTTACTCAAAATAACTTGTAAATGGAGTAGGCATGAATCAAAAGAATTTCCAAACACAGTCAAATCATCTATAAAGACTTCCATAAATTTTTCAACAATATTGCTAAATATACTCATCATGCATCTTTGAAATGTAGTCGGTGCATTACATAGTCCAAAAGGCATATGCCGGAATGCATAAGTACCAAATGGGCATGTGAACGTAGTCTTTTCATGATTTTCTAATGCAATCTCTATCTGATAATGTCCTGAATACATGTCTAGAAAGCAATAGAAGGGATGCCCAGCTACATGTTCTAAGATTTGGTTTAAAAATGGAAGTGGGAAGTGATCCTTGCGAGTGGTGGAATTAAGTTTTCTATAGTCTATGCACATGCGTCACCCTGTCACTACCTTGGTAGGAACAAGCATCCCTTCCATGTTGGTTACTATAGTTACCCTCGACTTTTTGCGTACTACATGAGTCGGGCTAACCCACTTACTATCAAAGATAGGGTAAATGATACCCGCATTTAATAACTTTAAAATTTTCTTTTTCACGACTTCTTTCATAGTAGGGTTAAATCGTCGTTGGGGTCTCTACAAGGGTTAGCTCCTTCCTCTAAATAGATCCTATGGGAACATATCAAGGGGCTAATACCTTTAATGTCAGCAATTGTCCATCCTAATGCAGCTTTGTGCTCACTTAACATGTCAATCAATTTCTTTTCTTGTGAATCACTAAGTACAGAGGACATAATAACAAGAAAGGTATCACCTGGTCCCAATAATGCATGCTTAAGCCCCTCAGGTAGTGTCGCTAAGTCAACCTTTGGGGTCTCCTCAGTAGATGGCTTCGGTCTCTCTTCATCTCTTGATAACTCCTCGAAGCATGGTTTCCATTTCCGTTCTCCTTTATCATTTGACCCTGAAACAACAGAAATATCGAAAACATCGTCAAGATAAAGTGAACTCTTAGAATCAGAAATACAAAGGAGATACTCTAAACATTCTGAATTTTTGCTCGTGAGAGCCTCATCTGGGATCACTGTGTCTATCATATAAGTATGATAACAATCATAATCATCATGTGATTGTCTTCCGATGTTGAAAATGTTGACCTCTAGAGTCATGTTCCCAAAAGACAGCTTCATTAGACCATTCCTGCAATTAATAAGAGCGTTAGAGGTGGCCAGGTAAGGTCTTCCTAAAATGATTGGAACTTTAGACTCCATATCAACCACAGAATGAGTATCTAGAATGAGAAAATCAACAGGATAGTAGAACTTATCTATCTGTATTAGTACATCTTCGACTATCCCTCTTGGTTGCTTAATCAACTGATCGACCAACTTTAGTACCACAGATGTGGGTTTTATCTCTCCTAGACACAGTTGCAAGTAGACAGTGCAAGTCATTAGGTTCACACTAGCTCTTAAATCCAGCAAAGCTTGGCATATCTAATGAGTTCCAATTTGACAAGTGATCGTGAGATACCCTGGGTCTTTATATTTGGGTGTGTATTTTGCTCAATCACCGCTCTCACTTGCTCAGTCAAGAACACAGTCTTCTTGACTTGATGCTTCTTTTTTATGGTGCGCAGATTCTTGATCACCTTTGCATAGGTTGGTACATGTTTAATCACATGAAACAAAGGCAAGTTAATCTTAACTTGTTTCAAATGTTCTAGGATCTCACCTTGTATTTCTGATTTTTTTCCTTTTGGTCGGAGTGCTTGGGGAAAAGAGACTTGAACCAAAAAATTTTCATTTGGCTCATTCTTGGGGACATTCTCCTTGGTGCTTGGAGAGGTGCTCGTGGTCGTCATCTAACTTGGTCCATCTAACACCTTACCACTCCGAGTAGTTATGGCATTGACCTCTATGATATTTTGTGAATCTGAAGTAGAGGTTTATGCCATATGTTGCCCACATGGATTTGATTTAGGCTAAGATGGGAATTTGCCTCGCTCTTGCACTACGAGAGAACTTGTTAGCTTAGTTATTTGACTTTTAATTTCTTTGTTCTCTTCTGTTACTTATGTCACAACAGTTTCCATTCTCTGAATAATTTTACTTTGTGACTCCATAAATGCGTTTAATTTTTCCTCTAAAGGGCTTCAATTAGGTTGCGCATTTTATGAGGTTACAGGGTATAATACAGGTGGTTGTGCATGTGCGTGTGTGGGTTAGTTTGAGTCGGACCTCTAGCTAATGTTCGGGTGGTTACTCTAACTAAGATTATATGTATTGGAGAAAGGATTATGAGGCTTCCGGTAAATCCTTAAGGTGTTACATTGTTCATCAAAAACCTATATCATCTCTGTAAAAGTTAGGTAATCCTGAGCTAAGTGTTCCACTCCCCCACACACGAAACAAGCACCTTGTGACTCGACTCTTGCAACAGTATGCATGAATCTACCATCTTGGGTCTTAAATGCCTCTAACTCTCAAGTTACTCACTCTAATTTGGCTTTCATGCTATCCTCTTCCCTAAGTTGGTAGATCCTAGCTAGTTTTGCTCTATTTGCGCTTTCAACAGCACTGGGCTCTGTCTAAGTGTGGGCCTTCTTAGCCAAGTCATTCAGATACTCAATTACATCATTGGGGTCTTTTTGTATAAAGTCCCCGTTGCACATCATCTCTATGAATTGACACCCTCCACTCGTAAGTCCCTTGTAAAAATGAGTAACTACGCACCAACTCTTGTACCTATGGTGTGGACACATAATTAACAAATCCTTATACCTCTCCTATGCTTGACATAATGTCTCGCTATCTCTTTGGGTAAAAGTTGAAATTTATCTTTTCAGGCCATTAGTTTTGTGAAGTGGGAAGTATTTATTGAAAAATACTTGCATCGTTTCTTCCTATGAACCTATGGACCTCGACCGCAAAGAGTATAGCCGACTCTTTGCCCTTCAAAGAGAAAGGAAAAAACCTCAATTTAACCGAGTTAATAGCTTCAGGTCTGCTATGAAACGTGGCCACCACTTCCTCAAATTCCCTAATGTGAACATAAGGGTTTTCATTTTCTAAACCGTGGAAGGTGGGTATCAATGCTATCATACTCGACTTGAAATCTATATGTGGTGTGTTTGGTTGAAACATGATGCATGATGGTGTAGATGTGAGTGTGGGATGAAGGTAGTCATTTAGCATCCTAACAGGGTCATCTCCGGTCATCTCCGTGATTGCTCATGGTGTTAGAGCTTGTGTTTGAACCCGTTTCACTCCTAATGTGATTCTATGGGTATTTTAACCTGTTAGTATTTTTCTAAGGTTTAAACATGTCTAAACATGGTTCAAAGATGGTTAAAGTCTAAACCAAGGTTGGAAGATTAAAATACAGCATGTTAAAGGAGTGCACACGTGTGTGCATCCATTTGGGTGTGTGTGCACACCCCTAAACAACAAAGCAAACTAGTGCGCACTACTGTGTGAAGGGCAGCATCAGTTTGTGCCTCACCACCCCTTCACCAGCGCCTCACTGCCCATCAAGGATGCAGTTTGAAGAACCGCACCGCCTAGAATGTGGCGCAAAAGGGCTTTGCCTAGTGCCTCACCGCCCCCTGTTCAGTGCCTAGGCTCTAGGCACACTAATGCACACATGGACAACTTGTTTAAAACTCCTCTTAGGTGTGTGGATGCATGGTTAAAATGCATAGCACCACTTAAGATTGATGCAGGGCCATGGTTAAGTGGTCATCAAGATCTAAGGGTGGAGAATGACATATAAGATTGGACAAGAAGTTGGTGCACTATATAAAGGGTCACCTAGGTTCAATCTCATTACATAAGATGTGAAACACATTGTGATAGAAGACACAAGTGTGTGTGTGACAGACATACAAGAGAGAATTGTGTGAGTGCAAAGACACAGACATACAAGGGGGATTCATTGTAGAGAGGCTGGTTGTAAAGAAGAGAGAGTAGTATAGAATTGATAGAAAGCATTGTAATAGGTCTATCACTTTCTTGTTCTCTTCTTTGTTCCTTCAAGAACTTGTGGATTCTTGAAGAGGGTTACTGTATTGTAAAGAACCATTGATTTAGTGCAAAGAGTTCAGAGGAAATCACGGGGATGTAGGCTATTGTCGAACCTCGATAACAAATCGTTTGTCTTCTTTTCTTTCTTGCTTTCGATTGCTGTATTTCTTTCTACAAGTCATTCTAGACTTGGGTGTTTGGAAGATCACCACCTGGGCATCTTGTCAAGGTGATTTCCAATATAACCAAAGGATTCTAACCAATCGTCCATGTTCGTCTCTAGCCCAACGCATATACCACCAACACTCTCCCCCTTTTTATTTTTTAATTATTAATTTAAATTATTAAATTTTTTTCTTGAATAAAAGAAAATTGAAAAATAAACTAAAGCTAGAATTAAAAAGAAACTAAAAGAACGAGTTCAGAAATATAGTACCCGAAAACCTCTCGGTAGACTTACGCTCTTCTCGAAAACGGCACCAAAATTTGAATTATGCCCAAACAGTACTACGCAATAGCAGCAGTATAGAATGAGGTGTTGATCCCATGGAGAGAAGATTCTACAGTCAAAGTCTTTGGCAAACAATAATAGAAATAAAATAAAAAAAATGTTGAGAATTAAATGAAACAATTGAATTAAGTGAAAGAAAACCAATAATGACAAACACAAGGGTCCAATAATCCCTCCTAGATTTCACAGCTTTAACTTGTATCAATTTAGTAATTATAACTCAACTATGTGTTTCACATCCCAAATACGTAATCGAAAAATAATAGTGAAAGCACCAAAAATATTCTTTTGTAAATTATTATGAGAAATCCCCTTCTTGTTTTTACAAGTAATGCAATAGTCGATCATACATGATATCCTAAATCAATGATATATCCGGAGACAATAATTCAGTAAAGGACAATCGTATATAATTAATCTACTGAAATCAATTGCATCCTAAATTCCATACAAGAGAGAAGCATGACTGAACTTATATGGAGAAAAAGAGCAATAATCAACAGAGTTAAATAAATCTATGGAATAAGAAAATATAATTGTTTGTCACACAAAAACATCAACTTCATATTAAATAAAGGAAACAACTCAAAACAATTAGTCAACATTAAAAACACCAATAATTGAATTAAATACAAGCCAAACCCGCTATGTCTAGAAGTTCATCTCTTCGCTTTGGTTGAAACTTAGCCTAGCCGACAATACATAATCACAGTAACTCTCTAGAAATTTAATGTGTATTTGTTTAGCCCTTTGTTTTTTAGTCTAAAAATCCTATATATAGCTATATGGAGACAGTTTTGTAGATAGAAAAATTGCCCTAGGGTTTCTGTTCAGGCCGTGTCCCCTGCTATCTAGTCTAGGTCCAGTTATGCTGCTCTGAACTGGTCCGAATCTGCTGCTGTCCAGGCCTAGTTCTGGTGCTCTGAATTAGTTTGGATGTGCTGCTGTCCAGGACTGGTTCTGTTGCTCTGAACTGGTCTGGTTCTGCTACTCTGAACTGGCCCAGATCTTCTGTTGTCTAGGCTTGATTCTGCTGCTGTCCAGGTCTGGTTCTGCTGCTCTGAACTGGTCTGGTTCTGCTACTCTAAACTGGTCCGGATCTGCTACTGTCCAGGCTCGGTTCTGCTACTCTGAACTAGTCCAAATGTTGTGGATTCTTTCGAACATATTTTATATATTTTTTTGTTTAAGGCTTTTTTGTGTTTTTTTAATCTGCAAAACACACTAAAACGCATAATTCTCCAAATGACCACACTTGTCAAGAAATTCAATGAATAATAAAAAATAATCTCAATAAACGCATACAATTAACTCTATCTAAAGTGAAATTTTCATGCCCTAATCACATACTTCAACAGGTCCAGATCTATAGAACCCCGTTGTTAGAGTTGGAGCATACTTTCAGGCCACGTATATGAGTTGGGCCTGGTTTTTTTGCTTGATGGTTTGGGTTTGGGCCCATGAATAGTCGTGGTTTTTCACCAGGGCGGAAACAGTAATTAAGGTGTCTGCAGTTGCTTATAAATACTCTCTATGTATTGAGTGCACATTTTAACGAGAGATTTATGAGGTCGATAATAAGAAACTTCTCGCAGGATGTAGCCCTATTCTAGGGTGAACCTGGGTAAATCTGGTTTTCTCTTTTTTTCTGTTTATAATTCATGTGATTGACAGGTCTCAAATTATTCAATTGGTATCAAAGCTTTGTGTTTGAGGATTAACGACCAAAGATGTCGATTGGATCACAGATTGAAATCGAGAAGTTCGGAAGAAAGATGTTGGGATTTGTCTAAGAACTAAAAAGAGAAGAATTCAGTATCAGGACAAGGTGTACGCCGCGACCAGCAGCAAAAGTGAAGACCTAGAGGAGGTGTACACTGTGGCTCAGCCTCCCCCATGCCGCGGCGCCCAGAAAGGATGAAGACTTGGAGGTTGGGTGCCCTGTTGTGTGCCGCGGCCAGCCCTGTTCTGGGACGCGACGCTAGGCACACCTGATGCATGCTTTTTAGCACTTTGAGATGGTGCGTAGGACATAGTTAAAGTGCACAGGATTACTTAGACTCTTAGAGAGCCATAAGTCTTTGGTTCTTGAGATCTAAGGGTGGAGATTGATCTCCAAGATTGGATGAGGAAGTCATTGCCCTATATAAAGGGTCATCTAGGAGCTATTCAAGATGTGATGGGATGTGAGCATCCAGGTGATGTGGTGACAAGACATGGAAATGTGTATGAAATAGAACACATGGTGTGTGAGAGTGCAAAGACACTAAACACAGGAGAGACTAATTCAAGAGAGGCTGGTTGTTTAGAGAGAGAGTAATATAGATTGGGGATTCAAGGGCTTTGTAATTGGAATTTTCTTGGGAGAAATTCTAGGGAAACCATAGTCCTTATCACTTTCTTTTTCTCTTCTTTCGTTCTTCAAGAACATGAGGATTCTTGAAGAGGTGTTGCTATAATTGTAAAAACTCCATTGATTTAGTGCAGAGAGCTCGAAGTAGCTCACAAGGACGTAGGCACATTACCGAACATCGATAACAATTGCTTGTGTTCTTTCTTTGATTGGTTTGATTCTTATTTTGTTTTAGTTTTATTACAATTTATTTCAGACTTGAATGTTTGGAAAGATCACAACCTGGGATTCCGCAAGATGGTGTTTTTCCAACAGTGGTATCAGAGCTGTGGTTCAACAACAGTGGTATCAAAGCTAGAGGAGATACCACAACAGTGGTATCATAGCTCGGTTCCATGAATCAAAGCATTCTTTGGTGGTGATACAGTGGTATCAGAACTTATACAACTATGTATTAGAGCAAGAACAGGGGGTATCAGTGCAAAACTCCAAGAATCAAAGGTCAACTTCTTGGGTGATTCAAGAGCGGAGTAGAGATCAAGATCTGATAGTGTTCTTGAGGTTCAAGAATGGCATTAAGATCAATCTTTGATCATGTTCTTGGGATTCAGAAATTAGAAAGTAATTGTAGGTTCTGCATAAATCTGGAATTTTCTCCGCAAGATGGGTTCAAACTTCATTGTTGAAAAGTTTGATGGAAAGGGAGATTTTACCCTTTGGAAGAGGAAGATCAATGTGGTTCTTATGCAACAAAAGGTGGACTTGGCGATTGGAGAAGATGACGATTTTCCAGTAAGTATCACGGAGGTCCAGCGGAATGAGATGAAGAAGATGGCATATAGCACCATCTTTCTACACATATCAGATAGTGTCACCAGGGAGTGCGGAGAATCGGAAGATCCAACTGTCATTTGGAAGAAACTAGATGAGTTATTTCTTACCAAGACTCTCCTTAATAAATATCTCTTTGTAAACGAATCTTTGCTTTGGATCCTGATAAAGAGTTGTAAGATAATTTTGATGCCAAGATGAGGGAAGCATCAAGTGGAGAAGGGTTGTTCATTAGATGAAGGCCAGCAACTCGGTATGACAGTAACATACATGGCTACTATCGGGACAAAGGTAGAGGAAAAATCCATGGGAGAGTGCACTCCAAACTGAGATTTGGAGGGAAGAGATGCTTCTACTACCATAAGGAGGGTCATTTCAAGAAAGATTGCAAGAAGATGATGAGGGATAAAGGAGGAAGCCATACCAAAAATGGAGAGGCTTCGGTTGCCAAGGGAGAACAGCAAGATGATGATGTTCTTATTGTGTGCTCAAGTGTGAGCAGGGGGCAAAGAGGCAGCGAGAAATAGATCTTGGATTCCAGGTGCACTTATCATATGCGCCCTCACAGGGATTGGTTCAAGAATTTCAAGGAAACCGATGATGGAAAGGTTTTCCTAGGGAATGATAATTTTTACTAAGTGAGGGGCACGAAAGACGTCCAGTTGAGGATGTTTGCTGGAATGACAAGGCTACAGAGGAATGTGAGATATCTTCTAGAGTTGAGAAAAAATTTGATCTCATTGGGGCAGGTAGTTCCATGGGGTACACATACAAAGCAGAAGGAGGAAAGATCAAGGTAACTAAGAGATCTTTGATAGTGATCAAAGCAGCAATGAAGGATGGTCTCTATGAGATAATCAGAGACACAGAGATTATGGATCAAGCAGTAAACTTGATGGTTGAGATGGATAAAGGGGTTCTTTGGCACACTCCCTTGGGATATATGAGCGAAAAGGGCCTGCAAGTTCTCAGCAAGAATGGTCTACTTGATGGTGACAAAGTAGAGGAACTTGATTTCTGCGAATGTTGTGTTCTTGGGAAACAACATCAGGTTAGCTTAATTGATGTTTATTCTAGAAAAGTTTGGGTTTATTTGCTTAAAAATAAATCAGATGCTTTGAATAAATTAGTGGTGTGGAAAAAGCTAGAGGAAACTCAAACGGTCATGGTAGTTAAGGTGTTAAGAACCGATAATGGCTTAGAATTTTTTAACAAGGAACTTGATCAATTCTGTAAGTTAAATGGGATTCTAAGAAATAGAACGGTTGTGAAAACCCCTTAGCAAAATGGAGTTGCTGAGAGGATGAATAAGACCCTTATAGAAATGGTTAGGTGCATGATTATGGGTTCCGGATTACCCAAATGTTTTTGGGGGGAAGCGGTGTCTAGTGTTGCGTGTTTGGTTAATAGATCACCCTCTAGGGCTATGGACCTTAAGACTCTCGAGGAGATGTGGAGTGGTAAACCCCCTGAGTTAGACAACCTTAGAACTTTTGGGTGTGCTACGTATGCACATCAAAAGGATGATAAACTTAGCCCAGGATCTAGAAAATGTGTGTTTCTAGGATATGGGGAAGGGGCTAAGGGATATAGGTTGTGATCATTAGAGCCAAAAGGAACTAAACTCATAATAAGTAGGGATGTCATTTTTAATGAGTATTTATTTCCCTATTTGGAGAAAACTAACCCTGCAGGGGCTAGTGGGCAAACCAGTTCGGTATTTGTGGAGCATATCATCAAGGAATATTTAGTTCAAGTAGAGCAAGGAAGGCAAGAGGGTTCGAACCAGGTAGAGCTCATTGATGAAGGCCAAGCTCAGGACACTCATGAGGAGGTTGAATTAGAAGGGGATGATGTAGTGAGTCAGAATGACTATTAGCTCACAAGGGACGGGGAAAGAAGGCTAGTCAGACCACTTTCGAAATATGGTTTTGCGGATGCTATTGTAGCAGCTCCTTATTCAGAAGGAGGGATAAGTGAACCAGAAACTTACATTGATGCCATGGGATATAAGAATTCATTAAGATGGAAGCTAGCTATGGAGGAAGAAATGGATTCTTTGAGGAAGAACAACTCTTGGGAATTGGTGCACGTGCCAAGAAAACAAAGAGTTGTGGATTATAAGTGGACTTAGAATATCAAAGAAGGGAACCCTCTAGAGGATGAAGTCCGGTATAAGGCTAGGCTGGTAGCCAAGGGGTTCACAGAAAGAGAAGGCATAGATTTCACAGAAACCTTCTCACCTGGACACAAGGTGGAGGAAGTGGTGATTATCCTCATCTATGCTGATGATATGTTGTTGGTTGATAACAGCAGGGAGAGGATAGAAAGGTTGACATCTCAACTCAGTGAGCAGTTCGAGAGAAAGGATCTTGGTCTTACACAAAAGATCCTTGGGATGAGAAGAACTCCGGAAAGGGAGAGAAATAGGTTGAAGGTTTTTCAGTCTTCCTACATAGAAAATGTGTTGTATAAGTTTTCAATGTAAGATGGTAAACCAGTGAAGATTCCCCTTGCTAGTCATTTCAAGTTCTCCAGCAAACAATATCTTGGAACGGATGAGGAGAAGAAGGAAATGGAAAAGGTCCCTTACTCTTGTGCGGTTGGATCAGTCATGTTCATGATGGTAAGCACTAGACCCGACATTTCTCAGGTAATGGGTGTTCTCAACAGATTTGTGAATAATCCCAGAAAGGAGCTTTGGCTTGGGATGAAGTGGTTGCTGAGGTACTTGAAGGCTCAGTTGCAGCCGGTGGTAGCACTCTCAACAACCAAGGCTAAGTACATAGCAGTTACGAAAGAAATAAAGGAGGCTATGTGGTGCAAAGGGTTGTTGGAAGAGTGGAAGGTCCTAAAAGAGCAGGTGGTGGTGTCTTTAGATAGCCAAAGTGCATGGTACTTATGTAGGAACCCGGTGTTCCATGAGAGGACTAAGCATATGGATGTTTGGTATCATTTCATTTAGGAAAATGTTACGAAAAGATGCAATCAAGTGGACAAAGTCGCAACGAAAGAAAATCCTGCAGTTTTAGGCACCAAAGTTCTACCTCTAAGCAAGTTCAATCATTTCCATGGACTTCTTAGGATTGGAGTCAGATGATATGGTGACTCGAGTTAAGTTTGGATCTTGAGTTCTCTGCACTATGGGTTCAGTTTTAGTTACTTAGACAAAGGTAGAGATTGTTTGGATTTGTCTAAGAACTAAAGAGAGAAGAATTCAGCATCAGGACCACCAGCAAATAAGAAGACCTGGAGGAGGTGTGCGCCATGGCTCAGCCTCCCACACACTGTGGCACCCAGAAAGGATGAAGACTTGGAGGTTGGGTGCCCTGTTGTGTGCCGCGGCCAGCCCTGTTCTAGGCCGCAGCACCAGGCACACTTGATGCATGCTTTTCAGCACTTTGAGATGGTGTGTGGGACATGGTTAAAACGCACAGGATTACTTAGACTCTTAGAGAGCCATGAGTCTTTAGTTCTTGAGATCTAAGGGTGGAGATTGATCTCCAAGATTGGATGAGGAAGTCATTGCCCTATATCAAGGGTCATCTAGGAGCCATTCAATATGTGATGGGATGTGAGCATCTAGGTGATGTGGTGACATGACATGGGAATGTGTGTGAAATAGAACACATTGTGTGTGAGAGTGCAAAGGCACTAAACACAGGAGAGACTCATTCAAGAGAGGCTAGTTGTTTAGAGAAAGAGTAGTATAGATTAGGGATTCAAAGGCTTTGTAATTGGAATTATCTTGGGGAAAATTCCAGGGAAACACTAGTCCTTATTACTTTCTTTTTCTCTTTTTTCATTCTTCAAGAACATGAGGATTCTTGAAGATGTGTTGTTGTAATTGTAAGAACTCGATTAATTTAGTGCAGAGAGCTCGAAGGAGGTCACGGGGACGTAAGCACATTGCCGAACCTCGATAACAATTGCTTGTGTTCTTTCTTTGATTGGTTTGATTCCTGTTTTGTTTCAGTTTTATTACAAATCATTTCAAACTTGGGTGTTTGGAAAGATCGCAACCTGGGATTCAACAAGAAGGTGATTTTCGAACAGAAAAGCTTCAAGTTATGGAAACTGAAGATAGAGGATCTACTCGTGGATAGGGATCTGTGGATGGTAATAGTCGATCAGCTACAGAAGAATATAACGAGCATGACTGCAGCGCCCACGGCAGAGGCGGCATCGCCAGTGGCAGTTTCGGCATCATCTACAACGACCATTACAGAGTGGGAGAAGCTGGATGGGAAGGCACGAAGTTTGGTTCAGCTGTGCCTTGCCGATTTTATCCTGATCAACATTTCTAGATAAAAGACTGCGAAAGATCTCTGGAAGAAGCTAGAAAGCCTTTATCAAAGTAAATCTCTGGTAAACAAACTGTTTCTGCGAAAGAAGTTGTACAACCTTCAGATGGCTGAGGGTGATTCTTTTTCTGTTTATCTATATAAGTTCAACACTTTGATAGGTCAATTATTGTCTATCAGTGTTGATGTGATGGATGATGATAAGGCTATTACACTGCTCTGTTCATTGCCTAATTCGTGGGATAACTTGATAGTTGCGATTGGTAGTGATACGACTGATCTGTCATTTGAGAATGTTGTAGCAGCCCTATTATTTGAGGAGATGAAACTGCAGGGTATAAAAAACTCATCAAATAAGGCCTTATCTGTGAGAGGGAAAACCCATGATAAAGACTAAAAGTGGTATGGTGATAAACCCAAGTTCAGGGGAAGATCGAATAGTAGGGATAAATCTAAGTTGGAGTGTTGGAAATATAGGAAGCCCGGACATCTAAAGAAGGATTGCAGAAGTAAGAGTGTGAACCCTGTGAAGCGAACAAGCGAGATATTGTGTATAGCTGAGGTGTCGATCCCATGAGGAAAATGAACTACAAGAAAAAGTGTAAACCTTAACACTAAATGATAAAGTTCAAATAAGAAAATCTGAGTTTTACGAATGAAATTAAATAAGAGAGTTGTGAAAATATGATGAAGAATTCAATAAAGATATAACAAGGTTCCAGGAATCTTTCCTAAGTTCGTTGCCTTATTCCTATCTTGACTCAAATGTTTTATCTCAATTATTAGTTTCACATCCCAAACAAGTAATTGGTAAATATTCAATCAAAGCACATAAATACTCTAATGTAATTGCCATAAATTACTCCATAATTCCAATTCAAATACACAAGATCTATCTTATAAATTATCAAGAAACGACAACATATTTCAATAATAATACTGCAGTAATGGAAAAACCTATAAGATAGATCTACCAAAATCAGTTGCATCTAATAACTTTGACACAAGAAAATCTTGACTAGACTTATATGGAGAAGAAGAATGCAATCACCGGATTAAGAAGATCTAAGAGAAGAAGAACATAAATTACAACTGTCACATGAATTCAAATCCTTCTTATTTAATCAAAGAGTGATCATAAACAATGCTTAGCAATCAATCCATACAACTGAGTCAAAGACAGAAATAAGAACAACTACACCTAGAAACTCATCCTTTCGCCTTGCTTGGAGTTTAGTTGGACATGGAGTTCATCCTTCATCACCTTGAAGAAGAAGAAGATGGAAGCTCTCTTCTAAAACTCTCGTCCCCTGTTCTCTGAGTCTAAATTCCTATATATAGCTGTATGGAGATGGCTTTGTAGACAGAAAATTCATCCTAGGGATTCTGTTCAAGTTGTGTGTTTTTGCTACTGTCCAGGCCCGATTCTGCTGCTGTCCAGGCCCGGTTCTGCCTGACCTTTGCCTACTAAAACTTCCATAACTTTCTCTAGAAAAATTATATTTACGAGCCATAAAATTCTTCAGAAAATAGACATCTGGATCTTTCCAAACATATATGGCTCATCTCCTGGTTTTTCCTGAATAAATACAATTTAATCCGCAAAATGACTGATCTATCACGCTGAAATCATGAACAGCCTGACCTTTGTCTACTAAAACTGCCATAACTTTATCTAGAAAAATCATATTTATGAGCCATGAAATTCTCTAGAAAATAAAAATCCGGATCTTTGCAAACATATATGACTCATCTCTTGGTTCTTCCTAAATCAATATAGTTTAATATGAAAAAATGACTGATCTGTACAGGTAATTATGGCAATTTAATGAAACTCCTTTCCAAATGCTTGTGAACATGCATAGAATCTTTGTGCTTTAGTCAACGTTAGCTTTTCCATCTCTTTTAAACCCAAAATACCTGAAAATGCATCGAAATAAATCAATATACCAAGAATTACACTTAAGAATTATTAAGGCATAAATGTGTAATCCAACCCTAAATACTAACAAATAAACACTATTAAGATGCATTTTCTGACTCTCATCATAACTCCCAACTAGCTTATCGCTAGTCCCTAGCAATTCAATCGAAAGAAAAATGAAATGAATTCTATACTAGAAATCAAAACAAAACCCAAAATCAACACAACCTTTTTAAGGACTAAATAACCTTACTTCAACACCCAACTCATTTAACCATTTTTCGAGCATTTCTCTCAATAATTCAACACTTTTTTTTAATTTTTTTTATTCTTCTTTTCTAGAACATAACCATTCACCTTCGTTTTCATTCTTTACTCTTTTCCACAACTCCCAACCTCCTTTAATGTACTTGGGTTATGGTAGTAATACTTTTTTCATATTTCCACCCTTACTCCTCTTAAGTGCTTCTCAACAAATGTGTATAAACTAAGTTCTCTTAAAAGAAAGGTAAGGATAAAATATTTTTAGGCTTATAAAGGTAAGTAAATCAACTATTGAAAGAAACAAGGCTAATTTTTTTTTTAAAATTTTAAAAAATGGCTCAAATAGGTAACTAGCGATAAATATAACAAAGGTAAGCTTGAAAGGCTCAAACGGTCCAAAGATGGCCTACATCATATCCTAAGTAGTGTGCATTCTAGGATTTCGCCTCAAACGATTATCAAATAAGTTCTAGAGCTTGTCGAGACGGCAAAAGTATTCACAAAACATTCGCACATAAAACTTCTCTAAATGTTTTAGACTAATCATGCAATCTTACCGCAAACCAGAGTCTCAAACTAAATAAAGATCGACACTTAAAATTATTCTCAAACCGAAGCAAGATTTAACTTCTTCTAAAAGCTATATGCTATCTTAATTATAATCATATCATTGACATGTAAATTAACTCCAAAACTAACACAAAACATACTAAAAACAAACAAAACTAAACCTAATTTTTTTTAAAAATTGAATTCTTCAAGAAATATTTTTTTCTAACAATTTATCCTAACAAACGAATTAAAATGAAAAAAGGAAAGTGACACCAAACAATTCAATGGTATGAAATAGGAAATATGTTTCCTCCACCCCCCAACCTAAGACTTGCATTGTCCCCAATGTGAAAGAAAAAAGTCGAGAGAGAGAAAGAAAAAAAGTAAAGAAAACTAAACAACTAAATAAAATGAAAAAAAATAAAACTAATGTACAATGGAACGAAGGTACCCGATTAAGAAGGATAAACCAGGGGCACCAAAGAGATCTCTTCGGGCCTATCTTCAACATGTTCATGTTCCAAGAAGAGCTTCAACCTTTGGCCATTAACTCAAAATGCATGACCATCAGAGGGATCTTTAACTTCTATCACTCCATTTAGAAAAACACTCTTCACAACATAAGGTCCCTTCCATCATGATCGCAATTTTCTCTGATGGAAGTGTAACTGAGAATCCTAAAGAAAAACTCGATTACTTTGTTCAAAATTTTTTCGGAGTATTTTTTGGTCATGTATCGTTGATTACACCCAAAGAGTAACGTGGTAGTTGTAGAACAGCTTTGGGGTGTCAATTCCACAGGGAAACAAGAGAGAAGGTGTGAACCTTAACATAGACGATAAAGATCAAGTGAGAGAATAAAATATTGTGTGAAAATTGTGTAGACAGATTGATGGATATAATAAAGAAACAACAAGGTTCCGGGAATCCTCCCTAGGTTCGTTGCCTCATTCTAATATTGATTCATTTGTTTATCTCAATTGCAAGTTTCACATCCCAAACAGGCAATCGGTAAATATTCAATTAAAGCACATGTGTAAACCCTAATGTAATTGTTATGAAATACTTTTTACTTTCAAGCATACATGACCTAACTTATAGATTATCAAGAAATGACAATATATCATGATGACAATACTGCATCACATAAAAAGAGCAAACTACTGGATTCAATCACACCTCAACAACATCACATAAGAAGAGCATGGCTAGACTTATATGGGGGAGAAAGATGCAATCACAGGATTAAGGTGAAATCTTCTAATTAAGTTAAAAAGTAAATCATAATAATGTTTAACGATAAATCCATATTACAACTGAATCAAGAAGAGAAAATAAGAACAACTACGCCTAGGGATTCATCCCTTCGCCTTGCTTGGAGATTAGTCGTCCATGGGGAGAGTGTGGCAGCCTCTCTTGAGTTTTCTAGGCTTAATCCCCTCCATAATATCAAACCCTAAATGATCTATTTATAATAAAAGGGTCCAAGGGTGTTCTAGGGTTTTAAACAATCATTAAAGACCTAATTCAGACTTAACTCAGAGAGCAAAGTTCGTGTCCGCACCTAGGCTTGGATTTTCTTGCACCTAGCTCAGTTTTAGGCCAGCCTTGTGAACTTTCTGGAAGGTGCACCCCAGCTCCATCCAGGGTGCACCTCAGCCCGTTAGGGTGCACCCTAGATTAATCCAGGGCGTACCTCACACCTCAAGGCGCGGCGCCCCTTGGTCCAAGGCGCACCCTGACCTTTGTCCACTAAAACTGCTATAACTTTCTCTAGAAAAATCATTTTTAAGAGCCGTAAAATTCTTCAGAAAATAGACTTCCGGATCTTTCTAAGAATATATGGCTCATCTCCTGGTTCTTCTTGTATCAATACAGTTTAATTTTCAAAGATGATTGATCTGTACAGGCAATTATAGCAATTTAGTGAAACTCCTTTCCATGTGCTTGTGAACCTTCACTCCGGTGTTCATCGAGTCATTGTGCTTCAAGCAATGATAGCTTTTCCATCTCTTTTTAACTTAAAGTATCTGAAAATGCATTGAAATAGATCAATGATCCAAGAATGACACTTTAGAGTTGTTAAGGTATAAAAGTGCAATTCAAACCAAGATCAACCCTAAAATGCTAACAATTAAGTGCTGTAAAGATGCATTTTATGACTCTCATCATAACCTCCAACTAGCTTGTTGCTAGTCCCTAACACTTCAAGCGAAAACAAGAGATGAATTCTTCTATGGGAATCGAGGCAAAGTAAAGCAATACTAATGTTAACCAAGAGTAATTCACATTTTTCCTCAAAAATTTTACATAACACACAGCATATAGAATCATCGAATTTCATCCAAGTTCAAAAGTAATCCAAACATCGATCTTAAGATCGTTATTGACTCTTTACATCCATCTTACCACAATCCATTAATCCGAACATTCAGATGATTTTATGCATAACATTCGTGAATAAGTCTTGGCCTCTAAAATATGGTAAATTGCGTGACATCAATCACAAAAACAAGCTCCATAGGCTTACATTTCAAACCACTCTCCACTATTGTAGAAAAATCACATTACATTGGATCAATAGGTCTTTAATAAGCTTGTAACGTTAGACTAAGGTAAAGGTTAAGAAAGAATGGGAAGGATTCACAAGTAAAAGAACTCAATCTCTTAGCTTTAAACACAATCACTTTTAAGAACTAGTCCTTACTTCATCACCCAACTTTTTCAACTATTGTTCGAGCATTTTTCTCAAATCACCACTTTTCCTTTCTTTTCTTCTTTCTTTGCCATAATTCACTTCTTTTTTTTTTTTGTATTTTGGCATAAGACCATTCACCTCTTTTTTCATTTTTCTTTTCTTTTCCATAACCCCCAACTTATCTCCTTTAGTGTACTTGGGTTATGGTAGTGATATTTTCTCATATTTCCATCCTTACTCCTCTTGAGTGCTTGTCAACAAATGTGTATGACTAAGTTCTTTTAAAAGGAAGGTAAAGATAAAGTATTTTAGGCTCATAAAGGTGAGTAAATGGGCTATTGCAATAAACAAAGCTCAAATTCTTTTTTTTTTTTAAAAAAGGCTCAAATGGGTGACTAGTGATAAATATAGCAATGATAAGTTCGAAAGGCTCAAACGGTCCAAAAATGGCCTAGATCATATCCTAAGTAATATGCGTTCTAGGAATTCGCCTCAAGTGGTTATCAAGTAAGTTCTAGAGCTTATCGAGACCGCAAAAGTATTCACAAAGCAATCACACATAAAACTTCTCTAAATGTTTAGACTAATCATACAATCTTACCACAAACTAGAGTCTCAAACCAAATCAAGATTGACACTTAAATTATTCTCAAACCGAAACAAAATTTAACTTCTTCTAAATGTTGTATGATATCTCAATTAAGTTCATATCATTGACATGTGAATTAACTCTAAGGCTAACACAAAGCATGCTAAAAACAAACAAAAAGGGAAAATGACACCAAGCAGTTCAATGGGAAAAGAAAAAAAAATGTATAGAAATAAAGAATATGGAAACAAAGAGATTCATTTCCTCTACCCCCAACTTAAAAATTGCATTGACCTCAATGTAAAAGAAAGAGTAAAGGGAACTCCTCTTGTAGCCAAAGGTGCACAGAAGCTGAAAATTGTGCTCCACCATTTGAACTACTTCGTATATTTTTCCTTGAAAAAGAAACACTAAGTTAATATGAATAATAACAAGAAAGAAAAACAATAATAGTAAAAGGATATGCTATGGGGTGCCTCCCATGAGCGCAAAGTTTTATGTCTTCAACCAGACGCTCTTATTCCCTCATAGAAAAACTTGAACTAAATGCATCAGCGACTGCTTTATTGTTAAATTGGGTGCTTGTATGCTTTGAAAAGGCCTCAAGGATGTCATTAGTAACATCTGCAGATTCTGGCACTTTATATGCTCTTATGTGTGGATTGACTCTAATGGATTAAGGTGATGGACCTTTTCCTTAGGTGAGTCAATCATATATACTTGGTGGCTCTCGTTCACATCCTCTGATTTGTTCGGTGTTGGGATGTGTAATGATTTACCACTAAGTGTCATGATGGCATTCACCTTCTTCAAATTCTTTTGCGCCAGGTGTTGTCCATGGTGTGTGGACTGAGATTGGGAGGGGAACTTACCTCTCTCATTCACACTCAAGGAGCTCATCAACTTGGACACTTGGCTCTTTAGATCCTTATGTTCTTCAACAACCTGCGTAATTAAAGATTCAAGCCTTTGATTAGTCTTACCTTGTGCCTCAATAAAAGCATGCAAAGTGTCTTCTAAAGGACTCCTAGAAGATACAAGTGCATGATATGGTTCAAGATATGGTGCAAGGGGTTGTGCAAGCTGCTGGTTTTCAGACTTCCAGCTGAAGTTGGGGTGATCGCACCATCTCGGATTATAGGTATTAGAGAAGGGTGTAAAAGGCTTTGTGTACATGCCTAAGGCATTACATTGTTCCTTATACATCCCTCTCATCTCAGCAAATGTGGGGCACTCTTGGGCGAGATAATCTACCCTGCCACACAGAAAACATGGTTTCAAAGACGCTGCATGATTAGCTACTTGTGTTGGCTTTGAGCTTTTAGTCTTTAACACCTCTAGTTCCCTAGTGAGCATCTCGACCTTGGCCTTAAGGTTATCCTCTTCCCTAAGATGGTAAATTCCACCGCCATTTGGGTTCTCTATAGGTCGTGACCTATTTTGTTTTCAGTAGCACTAGGTCCAGTCCAAGTGTGAGCTTTTTCAGCAAGCTCATTGAGGTACTCTATGGCCTTATCAGGATCTTTCTCCAAGAATTCACCATTACACATCATGTCTACAAATTGGCGCTCTTTATATGTAAGTCCCTCATAAAAATAGCTTACCAAGCGCTAACTCTCATACCCATGGTAAGGGTACATACTCAATAACTCCTTAAATCTCTCCCAAGACTGATACAAAGTCTCACTGTCCTTTTGTGCAAAGGTGGAGATTTTCCTTTTCAAGCATTGGCCTTATGTTGGGGAAAGTATTTATTAAAGAAGACTCGAGTCATCTCAGTCCATGACCCAATAGATCGTGGTCTAAGTGAGTATAGCCAGCTCTTAGCTCTATCATTCAAAGTGAAAGGAAGGAACTTAAGTTTCACGATGTCATGAGTTTCATCTTGACTATGAAAAGTCGCAACTACTTCCTCAAACTCTCTAATGTGCACATATGGGTTTTCATTATCTAAGCCATGAAATGTAGGGAGTAATTGTATCATCCCTATTTTAAAATCTAAATGGCGAGTATTGGCTAGAAACATGATGCAGGATGGTGTGGCTGTTCGTGTAGGGTGGAGGTAATCCTGAAGGGTCCTAGGGGTTTGATATTCATGTTCACTCATTTCTTCGGGACTAGATGGATTGTCAAATAAAGGATTTAAAAAGGAATTTAATTCTGACTCTAGCACAGGCCTACAAGCAAATCTACCCAAAGTGTCTCTATATCGGGGCATGCAAGATCACAAAATAAATAAAAAAAACTATAAAAAGAAGGAATAAGATAAAATAAAAAAAAATTAATGCAGCAAGCTAAAAGAAGGAACGAAGTTACCGCCTTTACAAACTGCTGAAAAGAAAAACTATCTACAATTCCTCTATCGTCTTGTCTCAAGGTTGACAATCTTCCTTGTACTTAAGTGCGTCTCCCCGGCAACGGTGCCAAAATTTGATTATGCCCAAAGAGTAATGCAGTAGTTATAGCATAGCTTCGGGGTATCGATTCCACAGAGAAATAAGATAACTACAATAGAAGGTGTGAACCTTAACACAGACGATAAAGATCAAGTGAGAGAATAAAGTATTGTGTGAAAATTGTGTAGATAGATTGATAGATATAATAAAGAAAAAATAAGGTTCCAGGAATCCTCCCTAGGTTCGTTGCCTCATTCTAATATTGATTCAATTGTTTATCTCAATTGCAAGTTTCACATCCCAAACAGGCAATCGGCAAATATTCAATTAAAGCGCATGTGTAAACCCTAATGTAATTGTTATGAAATACTTTTTACTTTCAAGCACACATGACCTAACTTATAGATTATCAAGAAACGATAATATATTATGATGACAATACTGCAGTAATGGACAAATCTACAAGAGAAATCTACCGGACTCAATCACACCTCAACAACATCACATAAGAAGAGCATGGCTAGACTTATATGGGGGAGAAAGATGCAATCACCGGATTAAGGGAAAATCTTCTAATTAAATTAAAAAGTAAATCATAATAATGTTTAATGATAAATCCATATTACAACTGAATCAAGAAAAGAAAATAAGAACAACTACACCTAGGGATTCATCCCTTCGCCTTGCTTGGAGATTAGTCGGCCATGGGGGAGAGTGTGGCAGCCTCCCTTGAGTTTTCCAAGCTTAATCCCCTCCATAATATCAAACCCTAAGTGATCTATTTATAATACAAGAGTTCAATGGTGTTCTAGGGTTTTAAACAATCATTAAAGACCTAATTCAGACCTAACTCGGAGAGCAAAGTTTGTGTCCGCGCCTAGGCTTGGATTTTCTTGCACCTAGGCTCGGTTTTAGGCCAGCCTTGTGAAATTTTTGGAAGGTGCGCCCCAGCTCCATCCAGGGTGCACCTCAGCCCTTTAGGGTGCAACATAGATTAATCCAGGGTGCACCTCACACCTCAGGGCGCGGCGCCCCTTGGTCCAAGGCGCACCCTGACCTGATGGCCTTCTTTTCTTGTTTTGGAGGCCTGACCTTTGTCCACTAAAACTGCCATAACTTTCTCTAGAAAAATTATTTTTATGAGCCATAAAATTCTCTAGAAAAAAGACTTTCGAATCTTTCTAAGCATATATGGCTCATCTCTTGGTTCTTCTTGCATCAATACAGTTTAATTTCCAAAGATGATTGATCTGTACAGGAAATTATGGAAATTTAGTGAAACTCCTTTCTAAGTGCTTGTGAACCTTCACTCCGGTGTTCATCGAGTCATTGTGCTTCAAGTAATGATAGCTTTTCCATTTCTTTTGAATTAAAGTACCTGAAAATGCATCGAAATAGATCAATGATCCAAGAATGACACTTTAGAGTTGTTAAGGTATAAAAGTGCAATTCAAACCAAGATCAACCCTAAAATGCTAACAATTAAGTACTGTAAAGATGCATTTTATGACTCTCATTGATGAGTGAAAAATATTGCGTATTTTGGCCACATAATTTACATTTGTTAGCTTAGGAATTTGTTGCTTTGAGTTGTTTTCATTGTTTTTTAAGGTTTATAAGCACTGGGAAAGGAGTTGCACTAAAATTGCAGAATTGCCCGTACAGATCAATCATCTTTGAAAATTAAACTGTATTGATTCAAGAAGAACCAGGATATAAGCCATATATTCTTAGATAGATCCAGAAGTCTGTTTTTTGGAGAATTTTACGGCTCGTAAAAATGATTTTTCTACAGAAAGTGATGGCCGTTTTAGTAGACAAAGTTCAGGCTGTGCGGGCTGTGCGGGATTTCAGCGTGAACAAAAGTTTTGAAGGGCATGTGAAGAGTTAAATCAAACATTCCACATCGGTTGGAAACACATTTCTATATCCTACATCCCACATCGGATTGGAAACACATTCCACTTGTGGTATTTGCCTATATAAGACTCACTCCACTTCATCATTCAGTGTACAATTCCTGAGCCACTTTGGTGTTTACCGGTGGACGTCCGCTAGCATTCTGTTGGATCTCGAAGGCTTTGTCACCACAAGGGGAAGCGCTGCCCGTCAGCGAGTGGAATTTCTCCCATGTAAAGTTATTTATTTATTTCTTTACATTTAGTTGTTTTAGTTTAAATGTTTAGTACTTTTATTATGAATTGTAGTTTCATAGTTATGAGTGGCTAGACTCTTCAGCTAAGGTTGAGGATGAAGCCCCGCCGTTGTTTGGCGTAGTAGTTCAGATTTGCATGTACAAATCTGACAATTTTTAGTATAAATGTTCTGTCAATTATTTAAGTTAATCTTATAATTGATTGAGTTTAAATTGTCTGTTGGATATTCCTTGTGTTTCATCTGATGGATACATTGAATGCTTTTCGATTAAATTGGATTTCCTTTGTGATTTGTTGAGAGCAGATACATTGGATGCTTTTGTTAGTTGGGATATTCTTTGTTTTTTGTCTTATAGTTGGATTCATGGAATGTTTTGATAGACTATATTTTTAGAACATATATGCTTAACTTCGGTGGGGTGGATTTGGAAACCTTAGTGTTTTAATTATTAGTTTTTAAAAATCAATTTATTTTAATTTTAATTTCTTTTGCAAATTATCATCTGAAATTCGGAACTAGGTTAAGGTAGAGTTCGTTTAGATTAAAAATATACTTTCACAATGCAATTCCCTGTGGATTCGACCTCGTACTTGCACAACGCTATACTGCAAACGACTCGTGTGGTTGCGAGTAATTTAAAACTCACAACAAGTTTTTGGCACCGTTGCCAGGGAATTGTTTGGTTTGTGAAAATTTTTGGTCTGAATTAATTTTATTTTTCTACTAATTAATTAAAAAAAATTATGTGGATGAATCCAGCGCTGGTTTCACAACAAGTTTTTGGCGAGTAATTTAAAACTCACAACAAGTTTTTGGCGCCGTTGCCAGGGAATTGTTTGGTTTGTGAAAATTTTTGGTCTGAATTAATTTTATTTTTCTACTAATTAGTTAAAAAAAATTATATGGATGAATCCAGCGCTGGTTTCACAGTCTTTAGAGGACATCATTAAGGAGTACATGAAAATGACCGGCCCGTCCCTCAATGCTGCCAACACATTCAATGTTGATAGCTGTTCCATCTGTACTAGTCCCATGCATCTAGCACAAAATTGTCCATCAATGCCGGCTTGTGCCGAGTACCCCATGGAACAAATGAATGCTTTCAATGACTGTTGTTGGGAATCAAATGGATCTTACTCCGATACATACATTCCAGGGTGGTGGAACCACTCTAATTTTTCATGGGAGCAGAACCAACTGATGAATCAGTGAGGAGCCCCTTATCATGCTCACAATCAATACCCTCCCTAATTTCCTCCACCAATCCCAAGTTATGCCTATCCAGCACCATCACCTGCTTACCAAGCTCCCATTCAAGCGCCAATGTCAGTTTCACAGTCATTGGAGGACGCTCTCAATGATTTCATGAAAACGACTAGCCAATCTATGAGTGAAGTGATGAGTGAAACCATAGAAAACACCCAAGCGATTGCCGAGCTAGAGAGTCAAATTGATCAAATCGCAAGTTACGTGGGTGAAGGAGAGGAAAGAAAGTTCCCCAGTCAACCTGATCCTAACCCAAAGGAATAGTTTGCGGTGGGAAATTTATCGATTCCTATACAAGGGCAAGAAAGTGGCAACAAAGAAAAAAGAGATGCTGAGCCATCTATAGCCACACCTATCATTAAGGATCTCCCTAGGTCGTTTTTACCTAAAGCACCTTACCCTGAGAGATTACAAGCGCCCAAGAAAAGAGAGGAGTTTGAGGATCCCCTGGAGGCATGCTTTGCTCACTTTGGAGAGGACTTGGGCTTAGATAAGTTACTCGAGGAAGTGAATGCCATTTTGGAGTCTGATCCTCAGAAGAGCAGTGAGACGGAGGAGACTATGGATGAATCATGTATTGAGGACCCCCTGGAGGCACGCTTTGCTCAATTTGAAGAGGATTTGGGCTTAGATAAGTTGTTTGAGCAAGCAAATGCTACTTTGGAGTCTGCTCCTCTAAATATCAGTGAGACGGAGGAAACCACAACACCTGAATCCCCCAAGAAGGAACTTAAGCCTTTACCGGAAAATTTTAAGTATAAGTTCCTAGGTCCAGCAGATTCTTTGCCTATAATTATAGCTTTAGATTTGGGTGATGCTCTAGAGAAGAAATTATTGGACGTCTTAAGAGAGCATAAGGAAGCTATAGGCTCGACTATTAAGGATGTCAAGGGTATCAACCCCTCATTGGTAATACACACGATACAGTTGGAGGAGAATGCCAAGCCATCGAGGGAGCCACAAAGAAGGCTCAACCCTGCTATGCAAGAGGTTGTGAGGGCAGAAGATATTAAGCTATTAAAGGCAGGGATCATTTATCCCATCTCTGATAACAAGGGGGTGAGCCTGATTAAAGTCGTGCCCAAACGTGCTGAATTGACGATAGTAAATAAAGACGACGAGTTGGTTCCAACTCGAGTGCAGTCAAGATGGAGAAAGTGTCTAGACTACCGTAAATTGAATGCTGCCACTAGGTCTGATCATTTTCCATTCCCATTTATTAATCAGATGGTGGAGCACTTAGTTGGGCATGTTTACTAATGTTGGGTCTGGCTGAAGACGTTAAACTTAGCGCTCATGGGAGACACCCCACAGCTTATCTTTTCTGTTTATTTATTTATTATTTCGCATTTTTATGATTAATGTTTGTTTCCAGTTTTTTTTTATTTTTCAGGGACAATGCGTACTTCAGTTCAAGTTTGGGGGTATGCTATGAGCCATACCAGTCCAGATAGTTCTCCATATTTCAGGTCAGCTCTTTCCATATTAGTCATACATTGGGGTCAATGTGTAATTTAAGTTTGGGGGTATGGGAGACATATCACACACTTTGTCCTAATTTGTTGTCTTTTTGTCGTAAAGATAAAAACATGTTCATGTTCGTCTAAAAATTTTGGTTGTTCTAAAAAATTGTGATGTGATTTCATTGGTGAGTTTAAAACTTTGAACACATGATCTGATGATAGAGTTTAAACTTTAGTTACTTACTTTATGCATTTTCGAGAATTAACATGTTTGATCTAATCTAACACGAGCATATTAGCACATATTTGTGTGAGGTATGACAAGTGGGTTGAATGTATACGTTTCCTTGTCTTAACTGAAACCGGATGACTTGTTGGATAAACACTTGGGCATATATAAAAATAAAAATAAAAAAAACAACTAATACTACTAATATTTATAATGATCATCATCAATAAACTTTCCACTGAGTAACTGGACCTCTTGCCTTAGTAAGCAGTGAGTGTTCACGTCAAAAGGTGGGAATTTTATTCATAATGATCATTGCAAAACTTTCCACTGAGTAACTGGACCTTTTGCCTCAGTAAGCAGTGAGTGTTCACGTTAAAAGGTTGAATTTTACTTGGTAGTATTAAGGCCGGTTTAATTTCATAGCCTTTTTGACTCGAGTTAGTAAGTCCTTAGGGGTGACTTTACACCTAATGCCCTAAAACCATATGGTTTGGGAGTCATTGACTCAACACTCGTTACATTGGTTAATTAGAAAGCTTAAGGGAACTAAACATAGCAGAGCTTTATGTTAAAAAAAAAAAGAAAAGAAAAAACTATGCCTTCATTGTTCTTTCCGACGAGAAATTCTGTGGATCTTGAGATTTGAATACCTTGTACATTGAAGTTATTTGGAAACCTCATCTGTATATGCTAATTCACTTTACACTGATTCAAGCTTGTGATGTCTTACCATGCCTCTTGTAAGTAATGAAGTTTTAAATTCTTATTCATTGTGAAGATGGGTTTGACTTATTTAAGCTTGCTCATGAATGAATCTCATGATTTTGAATGCTCCTTAAATTTTTGGATACCATGAATACTGAACTTATCTTTATAATCTTTTTTGTTCATTTAGTTTTTTATTTTGTTTTGCTAAGGGACTAGCAAAATGTAAGTTTGGGGGTATTTGATGAGTTAAAAATATTGCATATTTTGGCCACTTAATTTACATTTGTTAGCTTAGGAATTTGTTACTTTGAGTTGTTTTCATTGTTTTTCAGGTTTACAAGCACTGGGAAAGGAGTTTCACTAAAATTTTCAGAATTGCCCGTACATATCAATCATCTTTGAAAATTAAATTGTATTGATTCAAGAAGAACCAGGATATGAGTGCTTAGAAAGATCCAGAAGTCTATTTTCTGGAGAATTTTACAGCTCGTAAAAATGATTTTTCTACAGAAAGTTATGGCCCTTTTAGTAGACAAAGGTCAGGCTGTGCGGGATTTCAGCGTGAACAGAAGTTTTGAAGGGCATGTGAAGACTTAAATCCAGCATCTCACATCGGTTGGAAACACATTTCTATATCCCACATCCCACATCGGATTGGAAACACATTCCACTTGTGGTATTTGCCTATATAAGACCCACTCCACTTCATCATTCAATGTACAATTCCTGAGCCACTTTGGTGTTTACCGGTGGACATCCGCTAGCATTCTGGTGGATCTTGAAGGCTTTATCACCACAAGGGGAAGCGCCGCCCGTCAACGAGTGGAATTTCTCCCATGTAAAGTTATTTATTTATTTCTTTACATTTAGTTGTTTTAGTTTAAATGTTTAGCACTTTTATTATGAATTGTAGTTCATAGTTATGAGTGGCTAGACTCTTCAGCTAAGGTTGAAGATGAAGCCCCGCTGTTGTTTGGCGTAGTAGTTCAAATTTGCTTGTACAAATCTGACAATTTTTAGTATAAATGTTCTGTCAATTATTTAAGTTAATCTTATAATTGATTGAGTTTAAATTGTCTGTTGGATATTCCTTGTGTTTCATCTGATGGATACATTGAATGCTTTTCGATTAAATTGGATTTCCTTTGTGATTTGTTGAGAGTTGATACATTGGATGCTTTTGGTTTAGTTGGGATATTCTTTGTTTTTTGTCTTATAGTTGGATTCATGGAATGTTTTGATAGACTATATTTTTAGAACATATATGCTTAACTTCGGTGGGGTGGATTTAGAAACCTTAATGTTTTAATTATTAGTTTTTAAAAATCAATTTAGTTTAATTTTAATTTCTTTTGCAAATTATCATCTGAAATTCGGAACTAGGTTAAAATAGAGTTAGTTTAGATTGAAAATATACTTTCACAACGCAATTCCCTGTGGATTCGACATCGCACTTGCACAACACTATACTGCAAACGACTCGTGCGCTTGCGAGTAATTTAAAACTCACAACACTCATCAACCATTTTCATTCTTGACTTTAAGTCCTTAGCATTATCATATGCATCATCCCTCAACTCCACAAGTTCACAAAGTTGCATTTTCCTCTCCTCACCGGACATCTTCAAGTCATAATTAAAATTTCGAATAGCCCAATATGCTCTGTGCTTAAGTTCTACCCGTAAGTGACATGCTTTGCCGAATACCAACTGATAAGGAGATGCTCCAAGAACCATCTTGTATGCTGTCCGGTATGTCCAAAGCGCATCCGATAGGCGCAAGACCAATCTTTTCGATTTGGATTTACTATTTTTTCCAGTATTCGCTTAATCTCCTTATTTGCTAGTTCCGCTTAGCCATTGGTTTGTGGATGGTAAGCCGTAGAAACCTTACGGATGACTCCATACCTGCGCATCAAAGACTCAAAAGAACGATTACAAAAATGTGACCCTTGATCACTAGTTATAACAAGTGGAGTACCGTACCTAGATAAAATATGATCTTTGAGAAATTTAACAGCAACTTTATTATCATTAGTAGAGTAAGGTATAGCTTCAACCCATTTAGAAACATAATCAATGGCAAGCAAAATGTAAAGATACCCAAAAGAAGGTGGGAATGGTCCCATAAAATCGATCCCCTAACAATCAAAGATTTCCACCACTAAGATCGGGTTGAGAGGCATCATATGACGGCGGGACAATGAACCTAGCTTTTGACATCTTTCACATGAACGACAAAACTCATTAGTATCCTTGAATAAAGTAGGCCAATAAAAATCACATTGCAAAAATTTTTGCAGCTGTCTTTTTAATAGAAAAGTGACCACCACAAGCATAGTTATGACAAAAAGTTAACACACTATCAATTTCCACATCTGGAATGCATCTTCTTATTATTTGATCGGGGCAATATTTAAAAAGATAAAGATCATTCCAATAAAAATTCTTTACCTCAGCCAAAAATTTATGCTTATCTTGCGCACTCTATGTAGATGGAACTTTACAGGAAACCAAGTAATTTGCAATGTCGGCATACCATGGTGTGTGACAAAGGATAACAAATAAATTCTCATCTGGAAAGGCTTCATGAATGGGCAAAATATCGGTATCATTCCTAAATTCCAAACGAGATAGATGGTCCGCCACAACATTTTCCACCGCCTTCTTGTCTTTGATGGTCAAGTCAAATTCCTGCAAAAGCAAAATCCAACGTATCAAGTAGGCCTTAGCATTCGTTTTTAAGAAAAGAAATTTAAGGGCGGAGTGATCCGTGAATATAGTGATAGGTGAACCAATTAAATAAAAACGAAATTTATCCAATGCAAATACTACGGCTAATAATTCTTTCTCGGTTGTGGTGTACATCATTTGAGAATGATTCAAGGTTCTACTAGCATAATAAACAACAAATAGTTTTCCCTCCCTTCTTTGTCCTTAAACAACCACTAAAGCGTAGTCACTAGCATCACACATAATCTCAAAAGGCAAGGTAAAATCGGGTGATTGCATAATTGGGGTGGTTGTAAGCTTAGAGACAAGTTTCCTAAAGGCTTTTTCACATTCAGAGCTCCACTTAAACTCGGTATCCTTCAACAAAAAGTTACATAAGGGTCTAGAGATAGCACTAAAATTTTGAATAAACCTTCTATAAAACTAAGTATGCCCTAGAAAAAACGTAACATCTTTAATATTCTTAGGAATGGGTAGTTTAGAAATTAATTTAATTTTCGATTTATCCACTTCTATCCCCTTTTTGGACACTATATGGCCTAAAACTATTCTGGAATACACCATAAAATAGCACTTCTCCCAATTAAGCACAAGCCTCTTCTCTTCACACCTACATAAAACATTTTTCAAGTTAGATAAACATGAATCAAAAGAAGTTCCAA
This sequence comes from Bretschneidera sinensis, assembly GCA_023935145.1. NCBI lineage: Eukaryota > Viridiplantae > Streptophyta > Magnoliopsida > Brassicales > Akaniaceae > Bretschneidera > Bretschneidera sinensis. The sequence continues at coordinate 43,431,083 of CM043697.1, read as the reverse complement.
ACACGATTAAATCATCTATAAACACTTCCATACATTTTTCAACCATGTCACTGAACATACTCTTCATGCATCTTTGAAAAGTAGCTGATGCATTACACAAACCAAACAGCATTCTACGAAAAGAAAAAGTACCAAAAGGACAAGTAAAGGTGGTCTTCTCTTGATTCTCTAAGGCAATTCTTATTTGGTAGTATCCCGAATACCCATCTAAAAAGCAATAGAAAGGATGACCAACCACACATTCTAAGATTTGATCTAAGAATGGAAGGGGAAAATGGTCTTTCTGAGTAGCCGAATTAAGTTTCCTATAATCAATGCACATACACCAATCGGTCACTACCTTAGTTAGTGCTAACACCCCCTCTTCATTTTCTACCACAATCACCCTGGCTTTCTTAGGAACTACTTGAGTTGGACTAATCCACTTACTATTGGATATTGGATATATAATTCCCGCATCTAATAGCTTTAAGACTTCTTTCTTAACTACCTCTTTCATAGTTGGATTTAACCTTCTTTGTGGGTCTCTATGAGGGTTAGCTCCTTCTTATAGATAAATCCTATGGGAACAAATTAAAGGGCTAATACCTTTTATGTCGGCTATAGTCCAACCTAATGTAGATTTATGCTCTCTTAACAAATTCAACAATTTATCACATTACACATCACTAAGTTCGGAAGAAATAATAACCAGAAAGGTATCACCTGGGCCTAAGAAGGCATATTTAAGCATTTTGGGCAGCATAGCTAAATTAAGTGTTGGTGTCCCATCGGAAGATGGTTTGGGTGCCTCCCTTTTTGTAGGCAACTCCTCAAAGCATGGTTGCCATGATTTTTGAATAAATCCCTGCGACTTATCAAAAACATCAACAACATCAATGGCATGGGGATAAATTGAAGAATCACCAAAATAAAAATTATTAAGAAGGAATTTCAAAGAATTAGAATTATCTTTAATGTACTCATCCTCCAAAATAAGCTCATCGATCATGTAAGTGTCAAAAAACTTATCCTCTTCATGTGGTTGCCTTGAGACTCGGAAAACATTCACCTCTAGAGTCGTATTTCCAAATGATAATGTCATTAGACCATTCCTACAATTAATGAGGGCATTGGCAGTGGCAAGGAATGGTCTTCCAAGTATCAAAGGAATTTCTGACTCCGTGTTCATAATAGAAATGGTATTGATTACGCCCAAAGTATAACGCAGTAGTTGTAGCACAGCTTTGAAGTGTCGATTACACAGAGAGACAAACTAACTATAAGAGAAAGTGCAAACCTTAAAACAAACGATAAAAGTTAAATGAGAAAATCTGAGTTTGAAGTAGTGTGAAATAATTGTGTAAATATAATAGAGAACAACAAGGGTCCGGGAATCCTCCCTAAGTTCGTTGTCTTATTCTAATCTTGATTCAGTTGTCTTTATCTCGATTGCAAGTTTCACATCCCAAACAAGCAATCGGCAAATATTCAATTAAAGCACATATCTAAACCCTAATGTAATTGTTATGAAATACTCTTTGCTTTCAAGCACACATGACCTAACTTATAGATTATCAAGAAACGATAGTATATCATAATGGCAATACCATAGTAATGGACAAATCTATAAGAGAAGTCTACTGAACTCAATCACATCTCAACAACATCACATAAGAAGAGCATGACTAAACTTATATGGGGGAGAAAGATGTAATCACTGGATTAAGGAAAAATCTTCTAATTAGATTAAAAAGTAAATCATAACAATGTTTAATGATAATAAATCCAAACTACAATGAATCAAGACTAGAAAATAAGAATAACTACACCTAGGGATTCATCCCTTCGCCTTGCTTGGAGATTAGTTGGCCATGGGGGAGAGTGCGGCAGCCTTCATGATGATTTCCCCGGCCTCTGGCGTCCCCAAAAGATGATCCTCTTCACAAACCCTAAGTGGTCTATTTATAATCACAAAGTCCCAGGGTGTTTTAGGGTTTAAAAAGTCATTAAAAGCCCTAATTAAGTTGTAACTCGGAGACAAGGTATCGAGCTCGTGCCTAGGCTCAGATTGGATTAGGCCACGGCTCAGATTGTGTTAATTTCCTCTCCTTCTGTGGGCCATGGCCCAGCTTGATCCAGGCCACGGCCTGACCTGATGCTTCTTCCTTGCTTTTTTGATGCACTTTCTGGAGGGCGAGGCTTGGATAATTCTAGGCCGCTGCGCACACTCTATAAACTTGATTTCTCTTTATTTGCCCTTCCGCAACCATGTCTTTACTTCGATGTGCGTCGAGTCTTTGTGCTTCAAACAACACTAGCTTTTTCTTCTCTTTTGAACTTAAATTACTTGAAAATGCACCGAAATAAGTTAATGATCCAAGAATACCACTTTAGAGTTATTAACGTATAAAAGTACAATTAAGATTTAGATCAACTCTAAAATGTTAACGATTAAGAACCTATTAAGATGCATTTTATGGCTCTCATCACAACCCCCAACTAGCTTATTGCTAGTCCCTAGCAATTCAAGCGAAAATAAGAGATGAATTGTACAGTGAGAATCACAACAAAGTAAAGCAATTTCAGTGTTAACCAAGAGTAATTCACATTTTGTCTCAAAAATTTCACATAACACACAACACATAGAATCATTAAATTTCACCCCAAGTTCAAAAGTAATCCGAGCATCAATCTTGAGATCGTTATTGACTCTTTACATCCATCTTACTACAATCCATTAATCCGAACATCCGGATGATTTTATGCATAACATTCGTGAATACAAGTCTTGGCCTCTAAAACATGATAAATTGCATGACATCAATCACAAAAACAAGCTCCATAGGCTTACATTTCAAACCTCTCTCCACTATTGTAGAAAAATCACATTACATTGGATCAATAGGTCTTTAATAAGCTTGTAACGTTAGGCTAAGGTAAAGGTTAGGAAAGAATGGGAAGGATTCACAAGTAAAAGAATTCAATCTCTTAGCTTTAAACACAACCACTTTTAAGCACTAGATAACCTTTCTTTAACACCCAACTTTTTTTTAACCTTTTTTCGAGCATTCTTCTCAAATCACCACTTTTCTTCTTTCTTTGCCATAATTCACTTATCTTTTCTTTTCTTTTGTATTTTGGCATAAGACCATTCACCTCATTTTTCATTATCTTTTCTTTTGTAATGTGGCATAAGACCATTCATCTCATTTTTCATTTTCTTTTCTTTTCCATAACCCCTAACTTATCTCCTTTAATGTACTTGGGTTATGGTAGTGATATTTCTCATATTTCCATCCTTACTCCTTTTAAGTGCTTCTCAACAAATGTGTATAGTTAAGTTCTTTTAAGAGAAAGGTAAGGATAAAATATTTTCTTAGGCTCATAAAGGTAAGTAAATGGGCTATTAAAAGAAACAAAACTCAAATTCTTTTTCAAGAAAAGGGCTCAAATAGGTGACTAGTGGTAAATATAGCAATGATAGGTTTGACAGGCTCAAGCGGTCCAAAAATGGCCTATATCATATCCTAAGTAATGTGTATTCTAGGAATTCACCTCAAGTGGTTATCAAGTAAGTTCTAGAGCTTTTAGAGACTGCAAAAATATTCACAAAATAATTACACATAAAACTTCTCTAAATGTTTAAGACTAATCATACAATCTTACCACAAACTAGAGTCTTAGACTAAATGAAGATTGATACTTAAATTAATTTCAAACTGAAGCAAGATTTAACTTCTTCTAAATGCTATATGCTATCTTAATTGAGTTCATATCATTGACATGTGAATTAACTCCAAGGCAAACACAAAGCATGCTAAACACAAACAAAAAGGGAAAATAACACTAAGCAGTTCACTGAAAAACATGAAAAACAGGAATATGTTTCCTCCTCCACCCCAACTTAAAATAAGCATTGTCCTCAATGTGAAAGCAAAAGTTAAAGAAACTCCTTTTGTAGCCAAAAGTGCACAGAAGCTGAAAATTGTGCACCACCATTTGAATTGCTTTGTATTTTTGTCCCTGAAAAAGAAATACAAAAGCAAAACTGGAAAATAGAAAAATAATAATAATAAACAAGAAAAAGAAATATGAAAAACAATAAAAATAAAAGGATATGTTATGGGTTGCCTCCCATGAGCGCTAAGTTTTATGTCTTCAGCCAGACGCTTTTATTCCCTCCTAGACAAACATAGGTTGAATGCACCAGCCACTGCTTTATTGCCAAATTTGGTGCTTGTATGCTTTGGAGAGGCCTCAAAGATGTCATCAGTAACATCCACAAATTCTTGCTCGATATATGCTCTTGTGAAGCCATGGGTGAGAGTGGACTCTAATGGATTAAGGTGCTAGACCTTTTCCATGAATGAGTCAATCATGTATACTTGGTGGGTTTCATCCACATCCTCTGATTTTTTCGTTGTTGGGATGTGTAATGACTTACCACTTAGTGTCTCAATGACATTCACCTCCTTCAAATTCTGTTGTGCTAGGTTTTGACCATAGGGTGTGGACTGAGCTTGAGAAGGGAACTTACCTCGCGCAGTCACACTCAAGTAGCTCATTAACTTGGACACTTGGCTCTTTATCTCTTTATTTTCTTCAACAGCCTGCGTAATTAAATATTTAAGTCTTTGACTAGTCTTACCTTGTGCCTCAATAAAAGCATGAAAAGTGTCTTCTAAAGGACTCCTAAAAGATACAGGTGCATGATATGGTGCAAGATATGGTGCAGGGGGTTGTGCAAGCTGTTGGTTTTCAGATTTCCAGCTGAAGTTGGGGTGATCACACCATCCGGGATTATAGGTATTAGAGAAGAGTGTAAAAGGCTTCGTGTATATGCCTAAGGCATGACATTGTTCCTCATACATCCCTCTCATATCAACAAATGTAGGGCACTCTTGAGCAAGATATCTACCTTGCCACACACAAAACATGGTTCAAAATATTTTGCATTATTAGCTACGTGTGTTGGCTTTAAGCTTTTAGTCTTTAACACCTCTAGTTCCCTAGTGAGCATCTCGACCTTGGCCTTAAGGTTATTGTTGTTATTTTTCTAAGATTCAAGCAGGTTCATCCATGGTTTAAAATTGGTTAAAGTCCAAACCAATTGTGGAATATCAAATTTCAACAAATTAGAAGGTTGCACACATATGTGTGCATCAATTTGGAACATGGGAAGACCATGCGCACTAGTGTGCGCACTTCTGAACCTAGGCAGAAACTAGTGTGCACAGCAGCTGAAGCAGGAAGGCACAGCACCAGTGTACGGTGCGCCGCACACACCAGGTGGTGCACCTTCTAGAGAGGCATGTTCCAGGACTGGATGAGGGGTGTTCCACATAGTAGACAGTGGCACACCATCCAAAGACGGCACCAGCACACTCTGCCCAACGGCGCACCGCACCCTGCTGATCGGTGCACCGCACCCTGCTGAGCGGTGCACTGCTAGGCACACTCCTTTGCACGCATATGGGAGGCTTCAAGGAACTCCGAAACTAGTGTGCACAAGGCCAAAATGCACAGCATAACTTTGAGATAAATGAAGGGCTAGGATTTCAAGGAAATCAATATCAAATAGGAGAGATTGATTCACAAGATTTTCCAAGAAATAAAAGGCTATAAAAGGGGTTCTCAAGCCTCATTTTTCATAAGATAAGATAAAACAACACATGAGATTGATGTGATATTGTGAGATCAATTGTAAACACTTAGAGAGAATTATGTAAGAGTGACAAACACAAGAGGGACTCTTTGTGAGGCTGGTTATAAACAAGAGAGAGTAGTATAAAGAGTGAGTTGTAATCTCCTTTCTTTTCTTCTTGTTTCTTCAAGACCATTGTGGGTTCTTGAAGGGGATTTCTGTAACTTTGTAAGAACCATTGATTAGTGCAGAGATTTTGGAGGAACTCACGGGGACGTAGGCATATTGCCGAACCTCGACAACAATTGTTTGTCTTCTTTTCTTTCTTTGATTTTCTGTTCTTGTGTTCGATTGCTGAAATTCTTTCTACAATTCATTCAAGACTTGGGTGTTTGGAAGATCACCACCTGGGCATCTTACTTAGGTGATTTCCAATAGTGGTATTAGAGCTTTGGTCAGTAGAATCAGAGTTGCACAGCTGGTTATTGAAGCAAGAAGTAGAAGGTACGGAGCCAAGACTCCAAGAATAAAAGATTAACTTCTTGGGTGTTTCAAGAACGGTGTAAAGATCAAGATCTGGTCGTGTTCTTGAAAGTTGATTCAAGAATAGTGTTAAGATCCATCTTCAATCTATGTTCTTGAGGTTAAAGAAAGCATTTGTGGGTAGTACATAAATCTGGGATCTTGTCTTCAAAAGATGGCTTCAAATTTCTGTGTAGAGAAGTTTGATGGAAAGGGAGACTTTGCCCTTTGGAAGCGGAAGATCAAGGCGGTTCTAATGCAACAGAAAGTGGACTTGGCCATTGGAGAAGATGATGCTTTTCCAGCAAGTGTCACGGAGGACCAGCGGACCGAGATGAAGAAGATGGCTTACAGCACTATTTTCTTGCACATGTCAGATAGTGTCACAAGGGAGTGCGGAGACTCGGAGGATCCTGCTGTCATATGGAAGAAACTAGATGAGTTGTTTCTTACCAAAACTCTCCCTAACAAGATTTATCTTCTTAAAAGAATCTTTGCTTTTAAAATGGATCCTAGTAAAGAGTTACAAGATAATCTTGATGTCTTTAATAAGCTAGTTCAAGATTTGAATAGCTGTAGCATTATTTTTCCGGATGAACAATTGGCTGTCATTTTGTTAAATTCTCTTCCTGATTGCTTTGATAACTTGATTAATGCCATTGAGTATGGAAGGGATACTTTGACAAAGGACATCGTGATCAATGCCATAAAGGCACATGATTTCAAGGCCAAGATGAAGGAGACATCAAGTGGTGATGGGTTGTTCATAAGAGGAAGGCCAGCAACTTGGAATGGCAGTAGCAACCATGGCAACTACCAGGAAAAATCAAGAGGTAGAGGGCAGAACCATGGGAGATCTCACTGCAAGACAAGACTTGGTGGAGGAAGGAGATGCTTCTACTGCAACAAAGAGGGCCATTTCAAGAAAGATTGCAAGAAGAGGATATGGGATGAGAGAAGAAGCCATACAAAAAATGGAGAGGCTTTGGTTGCTAAGGGAGAACAACAAGATGATGTGCTTGTTGTGTGCTCAAATGTGAGCAGGAGGCAAGGCAGTTGTAAGTGGATTCTTGACTCCGGGTGCACTTATCATATGTGCCCTCACAAAGAATGGTTCAAGAATTTCAAGGAGGTCAATGATGGAAAGGTCTTCTTGGGGAATGACAATTCTTGCCAAGTGAGAGGGATTGGAGACATCCAATTAAGGATTGATAGACGCTTAAATATACATATTTAAGTCCCCTTATTTACACTTGTTAGATCCTTTATTACGTTAATTTGGTATCTTTTACTCCATTTGTGTGTTTTACATGTTTTTGTAGGGTCTTGGAGAAAAAGAAGCAATTTTGGCACTTTAAGGAAGAAATCTAGAAGCCCTGGAGCACTTTCTGGACAAAGGGCGATCGAGCGCACATGCAGTGCGATCGAGCGCACATACGGTCGTGCGCACACTTGTAGGATCGAGCGCACACTGCGATCAAGCGCAAGGACACATGCGATCGAGCGCAAATGTACAGGCGTGAATAGTAAACTGCAGAATTCTATTTTGGAAATAACCCTATTTTGGAAATAACTCTATTTTGGAAATAAAGGAGTTTTGTGTTTTAGGAAAGTTTAGAAACTCATGAGTCTATTAGGACTTCTCAAAGACCTATAAATACACTTGTAAACTCACACACAAAAAGACACCTTAGATAGAAAACACTTTTCTCTTTTGCTTTATCTTGGAGAAGGAGACCGTGGAGCAGAATTGACGCCTCTTCTCTCGGGTTTCTTCTTTCCTTTTTATTTTATTATGTGTAATTAAATTCTTAGTAGGGCTTGGTTGAAGTCCTAATTATGTTTACTCAATAAATTTAGTATTGGCGCCTTTGCGATATTTATGTTGTGTTGCTTAAACTTGATTAATACCTACTTTTATTTAAATTCCTCATATGTATATGTCTGATCAATATGTGCATGTGGTATGGACTTGTTAGTTAGATCAATTTGGATGACCGAGTCCTGGGTCTAACATTAGTAACAAGGGATATCTTATCCGGATACCCGGGTTAATCAACATGGGAAACCGGGAGTAGATACCATGCCCTAGGCCTCATGTGGTTGTCGATTTCCATAGTACTTATGTTTTCTTAAGGAACAACTCAAGCAGATACCATGCTGAATCCCTTAAGGAAGAAAAGAGTTAGAGTAGATACCATGCCTAACTCGTTGCTTAGGGAAATCAATAGCTTAAGGAGTAGATACCATGCCCTTAGGTTGGCGACCAGTAGGTATACATGGCATGAATAAAGCATTGGCATACTATTATATTGTGGTAGCATAATTAGTGGTGGATATCAAGTCCCTACGCCTTTATCCTTAGTATTTTATCTTTATCAAAATTAACTCTTTTATTATTTCTATCTTTTTATATTGCGAATATAATTCTAAATTGAACTTTACCAATCCCTGTGGAGATGATCTTGCATTTGCACACTATACTACACTGTTGACCTTGTGCACTTGCAAGTAAAACAAAGTACGATTATTCACCTATTTTATTTAGGTATATTATCGCACAACAAGGATGTTTGATGGAGTCACAAGGCTACTGCGAAATGTAAGATAGCTTCCAGATTTGAAGAGGAACTTGATCTCATTGGGGCGGCTGGATTCCATAGGGTACACATGCAAAGTAGAGGGAGGAAAGATTAAAGTGGCCAAGGGATCTTTGGTAGTGATCAAGGCAACAAGAAATGATGGACTCTATAAGATGATCAGAGAAACAGAAACCAATGATCAAGCAGCAAGCTTGATGGCTGAGATGGACAAGGCAGCTCTTTGGCACACTCGCTTGGGACACCAAAAAGGGCCTGCAAATGCTTAGCAAGGAAGGTCTACTTGGTGGTGACAAAGTAGAAAAACTGGATTTCTGTGAGAGTTGCATTCTTAGGAAGCAATACCGGGTCAGCTTCAACACCGGAGTGCACAAGTCCAAAGAGATTCTTGATTACATTCATTCAGACCTTTGGGAACTAGCAAGAACACCAACACAGGGAGGTAACTTTTACTTTTTATCTTTAATTGATGATTATTCAAGAAGAGTGTGGGTTTATTTGCTTAGGAATAAATCTGATGCCTTGAATAAATTTGTTGTGTGGAAGAAGTTGCTGGAAACTCAAACGGGTAGGGTAGTTAAGGCTTTACGAACCGATAATGGCTTAGAATTTTGCAATAATGATTTTGATAAATTCTGTGAATTAAATGGCATTCTAAGGCATAGGATGGTTGTAAAAACACCCCAGCAAAATGGAGTTGCTGAAAGAATGAATAGAACTCTTATGGAGAAGGTTAGGTGCATGTTAATAGGATCCGGGTTACCAATTTTTTTTTGGGGAGAAGTTGTGGCTACAGCTGCATACTTGATAAATAGATCACCCTCTAGAGCTTTAGAGCTCAAGACTCCCATGGAAATGTGGAGTGAAAAACCCCCTAAATTAAACAACCTTAGGACTTTTGGTTAGCTGCGTATGCACATCAAAAGGAGGATAAACTTGGCCCTAGATCTAGAAAATGTGTGTTTCTAGGATATGGTGATGGGGTTAAGGGATATAGGTTGTGGTCCTTAGAAAAGAAGGGCATGAAACTGATTATAAGTAGGGATGTTATCTTTAATGAATTATTATTTCCCTATTTGGAGAAAACTAACCCTGCAGGAGCTAGTGAGCAAACCAGTCCAGAAATTGTTGAGCATCACATCAAGGAGCACTTGGTTCAGGTAGAGCAGAGGAGCCAAGAGGGTTCGGACCAGGTAGAGCCCTTGGATGAAGGCCAAGCTCAAGAAACTCAAGAAGGAGAGGCTGAACAAGAAGAGGTTGATGCAGTAAATAACCATCAGCTCACAAGAGACCGGGGAAGGAGAGTGGTTAGAGCACCCTTGAGATATGGGTTTGCAAATGCTAATGTAGCAGCTCCTTGGAGAGAAGGAGAGGTTGAATTAGAAACTTACATGGATGCCATTGAGTGTAAGGATTTGTCAAAGTGGCAGCTAGCTATGGAGGAAGAAATATATTATTTTATGAAGAACAACTCTTAGGAGCTGGTGCCAAAACCAAAAAAATAGAGAGTGGTGGATTGTAGATGGCTCTACAAGATCAAAGAAGGGAATACTCCATGGGATGAAGTCCGCTATAAAGCTATACTGGTGACGAAAGGGTTCACACAAAAAGAAGGCATAGATTTCACCAAAATCTTCTCACCAGTTGTAAAGTACAAGATGATCCGGATAGTGTTAGCATTGGTGGTCCAATTTGATTGGGAAATTAAGCAAATGGATGTGAAGACTGCATTCTTGCATGGAGAGCTCGATGAGACCATTTTCATGAGGCAACCCGAAGGCTATGAGGAAGAAAGGCAGGGAGAGCTAGTGTGAAAATTGAAGAAGTCTCTCTGTGGCTTGAAGCAATCACCTCGGCAATGGAACAAGAGGTTTGATTCCTTTGTAATCAGCTTAGGTTTCATGAGGAGCTATTATGATTCTTTTTTTTTTTTTGATCTGTAAAAACTTGTATTAAGTGATCAAAATGTACAAAAATATTCACTGGGCATACCCAGGGGATTTACAAGAGAGACATATACAAATAAACTAGGCCTTAACAAAAGCCTATAGCTGAATAAGGAACTAGAGAACAATAATGGAGCCTGCTGGACCTTGATAGGCAGCAATTACAACAGCATCAAAACACCAAGCTTACATGGGATCTGGGCATACCCAGGGAATAAACCAAACAACAGGCAGCTACGGACATCTGAAACAATACAAAACAAACCAAGGTATACCCTGGAAATACAAGGGGAGACAGAACAATGAAGGCACACAGCTTCACAGCACAGATAAGAGACACAGCAGAGATGAACCCTACAGTAGCAACCTATACTCAGGGCAGGCAGCATATACAGTTATGTAAATACCTAGCTGGATCTTCTTCACAAGACTGGCAGGCAGGACAGGGGCTTTGTCAAAAAGCTTAGCATTTCTGGCCAGCCAGATATTGTAGACTGTGCTTGTAAGGGCAGACTTTCTGGCCACAGCAGGGGGACCAGTGCCTTTAGCTTTGATAGTCCATCTAATGGCACTCTCAATAGATGTCATTTGTCTCCTACTTCCCAGCCATTTGTTGATGGCTACCCAGACCTCCTTGCTGACTCTACAGGAGAAGAAGAGGTGCTCTTTGTTCTCCTCCTGGTCAGAACATAGGGGGCACAGCTTGTCAGTTCCTTCAAGGTGGAGCTTGTCCTTTGTGAGGAGTCTGTTCTATATTGCCAGCCAAAGAATGAAGGATTGTTTAGGGGGGCAGTGGTTATTCCATACCAGAGAAGCCCATCTAACTTCATTATTTTTCTGTCTCATTGCATTATACACCTTCTTGATGCTCAACTCATCCTGCAGCCTCCAATCTATAAATTTATTGGTAGTTTGTAATACATTAGGGGGCTGCCCAACTATTTCATCTCTGATTTCTAAGATCCTCTTCCAAAAAGGGGAGTCCTCCTTGCGTGCCTTAATCTCCCATATGGATTTGTTCAAAAGGTAGTAGTGCTGGACCCATTGTATCCACAGAGAGTCTTTCTTCATATGAATGTTCCACAAAACTCTAGAGAGGAGAGCCTTATTCCAAATTTTAAGCTCCACCAGCCCAAGACCTCCCTCAAGCTTAGGTTTGCAGATGTCAGCCCAAGCAACAAGAGCTTTTCTCATGTCCCCATTCTTACTATTCCACAGAAAAGTTCTGCATAGTCTAACAATCTTATCAAGGATGTTGCCAGGAATGGGGAAGATAGCAAGCCAAAAGAATTCCACTCCTTGGAGCACTGACTTGATGAGCTCAGTTCTTCCAGCATATGATAAAGAGGAGCCAGCCCACACATTAATGTATCCAGAGATTTTTTCAATAAGGGGAGCATAGTGTGTAGCATTCAGCCTTGCAGAGGCAAGAGGGACCCCTAAATATTTGAAGGGGAGGCTACCATCCTCCATTCTAGTACATCTTCTAATCTCCATAAGCTCCTCTGGTTTCACTCCAGCATGGAGGATGTTAGACTTAGAGAGGCTAGCCTTTAGACCAGAACACTCACTGAAGGTGTTAACACAATTCATGAGCAATCCCACTGATTTAGCAAACAGAATGAGATCATCAGCAAAGGCCAGGTGAGTAATTTTGAGTTTTTCACACTTGGGGTGGTATCTGAAGCCATCTTTTTCATTCAATCTCCTAAGCAACCTAGATAAGTACTCCATTATCAACACAAAAAGGTAGGGGGATAGAGGATCTCCTTGTCTAATCCCTCATTTACCTTTAAAGAATCTATGTAAGCTACCATTAATGGAGAGAGAGTATGATGTTGTAGATACACATTCCATGGTCCATGCTCTAAACTTTTCAGGGAACCCAAGCCCCTCTGAAAGGCTGTTCAAGTACTCCCATTCCACAGTGTCATAAGATTTCCTTAGGTCTATCTTGATCATGCATCTAGGAGGGATCCTCTTCCTACAATATTTCCTAAGCAACTCTTGAACCAAGTATATGTTTTTAGCCATACTCCTAGCCTTAATGAAGGCAGCCTGAGTAGGGCTGACAATTTGATCCAAACAAGGAGCCAATCTTGCAGCCATTATCTTGGAGATTATCTTATAGATCACATTACAGCAAGCTATGGGCCTGAAGTCCTCAACTCTAGAAGCTTGCTTACTTTTGGGGATCAGGGCTAAAGAGAAATGGTTGAGCTGTTTGAGAAGCCTACCACTCTAGAAGAATTCTTGCACAGCCTCAATAATCTCTTTGTGAGAAATATCCCATACTTTCTTGAAGAATTTAGAAGAGTATCCATCTGGACCAGGGGATTTATCCTCCCCAATACTCCACAGAGCAGCCTTGATTTCTTCCTCAGTCACATCTTTGATCAACTCAGCAGCCTGGTTCTCATAAAGTATAGGCCTCCCTCTTATAACCTCTGTCTCAATAGGATTGCAGCTTCCGGATGAGCCTAGTAGCTCCTTATAGAATCTGGTGAATTCCATAACCACTTCATCTTCAAAGGCTGATTGACAGCCATTGGCTAACCTTATAGAAGCAATATGATTTTTGGTAGACCTTCTCTTGACCAGGGCATAGAATAGCTTGGTCCCCCTATCACTGTTAAGTAAGTACTTACATTTAGCCTGTTGAGATAGGAAACTTTGTTCAGCTTCTGCAAGCTGAAATTCTTTGAGCTTTGCATTGGCCACCCTCACTTAAAGATTAGTATCATTAGGATTATCATGTAGCTCTTGCTGCATGTTGTTTAGCTTTGTTGCAGCCTCAGATGCTCTCTTGTATATATGGCTAAAGTGCTTCTCATTGAGATTCTTGAGATGGGGTTTGAGGCCTTTCAAGATGTTGCATAAAATGAACTGTTTAGTGCCTCTCCTAGGACAATCCCAGTGGGATCTTATCAAGTCCAGGAACATGTCATGGTCAGTCCACATGTTAAAAAACTTGAAAGATCTCCTACCCCCACAAACCTCATCCATTAAGCTGACTATGCATGGAGAGTGATCAAAGATACAACCAGCTGGTAGGAAGGTAGCTTGGGCTCTTATACCCTTTTGGTACCATACATTGTTAACCATAGCTCTATCCAACTTACACCAAACTTTGTTGTTGGACCAGGTGAAGAAGCAACCACTTGCATTGACATCAGATAGGCCAGTTTCCCTACAACAATGGGAGGGGTCCCTTAACTCATAGTCAGTTACAGGCAACCCATTAGTTTTCTCATCAATAGCAAAAACATTATTAAAATCACCCAAGACAAGCCAAGGGGAATACAATTCAAAGCCAAAATTACATAGATTGTTCCATAAGGGTCTCCTGGATACAATGGAGTTAAAACCATACACAAAACTGATTACAAAATTGTAAGAAGTGATTAAGCATGTTACATTACAATGGATAACTTGGGGGGAAGAGTCAATAATAGTTAAACAAACCTTAGAGGGGTTCCAAAGTAACAAAATTCTACCTGATGTGTGAGAAGAGAAGTTGTTGGTCTGGTTCCACCCCTTGAATTTGTTGTCCATTATCTTTGGCAGCTTTGTCTCATCAAGCTTACATTCCAAAATTCCCATTACATCTATCTTATGAACCTTCATGAGGTTTAGAACCCCATTGTGTTTCAGAGGCTTGTGAAATCCCCTGATGTTCCAGCATGCAACTATCATTTATGAGGTAAGGAGGCTGTTCCTCCCTTCCTAGTGGAATGTGATTCTTGTTTGTACTATAGGGGGCAGAAAGTTGAGGAGATGGTGATCATCCTCATTTATGTTGATGACATGTTGCTGATTGGGAGCAGCATGGAGAGGATAAAGAAATTAAAGGCTCAACTCAGTGAGGAGTTTGAGATGAAGGATCTTGGTCATGCAAAGAAGATCCTTGGGATGTGTATCATCCGGGAAAGGGAGAAAAATAGATTGAAGATCTCTCAAACTTCTTATATAGAGAAAATGATATCTAGATTCTCTATGGAAGGTAGCAAACCAGTGATGGTTCCCCTTGCTGGTCATTTCAAGTTCTCCAGCGATCAATATCCAAGATCAGAGGCGGAGAATAAGGAAATGGAGAAAGTCCCTTATTCTAGTGCAGTTGGTTCAATTATGTACACCATGGTGAGCACTAGACTAGACATTGCTCATACAATGAGTGTTCTTAGTAGGTTTATGAGTAATCCCGAAAAAGAGCATTGGCTTGGGATGAAGTGATTGCTGAGGTATTTGAAGGGAAGCCCAGAAGTAGGGCTGGTATATGAGAAGAGGGGTAATGCAATTTGCCTTGAGGGGTTTGCTGATTCGGACTATGGAGCAGACTGGGATAAAAGGAGATCAATTACCTCCTATTTCTTTAACGTAAATGGATGTTGTGTAAGTTGGAAGGCTCAGTTGCAGCTAGTGGTAGCACTCTCAACAACCGAGGCAGAATACATAGCAGCTACGGAGGCCATTAAGGAAGCTATGTGGTGCAAAGGGTTGCTTGAAGAGTTAAAGGTACTGGATGAGTAGGTTGTGGTATTTTTAGATAGTGAAAGTGCCTTGCACTTGTGTAATAACCCAGTGTTCCATGAGAGGATGAAGCATATGGATGTTCAGTATCATTTCATTCGGGAAAATGTTACGAAATGATGCATCCATGTGGACAAGGTTGCCACGGAAGAAAATCCTACTGACTTGGGTACTAAAGTTCTACCTCTAAGTAAGTTTAATCATTGCCTTGAATTACTTAGAATTGGAGTTGGTTAATTAGAGACTCTAGATGAGTTTGGATCCCGAAGCTTTCTGCACAATGGTTCAGGTTTTTTGAACACTTAGACAAAGGTAGAGATTGTTGTTATTTGTCTAAGATTCAAGTAGGTTCATCCATGGTTTAAAATTGGTTAAAGTTCAAACCAATTATGGGATATCAAATTTCAGCAAGTTAGAAGGTTGCACACATGTGTGTGCATCAATTTGGAACATGGGAAGACCATACACACTAGTGTGCGCACTTCTGCACCTAGGCAGAAACTAGTGTGCACAGCAGCTGAATCAGGAAGGCACAACACCAGTGTGCAGTGCGCCGCTCACACTAGGCGGTGTGCCTTCAAGAGAGGCATGTTCCAGGACCGGATGAGGGGCATGCCACATAGCAGGCAGCGGCGCACCATCCAGAGACAGCACCAGCGCACTCTGCCCAGTGGCGCACCGCACCCTGCTGAGCGACGCACAGCTAGGCACACTCCTTTGCACGCATACAAGAGGCTTCAAGGCACTCCAAAACTAGTGTGCACAAGGCCAAAATGCACAGCATAACTTTGAGATAAATGAAGGGCTAGGATTTCAAGGAAATCAAGATCAAAGGGGTGAGATTGATTCACAAGATTTTCCAAGAAATAAAAGGCTATAAAAGGGGTTCTCAAGCCTCATTTTTCATAAGATAAGATAGAACAACACAAGAGATTGAAATGATATTGTGAGATCAATTTTAAACACTTAGAGAGAATTGTGTAAAAGTGACAAACACAAGAGGGACTCTTTGTGAGGCTGGTTATAAACAAGAGAGAGTAGTATAGAGAGTGAGTGATCTCCTTTCTTTTCTTCTTGTTTCTTCTAGACCATTGTGGGTTCTTGAAGGGGATTGCTGTAACTTTGTAAGAACCATTGATTAGTGCAAAGAGTTCGGAGGAACTCATGAGGATGTAGGCATATTACCGAACCTCGACAACAATTGCTTGTCTTCTTTTCTTTCTTTGATTTTCTGTTCTTGTGTTCGATTGCTGAAATTCTTTCTACAAGTCATTCAAGACTTGGGTGTTTGGAAGATCACCACCTGGGCATCTTACATAGGTGATTTCCAATAGTTATCATCTTCCTTAAGATGGTAAATTCCACCACCATTTGAGTGCCCTATAGGTCGTGACCTATTTGTGCTTTCAGTAGCACTAGGTCCAGTCCAAGTGTGAGCTTTTTCAGCAAGCTCATTGAGGTACTCTATGGCCTCATTAGGATCTTTCTCCAAGAACTCACCATTACACATCATCTCTACAAATTAGCGCTCTCTATATGTTAGTACCTCGTAAAAATAGCTCACTAATCGTCAATTCTCATACCCATGGTGAGGACATATACTCAACAACTCCTTAAATCTCTCCCAAGACTGATACAAAGTCTTGCTATCCTTTTGTGCAAAGGTGGAGATATATCTTTTTAAAGCATTAGTCTTATGTTGGGGAAAGTATTTCTATAAGAAAATTCGAGTCATCTCAGTCCACGACCCAATAGATCATGGTCTAAGTGAGTATAGCCAACTCTTAGCTCTATCCTTCAAAACGAAAGGAAAGAACTTAAGTATCACAATGTCATGAGTTTCATCTTGACTATGAAAAGTCGCAACTACTTCCTCAAACTCTCTAATGTGCACATATGGGTTTTCATTATCCAAGCCATGAAATGTAGGGAGTAACTATATCATCCCTGTTTTAAACTCTAGTTGGCGAGTATTGGCTAGAAACATGATGCATGATGGTGTGGCTGTGCGTATAGGGTAGAGGTAATCCTGAAGTGTCCTAGCAACATTCTCATTAGGGTTATCGGCCATGTTAACAAAATCCTCTAAATTCTTGTGTGGGGGTGCACTATGGTTTGATCTAAATGAGGTTTCACTAACGAACATGGAAGGAGAGGGTAATTTTAGTTCGGGTCCTCTAATGAATCTACCTCGCAAATCTCTTAGTCTAAGCATACACCAATTGCATAAGAGAGGAAATAAATTAAAACAGAATAAAAAATCAAAAATTTAGAAAAAAGAACAATAATAAACAAATACTATAAAAAGAAAGAAGGAAAAAAAATAACAAAATAATGCAGCAAGCTAAAAGAAGGAACGAAGTTACCGCCTTTATAGCTGCTGAAAAGAAAAACTATTTACAACTCTTCTACCGTCATGTCAAAAGTTGACAATCTTCTTTGTACTTAAGCGCATCTCCTCGGTAACAGCACCAAAATTTGATTATGCCCAAAGTCTAACGCAGTAGTTGTAGCATAGCTTTGGGGTGTCAATTCCATAGGGAGACAAACTAACTACAAGAGAAAGTGCAAACCTTAAAACAAATGATAAAAGTTAAATAAGAAAATCTGAGTTTGAAGTAGTGTGAAATAATTGTGTAAATATAATAGAGAACAACAAGGGTCCGGGAATCCTCCCTAGGTTCGTTGTCTTATTCTAATCTTGATTCAGCTGTTTTTATCTCGATTGCAAGTTTCACATTCCAAACAAGCGATCGACAAATATTCAGTTAAAGCACATATATAAACCCTAATGTAATTGTTATGAAATACTCTTTGCTTTCAAGCACACATGACCTAACTTATAGATTATTAAGAAACGACAATATATCATAATCACAATACCACAGTAATGGACAAATTACCGAACTCAATCACACCTCAACAACATCACATAAGAAGAGCATGACTAGACTTATATAGGGGAGAAAGATGCAATCACCGAATTAAGGGGAAATCTTCTAATTAGATTAAAAAGTAAATCATAACAATGTTTAATGATAATAAATCCAAACTACAATGAATCAAGACTAGAAAATAAGAACAACTACACCTAGGGATTCATTCCTTCGCCTTGCTTGGAGATTAATTGGCCATGGAGGAGAGTGCGGTAGCCTTCATGATGTTTTCTCCAGCCTCCGGCCTCCCCAAAAGATGATCCTCTTCACAAACCCTAAGTGGTTTATTTATAATCACAAAGTCTAATGGTGTTTTAGGGTTTAAAAAGTCATTAAAAGCCCTAATTAAGTTGTAACTCGGAGACAAGGTATCGAGGTCACGCCTAGGCTCAGATTGGGTCAGGCCGTGGCTCAGATTGTACTGATTTCTTCTCCTTCTGTGGGCCGTGGCCCAGCTTAATCCAGGCCACGGCCTGACCTGATGCTTCTTTGTTGTTCTTTTGATGCACTTTCTGGAGGCCGAGGCTTGGATAATTCTAGGCTGCGGCGCACACTCTATAAACTTGATTTCTCTTCATTTTCCCTTCCGCAACCATATCTTTACTTCAGTGTGCCTTGAGTCTTTGTGCTTCAAACAACACTAGCTTTTTCTCCTCTTTTGAACTTAAATTACCTGAAAATGCACCGAAATAAGTTAATGATCCAAGAATACAACTTTAGAGTTATTAACATATAAAAGTGCAATTAAGATTTAGATCAACCCTAAAATGCTAACGATTAAGAACTATTAAGATGCATTTTATGGCTCTCATCAGGTATCTCACACCAAAAAGTCAACGGGATAATAGAATTTGTCAATTTGCACTAAAACATCTTCCACAATACCTCTTGGTTTTCTTACCAATCGATCCGCTAGTTGGAGTACCATGGAAGTCAGTTTGATCTCACCTAGACCGAGTTACAAGTAAATGGAGTAGGGCATGAGATTCACACTAGCCCCCAAATCTAGCAATGCTTGGCCACAAGCTTTGTTTCCAATTTGGTAAGCCACCGTAGGATAGCCCGGATCTTTATACTTGAGTAGTGTCTAGCTTTCAATTACTGCACTTGCTTGCTCCATTAAGAATGCTGTCTTCTTCACATTATGCCTCCTCTTGAGTGTGCATAGATCCTTAATGACTTTAGCATAGTTGGGAACCTATTTTATAACATGAAGAAAAGGAAGGTTAATTTTAACTTGCTTAAGTTGTTCAAGAATTTCACCTTTTAATGTCGAATTTCTCTCCCTAGGTTTAAGGAGTGCTTGAGGGAAAGGCACCGGTATGGAATCACTATAGGCATCTTGTTCCTTGGGGGCTTCATCCTTGTTACTCATGGTGTTAGGAATCAAGTTTGATGGTAATGTGGGTCCATCAATTTCCTTACCGCTGCGAGTAGTCATGGCATTAACTTCTTTAACATTTTGATTGTCGAGATTGGAGCTTTATGCCATATGTTTCCCCTTGGATTAGGTTGTGGCTGCGAAGGAAAACAACTTTGCTCTTCAACCGTCAATAAATTAGTCAACTTGGTGAGTTGGCTCTTTATCACCTTTTATTCATCTTTGACCCCTTGTTACTCCTCTAGCAACCGTTGATTTATCTTGCCTTGCTCTTCCTCACTTTGGGTATGTACCTACATAAATTACTTAAAAGCATCTTCCAAAGGTAAAGATTGTTGTGGTGCATTAGATGAAGTTGCTTCCGGTCTCCATTGGGTACTAGATTAGGTAGTAGGTTGTGTATCGGATCTCCAACTAAAATTAGGGTGATTCTTCCAACCAGGATTGAAAATGTTAGAGTAGGGTGAGTATGTTTTCCTAAAGGGTATATATAAAGCATTACACTCTTCCTTCATCTCAAAATAGGTTGAACAATCCCTAGGTACATGATCTACCCCGTTACATGATAGGTGCTTAAATATTTATATTTAGGCCCCTTAATTTACATTTGATATGCCTTTAGTGTGCGTATTTTATTCTATTTTACTTCATTTATGTGTTTTTATAGGTTTTTGAAGAAAATGAAGCATTTTGGAACTCAAAGAACAAAAGCTGAAAAAACTGGTTTCTGCACATGTGCTCGAGCGCACCAGACATGCGATCGAGCGCACAAACGCTCAAGCGCCCACACCATGCATGAGCGCAATCTACACTCGTGCGCACAAGACCAATGATCAAATGCATATGCACTTGAGCGCAACAGTGTACGGTCGAGCGCACATATACGACAGTGAACAGTGAAACAGCAACACCTGTTTTGGAAATTAGGGTTAGGGCCCTGTTTTGGAAATTAGGGTTTCGAGGTGTCCTTAAGAACCCTATAAATAGACTTTTAAAACACAAAAACAAAATCCCCCTTTTAGTTCAGTTTTTGTTCGGGGAGGTTAGAAGCCGGACGAGCTCAGAGGAGAGATTGTAGAAACGAATTGACGACTCTTCTCCATAGTGTTTTCGGGTTTCTTCTTTCCTTTGTATTTTATTTTATGATGTTGTTTAGCATCACGACTATGTGTAACTAATTTTCTAGTAAGGGATTGGTTGAAGCCCTAATTATGTTTACTCAATAATTCAATATTAGCGCCTTTGCGATATTTGTGTTGTGATGCTTAACTTGATTAATGCCTGTTTTTATTTAAATTCCTCATATTTGTTTGCCTGATCAACGTATGCATGCGGTATGGATTAGTTAGTTAAATCAATTTGGATGATCGAGTCCTAGGTTTAAAAATAATAACAAAAGATATCCATGCCAGATTCTTGGGCTAGTCAACATGGGAAACCGGGAGTGGACCAAGCCCTAGGTCTCGTGTGGTTGTCGATTTCCACAGATCCTATGCTCTCTTAAGGAACAACTCAGTATACACTATGTTGAATCCCTTAAGAGAGAAAAGAGTTAGAGTATACACCATACCTAACTCATTGCTTAAGGAGATCAATAGCTTAAGGAGTGGACCAAGCTCTTATGTTGACAAACCTTAAGTATTCATAGCATGAGTAGAGCATTGGCATATTGTTTTGTTGGGTAGCATGATTGGTGGTGGATATCAAGTCCCGACGCCTTTATCATTATTATCTAAACTCAATATTTATTCCCATCTATTTTTACTTTGTGAAATTAATTCTAAATCAAAATTCACCAATCCCTGTGGAAATGATCTCGGACTTGCACACTATGCTACTGTAGACCTTGTGCACTTGCAAGTAAAACAAGTTCGATTATTTTCTTATTTATTTAGGTAGATAATCGCATAACAAGTTTTTGGCACCGTTACCGGGGATTACACTAAATTTCTTTCTAGAATTATTTTCGTTTAGTTTAGTAATTTTTATTTTTAATTATTTACTCTGTTTTATTTTATCAAAATTTCAGTTTCTATTTTTATCTTTATTTTTGTTTCATCAAAAACCTAATCTATTTCTTTTTTCGTTTTCTATTTCAAGCACTCCAGTAGAACTCTCTGTGCCACTTGCGATCAAGTGCACCCCTCTGTGCGATCGGGTGCACTTGAGGCAGAGAGTTACCTGGGCAGCAGTGTTGAACTGCTGCACTAAAGCAATTATTATTGATTCATGCACAGGCTTCGATCTAGGAACCCACCCGTCTTTCCCCTCGATACAGAGCTTGAGCGGACCATTCAACAGAGGCCTCGAAACAACTTTGAGGAGGAGGAAGAAGAATTCGAGGGAGAAGCACTAATGGCGGAACAGCTTTGTAACCAACTGCCACCCGAGCGAAGACCAATGAAGCAATCCTTCATTCTAAGGAACCTCATTCATCCTTCAATGAGCTGCTACTCAAATGTCCACACCACAATCTACCTCAAGATGAGCTGGTACAAGCTTTCTATAAAGGTTTGAGTGATACTAATCAAAGTATTGTGGATTTAGGTTGTGGAGATGTGTTGATGGAGAAAAGTAGTGAAGAAGCCATGGAGCTATTTGAGACATTGAATGAGCACACCCAGCAATTCTCCTCTAGAGGAAGACAAGGAGCTAAAAGCAAGGGTATGTATGAGGTAAACTTAAATGGTGGACCTTCAAATCAGATTGCTGCTATGGAAAGGAAGCTAGATGATGAGTGCTAAATATTACATGTTTTAGCCCCTTAGTTTACATTTGTTGAGTTCTTAATTATGTTATTTCGTGCTATTTTATCTATTTTATGTGTTTTTTTTTTGTGTTTTATAGGTTTTGGAATAAAATGAAGCAATGTGGAAACTTTAGGCCTTAAAGAGCAAAAGCTGAGGATGCCTAGTGCGATCGAGCACACTAGACGCGCGATCGATCGCACCTGCGATCGTGCGCACACGGTATGAGATCAATCGCACCTGTGCTCGAGCGCACAAGACTTGCGATCGATCGCAAGTAACTCGCACATCCCACATTGGAGAGGAAACATCTGATACTGCATATATATGGCAGTGCACTGTGATGCGCTCGAGTGCAACAAGGCTGCGATCGATTGCAGTTGACTTGCACATCCCACATCGGATAGGAAGCTCTTACAGCGCGCCAGGTGCATTGCATCGCACCATGCTGTGATCGATCGCACCAGACTTGCGATTGATCGCAAAGAGGCAGTATCCCACATCGAATTTGCAGCTCATTGTACTTCGAGAAATCCCTTATATAAACACTATCCCACCTCATTATTTAGTGTGCAGTCTGGTGGATTTCTACTAGCATTCTAGTAGATCTCCTAAAGGCTTTTGCCACCACCGGGGGAAGTGCTGCCCAACAGCGTGTGAAATTTCTCCCAATGTACAATTAGTTTTAATTCTTTTCCAGTTTTTAATGCTTAGCACTTTTTATTATGAAATTTAGTTTCATGATAATGGGTGGCTAAAATCTTCCGCTAAGGTTGAAGATGAAGCCTCGCCATTGTTTAGCATTGTATTTTCAGATATGTTTATACAATTCTGATATGTTTAGTTTAAATGTTCTATTTCAATTGTTTGAGTAAATTCTTACGATTGATAGTTTTAATTGTTCTGTTGTATATTCTGCGTGCTTCATCCGATGGATACATCGAATCCTTTTCGATTAAATTGGATTTCCTTTGTGATTTGTTAAAAGCGGATACATTTGATGCTTTTGGTTTAATTGGGATATTCGTTGTTTTTTGTTAGATTCATGGAATGTTAGATAGATTATTTTTTATATAGAACATGAAGATATATGCTTTACTTTGGTTGGGTGGATTCTGAAACCTTAGTGTTTTCATCATTAGTTATTAAATCAATTTAGTTTAGTTTAGTTTATATTTGTTTTGCAAAAATATACTTCACAATTCAGAACTAGGTTAAAATAAGGTTAGTTTAGATAAAAAGCTATTTTCACAACGCATTCCCTGTGGATTCGACCTCGCACTTGCACAACACTATATTGCAAACGATTCGCGTGCTTGCGAGTAATTTAAAACTCACAACAAGTTTTTGGCGCCGTTGCCGGGGAATATTTTTGTTTGTGAAATTCTTGCCTAAATTGATTTTATTTTTCTACTAGTTTAGTTAGCATTTTTGTTTTACTTTGCTTTCTGTTTTATTTTATTTTGCTGCTTCTGCTAGTTAGTTTGTTTTACTGTTTTCTGTTTGGTGTATGCTTGGTCGAAGATCCTTGAATTTAGAATTGACACCTTTAGATCCCGATTTAGAAAGAACTCTTAGGAGACAGAAGAAGTCACTTACTGAACACGATAAAATTGAGATGGGAGAAAACTTGAGGAACCAAGAGCAACCTGGAGCATGGAACGTGGACTCCACCACGTCCCTGAGAGATTTGTTCGCACCAGTTACGACCAACTCATCTTCCTGCATCGTGTTGCCACCCACCAATGCTACCCATTTTGATTTAAAGCCACATGTCATCCAACTCCTACCCTCATTTCATAGCTTAGATCTTGAAAATCCTTACAGCCATGTAAAGAAGTTGAAAGATATTTGTGCCACATTCAAGTTCCAAAACTTCTCTGAGGAGTCAATCCATCTTAGACTCTTCCCTTTTTCTCTTCATGATAGAGCTAGGGCATGGTTGGATTCCAACATGTCCGGGTCTATTACATCTTGGGAAAATCTGCTGAGTAAATTCTATAATAAATTTTTCCCAATGTCTAGAGTGAATGAGTACCGAAATGAGATTAGTTCTTTCACACAGGAGGAGGATGAGAAGTTTTCTGAGAGTTGGGAGCATTTTAAAGAGTTACTGATTAGATGCCCTCCACATGGATATGAGAAGTGGAGACTTGTTCAGTTCTTCTACCAAGGGTTGACTCAACCCAACCGTAGCATGATCGAGTCTATTAATGGGGGGGCATTCTTAAGTCTGACAGGGGATAAAGCATACAAGGCATTGGACAAGTTGTCCGACAACTTGTAACAGTGGGATTTTTCAAGCTATCGGGACAAGTCCATTCGAGCTCCTAGGAAAGGAGGCATCTATGAGATTAAGGAGGAGACTGATTTAAAGATAAAGATAGATGCTCTCACCAAGAAAATTGACGCTCTCACTATGGGCAAGTCCATCAATGCTGCCAATACAATTAATGACGATTTTTGTTCCATCTGTGCTAGTCCTATGCATTTAGCACAAAATTTTCCATCTATGTTGGCTTTTTTCGAGTGTCCCACGGAACATGTAAACGTTTTCCTTGACTATAGGAGGCAATCAGGTGGATCCTACTCTGAGACTTACAATCCAGGGTGGCGGAACCACCCTAATTTTTCATGGAAGCAGAACCAATCGCTGAATCAGGGAGGAGCTCCTCATCATGCTCACAATCAATACCCTCCTGGATTGCCTCCACCAATTCAAAATCATGGTCGCTCAGTTCATCCAGCACCAGCATCTGCTTACCATACTCCCACTCAAGCACCAACGCCGGTTTCATAATCATTGGAGGACACATTCAAGAAGTTCATGAAGATGACCGGCCAATCCATCAGCGAAGTGAGGAGTGCGACAATAGTAAACACCCAAGAGATTGCCAATCTAGAGAGTCAAATGGGGCAAATCGCAAGTCACTTGGGTGAAAGAGAAAAAGGAAAGTTCCCCAGTCAGCCCGTGACCAACCCGAAGAGACAGTTTGTGATTGGAAATTCATCAACTTCTACGCACAGGGAGGAACAAGTGCAATCGATTGTCACATTAAGATCTGGGAGACAAGTGGACAATCGAGTAAAAGAGAGCCCTGTTATACAGCAAGGGTAAGAAAATGGCAACAAGGAGAAGAGAGATGCTGAGCCATCTACAGCCACTCATACTGTGAATAACCCTCCTAGGTCGTTTGTACCTAAAGCACCTTACCCTGAGAGATTACAAGCGCCCAAGAAAGGAGGGAAATTTGAAGAAATTCTTGAGGTGTTCAAGCGAGTCCAAATCAATATTCCACTTTTGGATGCCATCGAGCAAGTGCCATCATATGCCAAGTTCTTAAAGGACTTGATCATTATCAAGAGAAGGACAAATGTCCCAAAAAAAGCATTTTTGACCGAGTAGGTTAGCTAAATCTTTCAGTGTAGGCTGCCAATCAAGTATAAGGACCCAGGGTGTCCTACCATCTCTTGAATGATAGGAGTCAGCCAGATTGAGAGGGCTTTATTGGATTTAGGAGCTAGTGTGAATCTTCTACCCTATTCAGTCTATTTGCAGTTAGGGTTAGGAGAATTGAAGCCCACATCGACAACACTTCAATTGGCTGACAGGTAAGTGAAAATACCATGGGGAGTAGTTGAGGACATTTTGATAAAAGTAGATCAGTTTTATTTCCCCGTGAATTTTATTGTGCTAGATACAGAGCCGGTCCAGAATATAGGGATTCAGATACCGGTGATTCTAGGGCGACCATTCATAGCCACGGCTAACACTCTAATCAATTGTAAGACAGGGATGATGAAGATTTCCTTCGGAAATATGACAATGGAGTTGAATATTTTAGATATCACTAAGAAACCACTGGAATTTTATGAAGTGAGAAATATATGCTTATTAGAGGAGATTATTGAAGATACGGTGGCTAAATCAAGCATAGAGGACCCCCTGGAGGCATGCTTTGCTCAGTTTGGAGAGGATCTGGATTTGGACAAGTTACTTGAGCAAGCAAATGCCATTTTAGAGTCTGTTCCTACGGAGAGTAGTGAAAAAGAAGAGACAGAAGAACTTGAGCCTTTTAAAAAGGAACTTAAACCTTTATCGGACAATCTTCAGTATAAGTTCCTAGGTCCAGCTGAGTCTTTGCCTGTGATTATAGCTTTAGATTTGGTTGAGACTCAAGAGGAGAAATTATTAGATGTGTTGAGAGAACACAAGGAAGCTATAGGCTAGACCATTGAGGATATTAAAGGAATCAGCCCCTCATTGGTAATGCACAAGATACATGTGGAGGAGAATGCCAAGCCATCGAGGGAGCTACAAAGAAGGCTCAACCTAGCTATGCAAGAGGTTGTGATGACAGAAGTTATTAAGCTGTTAGATGCAGGGATCATTTATCCCATCTCTGATAGCAAGTGGGTGAGCCCAATTCATGTCGTGCCCAAGCGAGCTGGATTAACAGTAGTAAAGAATAAGGACGACGAGTTGGTGCCAACTCTGTTCAGTCAGGGTGGAGAGTGTGTATAGACTACAGTAAACTGAACGCTGCCACAAGGAAGGATCATTTTCCACTCCCATTTATTGATTAAATGGTGGAGCGTTTGGCTGGGCACGAGTATTATTGTTTTTTGGATGGTTATTCTGGATATAACCAGGTCCCCGTGGACCCCGAAGATCAGGAGAAGACAACATTTACCTGTCCTTTTGGGATATTCGCCTACCGTCGCATGCCCTTTGGGTTATGCAACGCACCAACTACTTTTTAGCGGTGCATGGTCAGCATATTCTCTGACATGGTGGAGCGTTCTTTATAGATTTTCATGGATGACTTCTCCGTCTTCGGTTCATCATTAGAGGAGTGTCTGCACCATCTCACTTTGGTTTTAGTGCGGTGCAAGGAGAAGAACCTGGTGCTTAATTGGGAGAAGTGTCATTTTATGGTCAAGCAGGGTATTGTACTAGGGCACGTCGTATCCCATCAGGAGATTGAGGTAGACAAAGCGAAGGTGGACCTGATTTCCAACCTTCCACCCCCACGTACAGTGAAGGAGGTTCGATCTTTTATGGGCCATGCAGGATTCTACAGGAGATTTATCCAGAATTTCAACAAGATCACCCGGCCCTTGTGCAAGTTATTAATGAAAGATGCCCCATTTGTATTTGATGAAGATTGTAAGAAAGCATTTGGGGATCTGAAGAAGATTCTGACGTCCACACCCATTATTCAGCCACCCGACTGGGGTGTGCCTTTTGAAATTATGTGTGATGCATCAGACTATGTTGTTGGAGTTGTTTTTAGGCAATGTGTTGACAAACTTCCCCATGTTATCTATTATGCAAGTCGAACTCTAAACGATGCACAACTCAATTACTCTACCACTGAAAAGGAGTTGCTAGCAGTCGTTTTTGCATTAGACAAGTTCATATCCTACTTGTTAGGATCTAAATTTATTATCTACTCGAACATGCAGCATTGAAGTATATTTTCTCTAAAAAAGATGCTAAATCTCGTCTTATCCGATGGATCTTGCTACTTCAAGAGTTCGACATAGAGATTCGGGATAAGAAAGGTTCCGAAAATGTGGTGGCGGACCATTTATCTAGATTGATTGTGGATTTCACTGAGGTCACCACTCCCATCTCTGAGACCTTTCCTAATGAGCAATTGATGCATATTGCTCACAATCCCGTGCCATGGTTTGCTGATATAGTGAACTACCTTATCACCAGTCAAATGCCTTTGCATTGGAGGCGACAAGATAAATTAAAGTTTTTGGCAATCGTAAAACATTTTTTCTGGGATGATCCTTACTTGTTCAAGTATTGTCCCGATCGGATCATCAGAAGGTGTATTCCTGAGCATGACTAATCTAATGTCATTGCCTTCTGTTATGATCATGCTTGTGGAGGCCATTTCAGTGCTAAAAAGACCGCTGCAAAGATTTTGCAGTTTGGATTCTATTGGCCTACCCTATTCCGAGACTCTCACACCTACTGTGTATCTTGTGAGTGTTGCCAAAAGCTAAGGAGTATTTCTAGGAGGAATATGATGCCCCTCAACCCCATTCTGATTGTTGAGATTTTTGATGTGTGGGGCATTGATTTTATGGGACCTTTCCCAAACTCCTTTGGCTATCTGTACATTCTAGTTGCTGTGGACTATCTATCCAAATGGGTGGAAGCAATTGCATGCAAGACCAATGACCATAGAGTTGTGGTCTAATTTTTGAAGAAAAATATCTTTGCTCGTTTTGGTACACCTCGAGCAATTATAAGTGATAGAGGTAAGCATTTTTGCAACAGGATTTTTGAGCAGTTGATGAAGAAGTATTTCATCACACACAAAGTTTCCACCCCATATCACCCACAGACGAGTGGACAAGTGAAAATTTCCAATCGTGAGATTAAGCACATTTTGGAGAAAACTGTGAACCCTAATAGAAAGGACTGGTCTCTGCGATTGACTGATGCACTGTGGGCATACCGAACAGCCTTCAAGACGCCAATTAGCATGTCTTCCTATCGCATTGTGTATGGAAAGGCATGTCACCTTTCGGTTGAATTAGAGCATCGTGCGTATTGGGCTATCAAGCAACTGAATTTCAATCTTTCCAAGGCTGGCTCACAACGGAAGCTCCAACTCAATGAATTGGAGGAGCTGCGGAATGATGTATATGAGTGTGCCCGATCATACAAAGCACAAATGAAGAAGACTCATGACCAAAACATTTTGAGATGAGCTTTTGAGCTGGGTCAAAAAGTTCTTCTTTACAGCTCACGCCTGCATCTTTTCCCAGGCAAGCTCAAGTCTCGATGGACCGGCCCCTTTATTATTCGGTCAGTTTTTCCTTATGGGACTATTGAGATTGAGGATCCAAAGAATGGTAACACTTTCAAGGTAAATGGGCAGAGGCTAAAACCATTGTTGGAGTTGAGGAGTCCTGATATTGAGATAATATTGTTGACAGATCCTATTTACTCTGATTGAGGGTCATCTACTAAGGAGAGTCTGGCTGAAGACTTTAAACTTAGCGCTCATGGGAGGCACCCCACAGCTTATCTTTTTATTTGTTTATTGTTTTACATATTTATGCTTAATGTTTGTTTCCAGTATTTTTTGTTTTCTAGTCTTTATTTTTTCAGGGACAATGCGTACTGCAGATCAAGTTTGGGGGTATGCTATGAGCCATACCAGTCCAGATAGTTCTCCATATTCCAGGTCAACTCTTTCCATATTATTCACACATCGGGGTCAATGTGTAATTTAAGTTTGGGGGTATGAGAGACACATTACACACAATTTATCCTAATTTGTTGTTGTTTTTTTTAATGCATGCTCATGTTATTTTGAAATTTTGGTTGATCTAAACAATTTCTGTGATGTGATTCATTGGTGAGCTTAAATTTTGGAACACATGATCTGTTGATAAAGTTTTAAAATTTAGTTACTTACTTGAGGCATTTGAGAATTAACATGTTTGATCTCGAATCTAACATGAGCACATTAGTACGCATTATGTGAGGTATGATATGTGATTTTAATGTGTACGTTTCTGTCTTAATTGAAACTGGATGACTTGTTGGATTAACACTTTGGCATATAAAAAAAAAAGTGATGTTTATAAATAAACTTCCCACTGAGTAACTGGACCTCTTGCCTCAGTAAGCAGTGAGTGTTCACGTCAAAAGGTTGGAATTTTGTTTAATAGTATTAAGGCCAGTTTAATTTCGTAGCCTTTTTGACTCGAATTAGTAAGTCCTAAGGGGTGTCTGTACACCTAATGCCCTAAAACCATCTGGTTTTGGAGTCATTGACTCAACACTCACTACATGGGTCAATTAGAAAGCTTAAGGGAACTATACATAGCTGGGCCTTATATATATATAAAATAAAAAAAAACTATGCCATTTTCGTTCATTCTGATGAGAAATGCGGTGAATCTTGAGACTTAGAGACCTTACACATTGGACTCATTCGGAAGCTTCATTTTTATTTGCTAATTCACTTTACACTGAGTCAGACTTATGATGCATTAGTCTGCTTTTTATAAGTAATTAGATTTTAACATTTCTGTTCATTGCGAAGATGGGTTTATCTTTTTAAGCTTGCTCATGAATCATTATCATGTTGGTGTGTGCTCCTAAAATCTTTGGATACCATGAGTTATGAACTTATCTTTATATTCTTTCTTTTTCATTTAGTTTTTAGTTTTGTATTGCTATGGGACTAGCAATATGTAAGTTTGGGGGTATTTGATGAGTGCTAAATATTACATGTTTTAGCCCCTTAGTTTACATTTGTTGAGTTCTTAATTATGTTATTTCGTGCTATTTTATCTATTTTCTGTGTTTTTTTTTTGTGTTTTTATAGGTTTTGGAATAAAATGAAGCAATGTGGAAACTTCAGGGCTTAAAGAGCAAAAGCTGAGGATGCCTAGTACGATCGAGCGCACCAGACGCATGATCGATCGCACCTGCGATCGTGCGCACATGGTATGAGATCAATCGCACCTGCGCTCGAGCGCACAAGACTTGCGATCGATCGCAAGTAACTCGCACATCCCACATTGGAGAGGAAACATCTGATACTGCATATATATGGTAGTGCACTGTGATGCCCTCAAGCGCAACAAGGCTGCGATCGATCGCAGTTGACTCGCACATCCCACATCGGATAGGAAGCTCTTACAGCGCACCAGACGCATTGCATCGCACCATGCTGTGATCGATCGCACCAGACTTGCGATCGATCGCAAAGAGGTAGTATCCCACATCAAATTTGCAGCTCATTGTACTCCGAGAAATCCCTTATATAAACACTATCCCACCTCATTATTTAGTGTGTACTCTGGTGGATTTCTACTAGCATTCTAGTAGATCTCCTAAAGGGTTTTGCCACCACCGGGGGAAGTGCTGCCCAACAACGTGTGGAATTTCTCCCAATGTACAGTTAGTTTGAATTCTTTTCCTGTTTTTAATGCTTAGCACTTTTTATTGTGAAATTTAGTTTCATGATAATAGGTGGCTAAAATCTTCCACTAAGGTTGAAGATGAAGCCTCGCCATTGTTTAGCATTGTATTTTCAAATATGTTTATACAATTCTAATATGTTTAGTTTAAATGTTCTATTTCAATTGTTTGAGTAAATTCTTACGATTGATAGTTTTAATTGTTCTGTTGGATATTCTGTGTGCTTCATCCGATGGATACATCGAATCCTTTTCGATTAAATTGGATTTCCTTTGTGATTTGTTAAAAGCGGATACATTGGATGCTTTTGGTTTAATTGGGATATTCGTTGCTTTTTGTTGGATTCATGGAATGTTAGATAGATTATTTTTTTATATAGAACATGAAGATATATGCTTTACTTTGGTTGGGTGGATTCTGAAACCTTAGTGTTTTCATCTTTAGTTATTAAATCAATTTAGTTTAGTTTAGTTTATATTTGTTTTGCAAAAATATACTTCACAATTCGGAACTAGGTTAAAATAAGGTTAGTTTAGATAAAAAGCTATTTTCACAACGCATTCCCTGTGGATTCGACCTCGCACTTGCACAACACTATATTGCAAACGATTCGTGCGCTTGCGAGTAATTTAAAACTCACAACACTAGATATGCTTATAAAAGCCATGACTGCTCAAAACATCTCACCTAGTCCACGAGCCAAACAACTCCAGGTATGTGCTATATGTTCTCATTTTGATCACACTACTGACACTTGCCCTTTGTATTCATCCATAGATCAAGAGCAAGCGAACTATGTGGGACCAAACAACTATCCTCCCCAGAACAACCTATATGCATATACCTACAATCCTGGATGGCAGAATCACCCATGGAGCAACAATCAAAATGCTTTGAATCTTCAAGGGTAGCAAAGAACTCCCAACCAACAGCCCAATCATTTTTGGAATCAAAGGAGAGTGATCTTGAGAATCTTGTAAAGAAATTGGCCACTCAACAACAACAACAACTAATGACATCATTGGTGACTTCACTAGAACAGTTCATGGCTGAGCAAAGACAAATCAATGCAAAGCATGAACAAGTCATTTAAAGACTAGAGGTTCAAATGGGGCAATTGGCTAAGGAGCTAAGTGAAAAAAAGCAAGGTGAACTCCCCACCCAAACACTACCTAATCCAAGAGGACATCAGCAACTAAATGCAGTAACAACTCTCAGAAATGGTAAGATCATAGGTGCTGATGAGCCTACATAAGTATCTCTAGATAGAGTGTCCACATCAAAGGTAAGTGAAATGGAGAAGTGGAATGCACCACCCTTCCCTCAAAGGTTAGTAAAGCCTAAGAAAGAAAGTAAAATGCATGATATCTTTGAAACTTTGAGAAAAGTAGAAATTAATATTCCTTTATTAGATGCAATTAAACAACTTCCTGTATATGCTAAATTTTTAAAAGATAGTTGCACTAATAAAAGGAAGTTTCAAGAACATGAGGCAGTGGCTTTAACCGAAGAGGTAAGTGCAGTATTATTAAAAAAACTACCACTCAAGCTAAAAGATCCAAGTAGTTTTACAATTCCTTGCAGGATAGGTGATCAGATTTTTTAACGTGCATTACTAGATCTAGGGGTGAGTTTCAATTTGTTGCCATACACGGTATTCGAGACACTAGGTTTAGGGGAACTTTAACCAACTCCAATCACCTTACAACTGGCAGACAGAAGCATCGAAAGGCCAAGAGGTGTTCTTGAGGATATCTTGGTAAAGGGATGTCCATTTATTTTACTTGCTGATTTTATAGTATTAGATATGGAAGAATCTTCTATACCACTGCCTTTGCCCATCATCTTAGGAAGACCCTTTATGAGAACTGCTGATACAAAAATTTGTGTGAAAAAGAGTATTGTAAGTATGAAGGTAAATGGTGAGAAGGTTGAATTCAACATATTTGATACATTAAAATTACCCTAAGATAATATAAAATGTCCTAATGTATATATGATGCAAGGTGTTGTTGAGGAAGTTTTTCAGGTCCATCACATTGCTCCATTGGAGGCCACCCTCACCCATGATTTCACAAAAATGGATATTAAGCCAGAAATTGCAGATGTTACTGATGATATCACTAAAGTTGCGCACCTCCTAGAGGCCTCTCCAAAGCATCTACGCACCAAATTTAGCATTGAACCAGTTGCAGATGCACTCAACTTATATTTTTCTATGAGGGAATAAGAGGTTTTGGCTGAAGATGTTAAACTTAGCGCTTATGGGAGGCATCCCATACCTTATCCTTTAATTTTTATTGTTTTTCATATTCATTGTTATTTATTTATTTTTTGTACTTTTTGTTTTCGCGTATTACGTTAGTTTTCCTTTTTTAGGGACATTGTGTGCATCCGTTCACGTTTGGGGGTATGCTATGAGCCATACCGGCTCAGCTAGTTCTCCATCTCCCAGGTCAAATCTTTCCATGTTATTCACACATTGGGGACAATGTGTAATTTAAGTTTGGGGGTATGGGAGACACATTCACACACTTGTCCCAGTTTTTTTTTTTTTTTTAAAAAGATAAATGCATGTTCATATTGTGTTGAAAATTTTGGTTGATCTAAACAAATATTGTGATAAGATTTCATCAGTAAGCTTAAAATATTGAACACATGGTCTAATAATAAAGTTTTAAAAGTTTAATTACTTACTTTAAGGCATTTAAGAATTCACAAGTTTGATCTAATCTAACACGAGCACATAATTGTGTGGCGTATAACATGTAATTTTAATATGTATATTTCCATGGTTTAACTGTAACTGGATGACCTGTTAGATGTACACTTTGGCATAAAAAAAAATAGAGAAAATTTTTATTGCACAAAAATAGAAAATACAATGCTCCTAATGATCATTAAATAAACCTTCCACTGAGTAACTGGACCTCTTGCCTCAATACGGCAGTGAACAGTAAAATGACAGCACCTATTTTGGAAATTAGGGTTTCGAGGTGTCCTTAAGAACCCTATAAATAGACTTTTAAAACACAGAAATAGAATCCCCCTTTTAGTTTAGTTTTTGTTCGGGGAGGCTGGAGGCCGAACGAGGCCGGAGGAGAGATTGTGGAGACGAATTGACGACTCTTCTCTATAGTGTTTTCGGGTTTCTTCTTTCCTTTGTATTTTATTTTATGATGTTGTTTAGCATCACGACTATGTGTAACTAATTTTCTAGAAAGGGCTTTGTTGAAGCCCTAATTATATTTACTCAATAATTTAGTATTGGCGCCATTGCGATATTTGTGTTGTGATGCTTAACTTGATTAATACCTATTTTTATTTAAATTCCTCATATGTGTTTGCCTGATCGACATATGCATGTGGTATGGATTAGTTAGTTAAATCAATTTGGATGACCGAGTCCTAGGTTTAACAATAGTAACAAAAGATATCCACACCAGATTCTTGGGTTAATCAACATGGGAAACCGGGAGTAGATACCATGCCCTAGGTCTCGTGTGGTTGTCGATTTCCACAGATCCTATGCTCTCTTAAAGAACAACTCAGTATACACCATGATGAATCCCTTAAGAGAGTAAAGAGTTAGAGTATACACCATGCCTAACTCTTTTCTTAGGGAGATCAATAGCTTAAGGAGTGGACCAAGCCCATAGGTTGACAAACATTAGGTATTCATAGCATGAGTAGAGTATTGGCATATTGTCTTGTTGGGGTAGCATGATTGGTGGTGGATATCAAGTCCCTACGCCTTTAACAATATTATCTAAACTCAATATTTATTCCTATCTATTTTTTCTTTGTGAAAATATTTCTAAATCGAAATTCACCAATCCCTGTGGAAATGATCTCGCACTTGCACACTATGCTACTGTAGACCTTGTGCACTTGCAAGTAAAACAAGTTTGATTATTTGCTTATTTATTTAGGTAGATAATCGCACAATATTACACATAAAACAAGGTTTGTGGGACTCTACCCTACCAACCAGTTCGGAGGCTCTAGCATCCTTGATTTTTAAAACCTCAATTTCCTTAGTTAGGACCTCTAAACGGGCTTTAAGGCTATCCTCTTCCTTAAGTTGATAAATTCCAGCGGTTTGGTTTCTCTTTGTACTTTCTATGGCATTGGGTCCTATCCAAGTGTGGCCTTTTTTTGATAAGTCATCTAGAAAATCTATGGCTTTATCAGGATCTTTTTGAACAAAATCTCCATTACACATCATTTCTATAAATCGCATTTCCCTACTTAGAAGTCCATCATAGAAATAGCTAACTAACCGCCAACTCTCATACCCGTGGTGTGGACAAGAATTCAAAAGGTCTTTGAAATATTCCGAAACTTGATATAAAGTTTCACTCTCTTTTTGTGCAAAGTTTGAGATTTGTCTTTTAAGGTTATTGATCTTGTGGGTTGAGAAATACTTTTGGAAGAAGTCTTGTGTCATCTCATCCCAACTACCTATAGGCATAGTATAACTAAACCTTGGCGTTATCCTTAAGTGAAAAGGGGAAAAATCTAAGTTTGACGGTGTCTAACATATCAGCCCTACTTTGAAAGGTTGCTACCACTTCCTCAAATTCCCTAATATAGACATAGGGGTTTGCATTCTCTAATCTATGGAAAGTTGGTAGCAGTTAAATCGTGGTCGACTTAAACTCAGGTTGTTGAACATTAGGGGGGAACATGATAAAAGATGGTGTGGTCGTTCGGATAGGGTGCGAGTATTCCTTAAGTGTCCTAGCAACATTCTCATTGTTATTGTTGGCCATGTTAACAAAATTCTCTAAATTCTCGTTTGGGTGTGCACTATGATTTGATCTAGGAGAGCTTTCACTATCGGACAAAGAAGGAGAGTGTAACTCTATTTCGGGTCTTTTAATGAATCTACCTTGCTTATCTCTAAGTCTATACATACACTAAAGGAATTAGAGGGGAGATGAATAAAGAAAACAAAATAAAATCAAAACAAAGAGCAAAGAACAATGTTACTGTCTTGTCTCAAAGTTGACAATCTTCCTTGTAATTAAGCGTAGTTCCCCGGCGACGGCGCCAAAATTTGATAACACTCAAACTAACACGCGATTATTATGTATAGCTGAGGTGTCGATCCCATGAGGAAAGCGAACAACAACAGAAAGTGTAAACCTTAACACTAAACAATAAAGTTCAAATAAGAAAATCTGAGTTTTACGAATGAAATTAAATAA
This sequence comes from Bretschneidera sinensis, assembly GCA_023935145.1. Taxonomy (NCBI): domain Eukaryota; kingdom Viridiplantae; phylum Streptophyta; class Magnoliopsida; order Brassicales; family Akaniaceae; genus Bretschneidera; species Bretschneidera sinensis. The sequence goes on along the minus strand of CM043697.1, from coordinate 43,394,614 downwards.
GAGAGATGTGAAAATATAATGAATAACTCAATAAAGAAATAACAAGGTTTCAGGAATCCTTCCTAAGTTCGTTGCTTTATTCCTATCTTGACTCAAATGTTTTATCTCAATTACTAGTTTCACATCCCAAACAAGTAATTGGTAAATATTCAATCAAAGCACATAAATACCCTAATGTAATTACCATAAATTACTCCTTAATTCCAATTCAAACACACACGATCTATCTTATAAATTATCAAGAAGCGACAATATATTTCAATAATAATACTGTAGTAATGGACAAACCTATAAGATAGATTTACCAAAATCAATTGCATCTAACAACTTTGACATAAGAAAAGCTTGACTAGACTTATATGGAGAAGAAGAAGAATGCAACCACCGGATTAAGAAGATCTAAGAGAAGAGGAACATAAATTGTAGCTGTCACATGAATTCAAATCCTTCTTATTTAATCAAAGAGTAAATCATAAACAATGTTTAACAATCAATCCATACAACTGAATCAAAGATAGAAATAAGAACAACTACACCTAGAAACTCATCCTTTCACCTTACTTGGAGTTTAGTTGGACATGGAGTTCATCCTTGATCACCTTGAAGAAGAAGAAGACGATGGAAGCTTTCTTTAAAAACTCTCATCCCCTATTCTCTGAGATTCCTATATATAGCTGTATAAAGATGGCTTTGTAGATAAAAAGGTCGCCCTAGGGTTTCTGTTCAGGCCATGTGCTTCTACTACTGTCCAATGCCCGGTTCTGCCTTACCTTTGTCTACTAAAACTGCCATAACTTTCTCTAGAAAAATCATATTTACGAATAGTAAAATTCTCCAGAAAATAGACATCCAGATATTTTCAAGCATATATGGCTCATCTCCTAGTTCTTCCTGAATCAATATAGTTTAATCTACAAAATGACTGATCTGTCATGCTGAAATCACGAACAGCCTGGCCTTTGTCTACTAAAACTGCCACAACTTTCTCTAGAAAAATCATATTTATGAGCCATAAAATTCTCAAGAAAATAAACATCTAGATCTTTCCAAGCATATATGACTCATCTCTTGGTTCTTCCTGAATCAATACAGTTTAGTCCGCAAAAATAACTGATCTATATGGGCAATTCTTGCAATTTAGTGAAACTCCTTTCCAAATGCTTATGAACATGCATAGAATCTTCATACTTTAATCAAAGTTAGCTTTTCCATCTCTTTTAAACCCAAAATACCTGAAAATGCATTGAAATAAGTCAATATACCAATAATGACACTTAAGAATTATTAAGGCATAAATGTGTAACCCAGCCCTAAATCAACCTCAAATGCTAACAAATAAACACTATTAAGATGCATTTTCTGATTCTCATCAGTATCTTGACATGAAAGACCTAGGGCCAGCAAACTTTATCTTGGGTATGCAGATAAAGAGGGACTGTAAAAATCAAAAACTGTGGCTGAGTCAGAAAAAGTATATTGAAAAAGTGTTGAAGAAATTTAACGTGTCTGATAGCAAGCCGATAGGAACTCCTATGCCTTTGGGAACCAAGTTATCTGTGGAACAATGTCCAAAGATGGAGGAAAAAGCTGAAGAGATGGCACATGTACCTTATGCTAGTGCAGTTGGAAGCTTGATGTACGCCATGGTGTGTACGAGACCAAATATTGCCCAAGCAATGGGAGATTAAGCAGATATATGTCTTATCCTGGTAAAGAGCATTGGACTGTAATTAAGAGAGTTCTTAAATATATTAATGGCACGTTAGAGTTTACATTATGTTAGGGAGGTAAGAAGAATCTTGATATTGTAGGAACCGTTGAAGCTGACTGGGTTGGAGACATTGATAGCACGAGGTCTACAAGCGGATATGTGTTCAATCTTTTTGGTGGGGTGGTGAGTTGGATGAGCAAGAGGCAAAGTGTTATTGCTCTTTCATCCACAGAAGTAGAGTATATGGTAATATCTCATGCTAGAAAGGAAGCAGTTTGGCTTCAAAGGTTGTGTGCTGAGCTTGGGTTTAAACAAAGAGCAGTGAAGGTGAAATGTGACAATCAAGGTGCTATATTCTTAGCAAAGAATCCTGCATTTCATCCACGGACGAAGCACATTGATATCCAATATCACTTCATCCGGGAAAAGATTGAAGAAAAAGTGATAATCTTGGAGAAGTCGATACAACAGTGAATAACGCAGATTTCTTGACTAAGGCAGTTAGTCTAGTGAAGTTTGAGTGGTGTGCTACTGAGATGGGATTGAAGAAACAGAGTTCTTGGAAGTTTGTCATGTCTATGAAGTATTTATCAAGTGGGAGATTGTTAGAGTTAGTGTATATTTCAACGGGTCCAAATCTATAGAACCCCGAAACTTTCAGGTCATGTGCAAGAGTTGGGCTTGGTTTTTTGCTTCACGGCTTGGGCTTGGGCCCATGAATAGCCATGGTTTTGCAGCAGGGCGGAAACCCTAATTAGAGCATCTCAAGTTGTTTATAAATACTCTCTATGTATTGAGTGAACATTATAATGAGAGATTTGTGAGGTTGATAATAAGAAACTTTTGTCATGACGTAGCCCTATTCTGGAGTGAACCTGGGTAAATCTTGTCTTCTTTTCTTTTTATTTATAATTTGTGTGATTGACAGGTCTCGAATCGTTCACCCATACCCCAAATTGGGGGATATTGAAAATAAGGGTTTGGAGGGGACCCTTCAATCCCCTCCCCCTCCCTACTAAAAAACTCTTGAACAAAAGTATGGTACCCAATGGAGGGTATTGTTAAGAACTATTTGTAATGTTAAATTGTTCTACTGAAGTTTCTTACTTTGCTTTTTTTTATAAAAAAAGATCCTTTCCCTTCGTGACTCCATCCCATACACAAGGTTAGTGTCTTTTCTATCATTTGCTATGCTAAAGGAAGGTTTTTTTCATACATGGACACAAATATCTTCAGTTACAATATAATATTGAGGAAATATAAAAAGAAGAAGAAGGAACGACAAGAACATTATGATTTATGAGTACCTCAAACTGGTTAGACTCGGCTTCAGTTTCCACCTTGTTTCTTCTTTTATCATTCGAGAAAATAATACAATAAAAAAACTATTATGTATTATGTGGAAATCATAAATTCGTGGGAATAATAATTGTTGATAATATATGGTCATCTTTTTATCAAAAGATGGAAGCTGAACTCGTTGTGTGTAAGATACGCATAGAAATTGTATTTTGTACATGCATGATTATAAAAATATAAATTCTTTCACTATTTTCTTCTTCTCTGGTAATTTATAAAAATAGAAGAAATGCAGAATGTAATCATTTTGGTGATAGATGGGTATGTTGCAGCTTGTAGATAACTGATATAATAAATGTGCATTGATACTGTTGAAAATCACCTTCTCAATCCCAAGTGGTGACCTTTAAACCCCCAAATCCAGAATGATTTGTAATGAACAAGAATCAAACCATAAAAAGAGAAAACACAAGCAATTGTTATCGAGGTTCGACAATTTGCCTACGTCACCGTGAGCTCCTATGAGCTCTTTGCACTAAATCAATGAGTTCTTACAATTACAGCAACATCTCCTCAAGAACCCTGAGTTCTTGATGAATGAAAGAAGAGAAAAGAAAGAAATAAGAACTAAGTGTTTCCCTAGAATTTTCCCCAAGAAAATTCCAATTACAAAGCCCTTGAATCCCTAATCTTGACTTCTCTCTGTCACTAGAAACACCTCTGAAGATTTGAGAGCCTATCTCTCTCAACACCAGCCACTCTTGGAATAAGACCTCTTCTTATGTTTCTTCCACACTCTTGTGTCTTTGCACTCTTGTGTGTTGAGTTTCACTCTTATTCTCTCTTATTGTTATTGCTCATTTGCTGGAGGCTGCAGTGCACACTCCTTGTGCCGCGACGCCAAAGGCTGTTGAAGCCTCATCTCTCAACCGTTTAATTCGTAGACAAATTCCCAACAATCTCTACCTTTGCCTAAGCAATTAAACTTGAACCCATTGTACAGAGAACTCAGGATCCAAACTCAACATAAGTCACCAGATCATCCGACTCCAATCCTAGGAAGTCCAAGGCAATGATTAGAACTTTAGTGCCTAAATCTGCAGGATTTTTGTAACGACCCATCCCGGGTTGGCCACCCCCAAGACGATGTCATCACATTTTGAAGATCCCAGCACAACATTTATATGCAACAATAAAAATAAATAACACCGATAGAAAATTTTACATTAATACTCCATCAAAACTTGTCAAGATTCACTAAAACTCATCTCATCAAAATTCTTATTAAAACATCAATATAACTCATCAAGAATTTCACTTATCGCTTTGATTATTAAGTCAACTTATTATTCTAAAAATATTACTTCTCTCCTAGAAATTTCCTACATGTCCAAAATTCATATCCTAATTATTAACTAAATTTTTATCTATCACCACAAAATAAACTAATAATTTATTTTAATATTATCACTAAATTTTTATTTTTTTATTTAGACTACTTAAAGTAAATCTAACTCACCACGTAGCTCTTAAAGCTACTCGTGGATCACCTCGTTGCATTTTCCGTTTCTATTAGAAATTTCCTCTGGTTGTAGATCGTCAACACCTGACATCATATTTATATTAAATTTATAATTTATTCTTTAATTCGGTATAAACCACACACTTTGAAAATTCCCACTTTGAATTTAGGGAAACTTCATAAATGTTAGAAATTCAAAAATAAACATTACATTATTACCTTCTATTTTTCTAATAGCTTTTGGTGATTCACTATGAAATTCCTTAGTAAATCCCCTTTAAAATTTTACTCTTTTGATATTTCTTTGGGTCCCCAAATATTTAGAGAAATTGAGAAATCAAAAGAAAACGTAAACGAAAACGGTATGTATAATTATAAATTTACGATTACAAAGAGTATATATATATAAGCCACCGCTTGCTTTTAAAAATATCTACAGCCCTCCCCCCAAAGTCTTCCACGCAATTGCGGTGCTGGAGGGCCTGCATGTACAAATTTTACACTTGTAAGCCATGCATAAAAATGCTTTCATTGTGCTGCCACGTTTTCAGCTTCTTTTTTTTTTTTTACTTTACTTTTTTTACTTCTTTTTTTTTCTTACTTTGTCTTCCCCTGACATTATTGGAAGTCAAATTTTTTTTTAATCAAACTCTTTATTTATTATTCTTTTTCTACTTGTTGGACGTCCAGACTTTTTTTTTGTTTTTTAAAAAAAAAGTTTTTTTTTCTTTTTTTTCAAAAGAATTATTTTTTTATACTAATTCTTTCGCATGAATATATTATTTTAATTTCATGCCATATTTATTAAATTACTTATTTTCCCTTACTTTACGAATACGGGTATTACAATTCTACCCACCTTACAAAAATTTTATCCCCGAAATTTCTTTATTTTACTTCAGAAACAAAATGTGAATAATATTTCTTCATAATTGTCTCATGTTTTCACACAATCTCTTCAACATCCTTATTCCGCCACAGGACTTGAACTAATGAAATTTTTGTATTATACAAGTCTTGTTCTTCTTATCTAAAATTTTTACTGGTACTTGAATATAAGCCCAATCTTTCTAGATTTCTATATCTTTGCTTGAAATATTTTAATATTCATCATGTAAACACTTTCTTAAAAGTGAAACATTAAATATGTTATGTCATTGCTTCAACTCTGGAGGCAAATCCAAGGCTATTCACAACTAGCTAACTTTCTCAACAACCTCGTAGGGTCTCACATACCTCGGATACAACTTTCCTTTCTTTTTGATCCTCAATATACCTTTTCGTGGAGATATTTTTTTTATTTCACCCAATCACCTACTTGAAATTCAAAAGATCTTCTCTTAGTATCAGCATAGCTATTCGGCCTACTCTGTGCTGCTTTATAGTTCTCTCTAACCAATTTGATCCCTTCAATTGTTAACTTAAATAATTAATGAACCAGATATGTTTTTCTCTCCCATTTCTTCCAATCATATAGGAGTTCTACACCTTCGACCATACAATGTCTCAATCGATGTCATCCCAATACTAATTTGATATTGATTATTATAAGCAACTTCAATTGATGGCATGTAAGAATCCCAGCTTATTGAGAAATTCATCACATTTGTCTTTAACATATCTTCTAGTACTCTAAAAATCCAGTCTGAACGTGAAAAATTTTATTAAATTGCAATTGTGTATCCATGGCTTTCTGAAAGTCTCTAAAAAAACCAAAGGTGTAAATACAACACCTCTATTTGACAGTATGATCCATGGTGCTCCATACAACTTCATAATCTCAGCTACATCCTACTTCAATCCTAACCACCAGAACTTTTGTCTCAATCCTCTATACATCTTATTGTTACTTGGTTGCATCGAATCTACTTCATCATGTGCCTCTCTCATTATCTCCTTTTTCAACTTCGCATTCCATGTTCCAATACCAAAATACCTTCACTTCAAATTTTGAACTCATATTGCTTTCTAGTAAGCACTCAATGCTTAATATTTTCTATATCTTTATCTCTACCTTGCATCTCTAAAGAATTTTACTATGGATGACTGTACAACCATATTCGTTAACCATGATCTTCTATCATTGACATTCAGCTTCATTCTTATCTCTTTTAAATGTATCATCAATTTCACATCAGTACTCCCAATAGCAGTTAACCTTCTTGTAGACTTTCTACTCAATGCATCAGCTATCATCTTTGCATTTTCTAGATGATAGTGAATTGTATAATCATAATAACTAATCACTTCATCCACCATCTTTACCTCAAATTCAACTCTTTCTGGGTAGGTAAGTACGTTGAACTTTTATAACCCATGAATATCTTACAAGTGGCTCCATACAAATGATGTCTCCAATCTTTAAAGTAAACACTATATAGCAGCCAACTCTAAGTCACGAGTAGGGTAATTCCTATCATAAATTTTCAATTGCCTAGAAATATGGGCTGAAGCTTTCCTATGTTACACATATCTCAATCATTGATGTGACTCATCACTACACACCATAAATCCTTCATCACCAGAAAGAAAACACCAATACTGGAGCTGTAGTCAATTTCTCCTTTAGTAATTGAAAATTTTTCTCACACTTCCCTCACCATACAAATCTCACCTCTTTCCTGGTCAGTCTATTCAACAATATTTACAATAATTGAACAAATTATGAGAGAATCTTCTCTAAAAATCAACTAACCCCAATAAGATAAAAATCTCAGTCACATTAGTTGGTCTCTCCTAACTTAACATTGCCTCCATCTTTTGTGGATCAACTGTTATGTCATTTCCCGATTTTACATGTTCTAAGAAAGTTATTTCATTCAGCCAGCACTCACATTTAGAGAACTTTGTATACAATCTCTCTTTCCTCAGAATTTCCAACACACTGTCTAATGTTTTATATGTTGTTCTTCCTTCTTAGATTATATCAGAATGTCAAATACAACCATAAACTTGTTAAAATATAGTTTAAACACTATATTCATCAAGTCCATGAATGTTTCTAGAATGTTATTCAATCCAAATGACATCACAAGAAACTTATGACCATAACGTGTCCTAAAAGTAGTTTTAGGCACATCTCCCTCCTTTATCCTTAACTAGTGATAACTTGATCTAAGGTTTATCTTAGAAAACACTCTCACTCCTTACAACTACTAAATTAATTCATTTATCCTGGGTAAAAGATATTTGTTCTTATTCAACTATGTGTAGTCTATACACAATCTCATCATTCCATCTTCCTCCTTCACGAACAACACAGGGGCTTCCCAAATACGTTAGGTCTGATAAATTGTTTCGCCAAAATTCTTAAAATGGTACGTTCAACTCTCTCAATATATGTGTGTTGAATTCAAATCACATCTATAGAAAACTAAATCTCCTTACTGGGAGACTATCTGAACAACTCTTCACGAAACACATCGTGAAAATCTTTCACTACTAAGATTTCTTCTAACTTCCTATTTTCTTTTTTAGAATCCACTGTGTATGCCAAATACTCCTCACATCCCTTCTTCAATCATCTTCTAGTGTTCAGAGCAACATGAGATAGCTCAAGAGTATTTTATATTCTTTCTGAAATTAAACTCCTCATGTCCATATTTTGAACACTATCTTCTTTCTGAGACAATCAATCCAAGTGTAATACGTCAACAATCAATTCATTCTCAACATTAAATGAAATTATATATTCAAAGATAATAAATCCGCTTCAGCTTTTTCTATCACTGATACGAATCAAACAACCTTTGTAAGCATTCATGATTATCACTTTATCTCTAGTGGGAACTTCAATAGAAATATTTTGCACCCAAGGACTACTACATACTTCAATAAACTTCATATGAATACTTGATGCAAAAGAATAGGTTGCATCAAGGTCAACCAACATTGACATATCCACCTTCTTTACACATAAAGCATTTCAAATTTTGACAATTCTGAAATAAATATCTCATCTATATGCTTTGTCCTCTCACGGAACACCGGATTCTTACACAAATGCAATGCACTTTGGCTATCCGAATACACCACCACCTGATCGTTTAGGACCTTCAACTCTTCCAACAACCCTTTACACCACATAGCCTTCTTAATGGCTTCCGTTGCCGCTATGTACTCAGCCTCGGTTGTTGAGAGTGCTACCACCGGTTGTAACTGAGCCTTCCAATTTATACAGCATCCGTTTAAGTTAAAGAAGTATGAGGTAATCGATCTTCTCTTATCCTAGTCTGCTCCATAGTCCAAATCATCATAACCTTCCAAACAGATGGACTTACCTCTCTTCTCATAAACAAACCCCACATCTGGGATTCCCTTCAAGTACCTCAGCAACCACTTCATCCCAAGCGAACACTCCTTTCCGGGATTACTCATAAACCTGCTGAGAACACTAATTGCATAAGCAATGTCGGGTCTAGTGCTTACCATGGTGAACATTACAGATCCAACTGTACTAGAGTAAGGGACCTTTTCCATTTCCTTCTTCTCCTCATGCGATCTTGGATATTGATCGTTGGAGAACTTGAAATGACCAGCAAAGAGAATCTTTACTGGTTCACTAACTTCCATAGAAAACTTAGATATCATCTTTTCTATGTAGGAAGACTGAAAAACCTTCAACCTGTTTCTCTCCCTTTCTCGGATTACACTCATCCCAAGAATCTTGTATGCATGATCTAAGATCCTTCATCTCAAACTCTGAACTGAGTTGAGATTTCAACTTTTCTATTCTCTCCCTGCTGTTACCAACCAACAATATATCATTGACAACCATTTCCTTCACCTTGTGCATAACTGGTGAGAAAATTTATGTGAACTCTATGCCTTCTCTTTGTGTGAACCCCTTCGCCACCAGCCTAGCCTTATATCAGACTTTATCTCCTGGAGTGTTCCCTTCTTTGATCCTATAAATTCACTTACAATCCACAACTCTCTGTTTTTTGGTTTGGGCACCAATTCCCAAGAGTTGTTCTTCCTCAAAGAATGCATTTCTTCCTCCATAGCTAGCTTCCATCTTGACAAATCCTTACATCCCATGGCATCAATATAAGTTTTTGGTTCACTCCCTTCTTCTGAATAAGGAGCTGCTACATTAGCATCCGCAAAACCATATCTCAAAGGTGGTCTGACTAGCCTCCATTCCCGATTCCTTGTGAGTTGATATTCATTCTGATTTGTTGCATCATCCTCTTCTAGTTCAGCCTCCTATTGAGTGTCTTGAGCTTGGCCTTCATCAATGGGCTCTACATGGTCCGAACCCTCCTGCCTTTCTTGCTCTACCTGAACTAAATTTTCTTTGATGCTATGCTCCACATGATCCAGGCTGGTTTGCCCATTATCCCCTGCAGGGTTAGTTTTCTCTAAATAGGGAAATAAATGCTCATTAAAAATGACATCCCACTTATTATGAGTTTAGTTCCTTTTGGCTCTAAGGACCACAACCTATACCCCTTAACCCCTTCACCATACCCTAGAAACACACACTTTCTAGACCTTGGGCTAAGTTTATCATCCTTTTGATGTGCAAACGCAGCACAACCAAAAGTCTTAAAGTTGCTTAACTCAGAGGGTTTTCCATTCCACATCTCCTCGGGAGTCTTAAGATCCAAAGCTCTAGAGTGTGATCTATTAACCAAATACGCAGCAGTAGACACATCTTCCCCCCACAAACATTCGGGTAACCCGGAACCAATTAACATGCACCTAACCTTTTCCATAAGGGTCTTATTAATCTTCTCAGCAACTCCATTTTGCTGAGGGGTTTTCACAACCGTTCTATGTCTTAGAATCCCATTAAGCTCACAAAATTTATTAAAATCCTGATTGCAAAACTCTAAGCCATTATCGGTTCTCAAAACCTTAACTACCTTACCCGTTTGAGTTTCCAACAACTTTTTCCGCACCAAAAAATTATTCAAAGCATCTTATTTATTTTTAAATAAATAAACCCAAACTTTTCTAGAGTAATCATCAATTAAAGAAAGAAAGTAACGATTACCTCCTCGTGTTGGTGTTCTTGCTGGTCCCCAAATATCGGCATGAATGTAGTCAAGAATACCCTTTGATTTGTGCACTCTGGTGTTGAAGCTGACCCGATGTTGCTTCTTAAGAATGCAACTCTCACAGAAATCAAGTTTCTATACCTTGTCACCATCAAGTAAACCATTCTTCCTGAAAACTTGTAGTCCTTTTTCACTCATATGTCCCAAGCAATTGTGCCAAAGAACCGCATTATCCATCTCAGCCATTAAGCTTGCTACTTGATCCTTGATGTCTATGTCTCCTATCATCTCATAGAGACCATCCTTTATTGCTGCTTTAATTACTACCAAAGATCCTTTGGTTACCTTGATCTTTCCTCCCTCTGCTTTGTATGTGTACCCCATAGAATCTAGCTACCCCAATGAGATCAAATTTCTTCTCAAATCCGAAAGATATCTCACACTCCTCAACAGCCTTGTAATTCCACCAAACATCCTCAATTAGATGTCTCTTATCTCCCTCACTTGGTAAGAAGTATTGTTCCCCAAGAAAACCTTTTCTTCATTGGTTTCCTTGAAATTCTTAAACCAATCCCGGTGAGGGCACATGTGATAAGTGCACCCGGAATCCAAGATCCATTTCTCGCTACCTTGCCCCCTGCTCACATTTGAGCACACAACAAGAACATCATCATCTTGCTGTTCTCCCTTGGCAATCGAAGCCTGTCCATTGTTGGTATGGCTTCTTCCTTTCTCATCCCTCATCATCTTCTTGCAATCTCTCTCGAAATGACCCTCCTTATTGCAGTAATAGCATCATTTTCCTCCAAACTTCAGTTTGGAATATGATCTTCCATGGCCTTGACCTCTACCCTTTGATTTGTCCCGGTAGTTGCCATAGATGTTACTGCCATTCCGAGTTGCTGGCCTTCCTCTAACGAATAGCCCTTCTCCACTTGATCTTTGCCTCTTCTTGGCTTTGAAATAATGAGCCCTTATAGCATTGATCATAATTTCTTTGGTTAGTGTATCTCTTCCATATTCAATAACATTAATCAAGCTTTCAAAACAATCGGGAAGAGAATTCAACAATATAACAGCCAATTGTTCATCCGGGAATGTTATACTACAACTAGTCAAATCTTGAACTAGTTTATTAAACACATCAAGATTATCTTGCAACTCTTTATTAGGATCCATTTTAAAAGAAAATATTCATTTCAGAAGATAAATTTTATTAGGGAGAGTCTTGGTAAGAAATAACTCATCTAGTTTCTTCCAAATGACAGTTGGATCTTTTGAATCTCCACATTCCCTTGTCACACTATCCGACATGTGCAAAAATATGGTGCTATACGCCATCTTCTTCTTCTCATTCCATTGGAGCTTTGTGATACTTGCTGAAAAATCGTCATATTCTCCAATAGCCAAGTCCACCTTTTGTTGTATAAGAACTGCCTTGATTTTCCGCTTCCAAAAGGCAAAGTCTCCCTTTCCATCAAACTTCTCAACAATAAAGTTTGAACCCATCTTGTGGAAAAATCCCAAGATTTATGCAGCACCCACAATTGCTTTCCAAACTTCTAAACCTCAAGAACCAAATCAAATCTTGATCCTGACACTGTTCTTGAACCTCAAGAACCCGATCAGATCGTGATCCCAACACCGTTCTTGAATCACCCAAGAAGTTTCCTTTGATTCTTGGAGCCTGGCTCTGATACCCACTGTTCTAACTCTGATACCACTATTGAAAATTACCTTCTCAATCCCAGGTGGTGACCTTCAAACCCCCCAAATCCAGAATGATTTGTAATGAACAAGAATCAAACCATAAAAGAGAAAACACAAGCAATTGTTATCGAGGTTCGGCAATTTGCCTACGTCCCCGTGAGCTCCTCCGAGCTCTCTGCAGTAAATCAATGAGTTCTTACAATTATAGCAACACCTCCTCAAGAACCCTGAGTTCTTGATGAATGAAAGAAGAGAAAAGAAAGAGATAAGAACTAAGTGTTTCCCTGGAATTTTTTCCAAGAAAATTCCAATTACAAAGCCCTTGAATCCCCAATCTTGAATACTCTCTCTCACTAGAAACACCTCTGAAGATTTGAGATCCTATCTCTCTCAACACCAGGCACTCTTGGAATGAGACATCTTCTTGTGTTTCTTCCACACTCTTGTGTCTTTGCACTCTTGTGTGTTGAGTTTCACTCTTGTTCTCTCTTATTGTTATTGCTCCTAGATGACCCTTTATATAGAGCAATAACTTCTTTAACCAATCTTGAAGTCATTCCCAACCCTTAGATCTTGAGAATGAAATAATCATGGCCCTCCAAGAAGTCTAAGTGAACCTGTGCGTTTTAATCAAGTTCCACGCACCAACTGAAGAGTGGTGAAAATTGGTGTCAGGTGTGCTTGGCGCCGCGGCTCAGAACAGGGCAAGCCGTGGCGCACAACAGGACAAAAGACCTCCAGTTGCTAGGCGCTGTGGTGCACACTTGGGGGAAGAACTTCCTCCTTTGCTGGAGGCCGCGGTGCACACTCCTTGTGCCACGACGCCAAAGGCTACTGAAGCCTCATCTCTCAACCGTTTAATTTGTAGACAAATTCCTAACAGATACATCTAATGTCTTGTGAAGATATCATAGTCAAGTGACCCTACAGCTATAACGCAGCCTTTCGCCTTTTTCTTGAGCCAGTTATGCATCCAAGCTGATAAAACTTACTTTTTTATCATGATCCAGCTTTTCTTTTGGCTGCTAGTACGTGGAAATATCTTGTACTCATATATTATACGCATAATTTTGGTGTTATCACCAGAAAAAAATAAAAAAAATAAAAAAAAAAGGTGCATCGTACCTATTATTCAAATTAGTACTAAGAGTTTTATCTGTTTTCTGCAATGAGAGATGATCTCGAATTCTCAAGAACTTCTGCTGTTTGTTACATTCTTTTTGAAGGGGGAATATATTCTATTCTGTCCATCTAGTATATAAATTCTTTTGAAAAGATTAATAATAGAATGAACAAAACCCTTTTTCGAGTGTAAGTTCCTTGATCATTATCTTGGTGAATTGACGAAAGTCAAAAGGAAGTAGAAATCCTTTTAACCCCCTGCAATGGAAAATATATACCATGTTCTCTGAAATTCAATATTCTGGACCAATAATCTATAATATCAATTGAGTATCAAATTGTCCATATGTTGTTCAATTATTGGGTAGTTTTATGCATTGGAATGGATTGATTTGAAATGTAGACTGTGGTTATTCTGCTCTAAAATCACCGAGTCCTTATGCTAAATCAATATAGATAGTGGCATATGAAATTTCTTATTAGTTCTTTATTTAGTTCATCAAACTTTCTGAATAAACCATTTGGTGACAAAAATCCATGAAATAATCAAATTATTAAAAAGCTTAGTCATATTTCAGTACTTTTGAGTCAACAATCGGGACTTCTGAGCAAAGATGGCAGACTTTTGAAGTGCTAATCGACCACAGGACGCATAATAAATACTAAATTGACACTTTTATTGGAGAATCAAATCATGATAACCATTATACAACATGAATTTTCAATACTTTAGTGCACTAATCAAGTGTTCATATGGAGAATATCTTAGCAGGTTTCTTTCCATGCTGTCCAGTGTCTGGAGGAAGATAGTGTGGTGGGTCTTCAAAGCATCTTCTTCTCCTTATTGGTACGGCCGTTACGTGTTTTTGGTAATCATCAGGGGTGCTACGAAGGGCATATTACCTTTAGTAAGCTTCTCTCCTTTTTTTTGCCTTCCAAATTTCTTTTTTTTCTTCTTATCTTTCTGCTTCCAGTTTTCTTAAATTAAAGAAAAAGATGGGAATCTTTATATATGGGAAAAGAAAAGTGCTTGTCAATCGGATAAACCAAAAATTATTTATCCACCTCAGCAACAGATGCTCTCAAAATAGACAAAACAGATGCATTTCTATCATGTGAAAGCAGATTTCATGCAAGAAAAGAATTACCCATTTTAGGCATTGTTTCGCATATTAATCCATCAATCTGATAAGGATATTGCAGTCATTTTTAAAATTAAAACATCACGTTTTGCATTTTAATTGATAAAATAGAGACTGATCTGCAACTTGTTATTTGACTTCCAGAGAGACAGGTCTTTATCAACTAGTCAACAAAGGTAAATTTGGGAATCCAGTGGAACGTTTTATACCTTTTTTCACTTGTGTATCTTAGTTGGGTCGTACCAAAATGGCTAGTATAAATAGAATTGCTTGGGTAGTTAAGTTCCTCAAGAGCAAAAGCCTTTTATAAGTCTCTAAACTAAGCTTCATATCACTTACATTTTCCAAATCTTCTCTTTTTTGCATTAGCAAATTAGCAAATGGAGACAGTTACAAGGTTGGTTGCTTATAGACCAGTGGTGATCTTCAGCAGGAGCTCTTGTTGCATGAGCCACACCATTAAATCACTCATTTCTGGATTTGGGGCCAACCCAACTGTTTACGAGCTCGATGAAATTCGAAACGGTCAGGAAATCAAAAGGGCACTCAGGCAGCTAGGGTGTAATCCGAGCGTACCAGCCGTGTTCATAGGGAAACAGTTAGTTGGTGGAGCTAATCAAGTGATGTCACTCCAAGTGAGGAACCAGCTAACCCCATTGCTGAGAAGAGCAGGAGCTATATGGATTTGAAATTAATGAGAGTAATTTTGGTGGTAGCTCTAAGATTCTAAATTGATTTCACTGCAATGAGAAAGAGGATAGAATAGAAATAAAAATTAATTTTCAAGGGTATTGATCACTGTGTTCTGTTTTCTATATCTACAAGCTAGCAGTAAAAATGGCATAATAAATGTCTGGCCATTTCTGGTAGACTAGAGAAATTGGACGGAGATGCAGCTGGAAGGTGCAGACTGGCTAAAGCTTGTGCTCAGTCACTTTTTTTTTTTTTTTTTGGTGTTTCTCACATTTTTGTTCTCCTGTGTTGGTTGAATTCAGGTCTGTTGTAAGCATCAATAAGGACTTGCAGTTCTGTCGAGGTCAGTGAATGTGATCTTTTTTATTTTTTATTTATTTTCAAGGGGAGAGGGTGATGTGGGTTGGGGGATCTTTTCTATGACATGAACATCCATTCTATGACATGAACATCCATTGACATTGTTCCTTCTTGTATTTTGGCAATAAAACAAAACAGAATAAAAATTGTATCTTTCTCTCTCTCTCTGGCTGCACATATCACTGCTGCTTTAGCTTCTGGAAAAAGCAAGGATTAGGCATGTGAAACTGACATGACCAAATCAGTGGATGACAAATCATGGATGGGAGTCTTGAGTACCTAATCATGATATTCTAATTATGACATTTCTTGTTAAATTTTCTACCATGCTCTCTCTGATTTCAGTTTCTCATCTTTGAAGATAAGGATTTTTAAGCTTAGTTTGTTCAAAAGATAGAATAAATAAAAGTTTTGGTCTTGTTGGCCAGCTTCTTCACCAATCCTGTGGTTTATAAGAACTATTTTTGACTCAATGCCTCGTCAGTTGTTGTCTCCTTCTAGTATGTGTTTGTATGTTTAGTTAAACTGATGACTCATATACCTCATGCCTTAACAGTTTCTAAGATGTTAGCCCCTTAACTTTCCAGCTACTACCCTCAAAAGAAAACTTCTTTTGTTAAAGTTTGAAGACATTACTAAAATAAAGAATTGTTCTTTTCAGTTTTAGGGCTTTAAGATAACCATCAAATTAAAACACAAAGCAAAAAAGATAACTTCCCTTTAATAATATTTTTTCTGTTTATATATTTTTCACTTTTCCTTTTTAATGTTTTCTAGATCAGGAAGTTCATTCCTACTTGCCTATCACTTTAGTCTTTAAACTTCTAATCCTGTTAAAACAGCACACAGATTCATGATATAAGTATATGCTAACATGCATGATCCACATAAAGTTACATTAGAAAAAACCTCCACGGAGAGTGATGGGTAATTCATTTAAAAACTTGAAAGAATTCAAACTATTGCTTACATTGTACTGAATCCGATATGTTTATTTCTTAGACCTTTATTTTTAAATTTGAGTTTTTTTGTTGTATGTTTAGTTGCCATGGTGGTTGGATAGAATTAGCATATCCAAATGCTATGGCAACAACAAACCTGAGATTAGATAAATCAACTTTTTGTGATGTTGGATCCTGATCTTGCATTTTGCTACCAGTATCACTATCATGTTGGCCATTAAACAGCAACCATTTTGAAATTAAAATGTATGAAGGTGAAAATTAACCATACATTTTTGGAATGCAATCTAGGTGTCAATTTATGTTAAATAATGCTGTAAAAGATGTAGGCTAATTACCAGATCAATGTCAGGTAGGATGGTGTGTGCAAGATTTTTGAAACAAGACTTGTTGAGTTTGCATTGGGTGAATTGGCTGGAAAAAGAAACAAGCATGCCTTTGATAAGCTAGTTTGCATTTAATTTGCTGCAAATGTAGTCTTCTATTGTTTTATTTTATTTCTTGATTATCTTACTAAGATAATTAGCAGCTGGATTTTTGGATGAAGACCTTTTCTAAACTTATTTAAGTGCTCTTCCACCCTTTGTCCATAACTCATAAGGCAGCTGCTAATTGTTTGTCAGAATCTGCTTTGATAATATATTGCTTCTCCACCAGCCCATGGATTAATTGTTAAATATTTATCTGCCTTTCTGTGTTAGGAAATTTATGGCTTTATTACACTGCATTTGAAGTAGATATACAAGAAGGATCTTTAATAAATTAGTTAAGATATACATTATTTGCTAGCTGATTCTTCTTCTTTTCTTTTTTCTTTTTCCATTAAAACGGTTTAATGTTGTTTTAGAAAATACCTGCTATATATATATATATATTGTCAACAAAACGATCTGCCTTGCTAGCAAGAGAAAGATTGATAACAATACAATAGATGAATCTGAACTTTGATTTAATGAAAAATGAAATTTGAAGTGTTGAAATTTTCTTTTGAAGTTAGTTATGTTGTAGTATTGGATCTTAGTGTAATTAAGTTGGAGGGTCAACATTATCAAATTTAAACTTTTTGTATTGGTAGGTAGCTAGTATAATAACAGCCTTAGTGGATTTTGATTTAATAATCACTATTCTATCTGAAAAAGATGAACATTGATGTTTCATGAATGGTTGTGCATTCATTCACTATATACAAGACTTTTTTTACAAGAATGGTTGTGCATTCATTCACTATATACAAGACTTTTACAGCAAAATAATGCTGTAAAAGATGCAGGCTAATTACCAGATCAATGTCAGTTAGGATGGTGTGTGCAAGATTTTTGAAACCAGACTTGTTGAGTTTGCATTGGGTGAATTGGCTGGAAAAAGAAACAAGACTTTTTTTTTTGGGTGTATTTTGAATTATTTAGGTATTTTTTTCCAAATGCAAGAATTGATTAATATTGTTGGGTTGCTTGTCTTGTTGTAAATAAGCTAGTTAATTTTAAAATAGTCAGTTAGTTTTTATTGTTCAATAATAAACTGTTACTGTCACTTTTATTGTAGATGGCTTCTGAAAGCATTGATATATCTTTATGGGACTCTGAGAGAGAGAAATGTTTTATCGATATCATGGTTACTGAGGTAAACAAGAGAAACATGAAAGATGGTGTGTTTCATAGAAGGAATTGGGATATCATTCTAAAAGAATTGAATTTGAAGACCAACAAGGTCTTTACATTGAAACAATTGAGGGAGAAATTTCAAAGGTTGCGTTTGAAACACCGCCTGTTTAGTCAATTGCTTGAACAAACTGGGTTTGGTTGGAATGCTGAAAGTAATACTGTCACAGCCTTAGATGAGACTTGGGAAAATTACATTCGGGTATTGTCTTTCTCCCTAGTCTTACATAGTGTGGATTTATCTTACGAAAATTTCTTTTAAATCAATAATTACTTTTATATCGATATTTTTTTTTTCTTAGGCACACCAAAAAGCTTCTCAATTTCGTAAGCAAGGCTGTGAACACTACAAAATGTTAGGGATAATCTTTAACAAGTCAACCACCACAGGAATTCTTCACCATGCTTCAACCCAAGATCCACCTAATTCCGATGAGGATAGTGCATTGCATGAAGCTTTTCTCAATAGTGGCATGCATGTAGATGTTGATGTTGATGGCCTTGGTAACCCGGATGACCCAAATACTCCGGTTGACCTTGAAAGCCCAAGCACTCAGCCCACTCAGCCTGAACGTTCTGCCAAGCGGTCTAAAATCAATGAAAAGAAAAAACATAAGGAAACTAGAAATAATCAATTGAGTGAAGTTTTTGCCTGTTTCATGGAGGTCACAAAAGCAAGGACAAAAGCTTCTTTGGCTAGGGCTGAGAGGTATAGAGAGAAAAGCGCTGAGGTAACAAGTTTGATGGTTTCTACTGATTATTCAGTTGCAGTGTGTTTGAAAGTACTTGATGAAATGGAAAATCGGGTGGATGATGACACGTATTTGAAGGCATTAGAAAAATTTACAGGTAATTTTGAGTTGAGGGAGGCATTCATTAAAATGCTTTTGGAGAGGAAGAATGCATGGTTAGCTAAGATTGGTTGAGAGTTGGAGACATTGCCTTTGGGTTTAAATTATATTTGTGTGTTAAGGATACTATTTGTTCGTAGCTGTGTGTTTATGTTTGTACTTAATATTTTTATTAATTTTTTTAGTTTATGGATGTTATGTTATTTCTTTGGATTAAACTTATGCATTTGACGTTCCATGTATTGTTGGAATATGAATGATTAGAATTGTGTATATAGGACTAATTATATTTGAATGATTAGAATTGTGTATACAGGTATAACTAGATTTGATAATTCATAGAAAACAGAGGAGATGCTGTCGATTTTTTTTATAAAAAAAATTGAATTAAATTTCAATCTATTTAGATTTGTGGAATATAAACTATACTACATGATAACCATAATGAGACTTATTTTTTTGTTTAGGTTAAGAAATGGACAATTCAGACACCAATAATTGTGGTAGCCAATCTAATTCATCAAGTTCGTCTGCTGAAGATGAGTATGAAATGCTCTCATTGTTAATGCTTCCTATGTTTGCCGAATATGATGAACAATTTATGAATAAATTACCTATGCGAACATCACGACTCAGTGGACATGAATATATAACCGAATTGTTAAATAGTCGTTCAGAGGTAGTTTATGAATTGTTTCGCATGGACAAAGAAACATTTATGCACTTATGTAACACATTGAAGCAATATAATTATATAGAAGACTCAAGGGATGTCACAGTAGAGGAAATGATGGCTATTTTCTTGTTTGTTGTGGGGCACAAAGTTGTAGCTGATCGGTTTCAACATTCATTAGAAACAATTAATCGGCATTTTAAGACAATGATGAGGGCAATGAACAAGTTTGCGAAGAACATAATATGTCCATCAAATGATCACGTGGTGCCTCCACAAATTAGACATGATCAAAGGTTTTACCCTTATTTTAAGGTAATGTATCATATGCTTGATTTTCATTTTATTAGTTTAGCTTTGTATATACAATATATAATACCAAACTGAGTCTAATCGTATGCAATTTAATGCTTCGCCAGAAATGCATTGGCGCAATTAATGGAATGTACATCAGTGCATGGGCGCCAGCAGAAAAAGCTACCAGTTATAGAGGTAGAAAATCGGTTGTTACACAGAATGTGATGTGTGCATGTTCATTCGACATGAAATTCACATACGTGTATAGTGGGTGGGAAGGTACGGCTAACAATTCACGAGTCCTTTTAGACCCTTTAACTCGATTAGATGCTCAATTTCCTTGGCCTACTAATGGAAAATATATTTTTGTACTAATTTGAATTATATACTAATTGATTGATATGTACTAAGAGAATTTGTATGACTTATAGGTGAGTATTAATTATTTGGTGGATTCCGGTTATCCATGTACAGTTGGGTTTCTTCCACAGTTTAGGGATGAACGGTATCACTTAAATGAATATCAAGGTAGAACAAGACAACCAAAGGGTTATAGAGAACTATATAACTATAGGCACTCATCTCTACGGAATGTTATAGAACGTTGCTTCGGGGTCTTAAAGGCGCACTTTCCAATTTTAAAAATGATGCCTAGATTCAAGCCTCCTAGACAACCTCTTATAGTTGTTGTTTGTTGTGTCGTACATAATTTTTTACGTCAGTGTTCTCAGAGTGATCAACTGTTTAATGAATGGGAAGCAGAGGGCCATGAAACAGAAAGCGAAGGAGGGTCGAGCACATTGACAAATAATTATACGGTTGATTTGTCTGATACGTGTGCAGCAGCTATGGCTGCGTCTCGTGAGCTTATTACCAATCAGATGTGGGCAGACCGTTTTGGTATTTGATTTAATATATAGTAATCATGTTAATTTGTGTCGGTAAGATTTAGTTAATTTTAACGTCCTTATTTGTGTTAATTTAATTATTTTTAGTTACTGAAATATGTTTTAGTTTCTTAGGAATATATTTCACATATTGATATATTATTTGACTTATAGGATGTGAGGATGACAAACCAACCAAATTGGGCAGTTGAGACAAACCTGTTTGAAGGAAGAATTTTGGGTCGTTCATTTCCATTTTATCAATTTATCAAAGTTGTATTTGATCAATGAATATTGTATATTAAAGTTGTCATCAACTATCAATTTTTAAGAATAAAAGTATGTCATCTTTTAGATATTGAACAAACATGAATATTGTATTTGATGGGTTAATTGTTCAAATTTTATCAAATTGTAAAAGTTATATTGTATATTTTATTTTTATTTTAAGAATTTATTTAACAAACAAACATTACATGACCAGGGGAAGAGTGTTGTCATGTTTGATCGATGATATATAAAAAATACTAACATTTTAAAATTAACATAATATTAATTATGTCCAAGTATTTGGTGTGTGCTTAAAAAATTATATTTAGTAAATATGAGAAATAAAATTAATTTTAGATATTAAAATTTAAACTGAACACTGAAAACTGAAAGCTGAAAACAATTACAAGAAAGTGTAATCCAAACAGTTTTCGAAAACTGTTTATCCAAACAACGTTTCACTGAAAACTATTTTGGAAACAGTTTTCGAACACTATTATCCAAATATGTTTTCGAACACTGAAAACTAAAAACTGTTTTCAGAAACTCTTTTCGAAAACAGTTTTCGAACACTAAAAACTGAAAACTGTTACCAAACATGCCCTTATCTGTTAAGTCAAGAAATATTGCTTGATATAGATGTTGCAATTGATAGAAAATGACATACGTGCTACATGTTACATCATTATGCACAAAAACAAAGAAAACACGGAATAGTTAACCACATGAACTTAAAAAAAACGAAAACGACAGTCACGTATGAGGATCATCTCTTTCATATATGGGGGAATCAAATGTGACATATTATCCTATCCTAATGACTCTTACATTGATTTGGAGAATAATTTTACTTCTCAAATTTTAGTTATATT
Organism: Bretschneidera sinensis; assembly: GCA_023935145.1. Lineage (NCBI taxonomy): Eukaryota > Viridiplantae > Streptophyta > Magnoliopsida > Brassicales > Akaniaceae > Bretschneidera > Bretschneidera sinensis. The sequence goes on along the minus strand of CM043697.1, from coordinate 43,372,580 downwards.
CTCATGCCATGTTATTTGTTCTTGAAAGCACTAATTAAGTTCTCTATTATGCATCAAGAAAGGCATTAAAGAAAGGATGAATCATTTATTTTGTCATGTGTTAATTTTGAGTAATAAGTCTCTCCTTTATTACTTGAAATAACTATTGTTCTTTGTGGAATTTCTCCATTTTCCATGTCAAGGAAAGCATCAAGGCTAGGTTTTTCCTTTTCTTTAATAAAGTGAAAAAGGGTAGGAAGGAGCAATTTATGTGACAAACCATCTTTAGGCGTGATCATGAGAATCTTTACCCATTAAAAAACAAATGGTAGTAGGAGTCTAGACAATCGGGATTACATGCGCACCCTCAAGGCGGGTTGAGTCATAGCTTGATCTCAGTCCCACCAAAGATTCATTATCCAATACTTTGATGTGTGAGAAACCCAAGATTACTCAAAACTCTTGGCATTGTCATTCTTTAACAATTCATATATGTATAACACTATCATATATTCTAGTGTAAATCGAGTTTAAGATAGCTTTATTATAAAAATGTTTATCTTTATGGTTTCCTTTACTTGTCATCTTTTTTAGATAGAATATGTAAGTTTCTATTGGGATTTTGGCTCAATTCCCCATAAAGAGGACTTCTAATTGGTTTGGAAAATGATTTCTTATTTTACAATTGCTTATTCTAGAAAGAGTAGTAGTAATTTTCAATTGGATTGTTGCATATTCTAGTACGTAGGAGTAGAAGTAGTTTCTTAAGTTGTCATTTTCCTATTAGTGTTAGGAAAACATCCTCTATATAAACGTCTAGAGAAGATATGAGGCACACCCTTAATTCCAATATATATCGTAAATCATAAGAGTTACTACTAGATCTAAAATGAGAGCTTTGGGTGTATTGAGATTTTGGGTTGTCAAGTAAAGAGAGCACTTACAACTAGAGCTAGGTTGATAGCTTTGGGTGTATTGTGGCTTTCAGGGTGTAAGTTTTTCTCTTCCTAAAATTTTAATTGAAGATTAATAAAGCAATTGGTTTGTTGGTGGACGTAGGCAAAGAAGTTGTCGAACCACATTAAATTGTTATCTTGATATTTGTTTTTTTTCTTATTTAATTGTTGTGGTTGTGTTTTTTGCCTAAAATTTGAATAGGTGATTTTTAAAGATAAAATCCCAATTAGTGGTATTAGTGTTGTGGTTCCGATGGAAAAAATACAAAAAAGATAGGCTTGATTAATATTGAACTATATGATGAAAGAAGATGGGTGATGGTATATATATTAGTCTTTTTCAATTCCATTATTGATTACTAATTTGTTGAGTAGTATGTTGAAAAAGGATGAGTACTTGCCACTTGAAGAAGATGACATAATCACGATGTTAATGATGGGCGAGGAAGTTTTGGATGAATGGAAAGGTTCCCGGAGCACCTCCAGAGAGAGATAAGTTAAAGAGGCCAGGTGTGTTCGAGGTTGAATAATTGTTCGTGACTATATCAAGTAAGAAGCTAGACAAAGTGAATGAGTGAAGCACTTCAAGGAAGGTGGATGAGAGATCAAGATCCAAGTCTCTAGATTTTTCAAATAAAGATTGCATTTACAATGAGGAAGAGGAACACACACAATTGCAAAATATGGCCACGATGGAGGATTTAGAGGAGTTAAGTAGAATAAAGGAGAGTGGTAATAGAAAGGCTAATCAGGATGATGAGATGAAAGTTCTTAATGCTTCAAAAGTAGTGATGATGGATACCATGAATAAAGAGAGCTTGTGCATGTTGAATGCGAGGATGATTGCTTCGAAGAGTAAACAGATGGAATGAGAAGTCCAAAAGGAAGGATCATACCAATCAAAGAAGAAAGTCAAATTTGATGATAAGGAGGAGAATTTGAACCAATGTGGAGATTTGTTGGGATTTTGACTCAATACCCCACTAGGAGGACTTCTAATTGGTTTGGGCAAAATGGTTTCTTATTTTATAGTTTCTTATTCTAATAGGAGTAGTAGTAATTTCTTATTGGATTGTTGCATATTCTAGTAGGAGTAGAAGTAGTTTCTTATGTTGTTCTTTTACTATTAGTGTTAGGAAAACATATTCTATATAAAGGGGTCCTAGAGAACATTTGAGGCACACCCGTAACTCCAATATACATTGTAAATCAGAGGGATTTACTGCTTGAGATAAGATGAGAGCTTTGGATGTATTGTGGTTTTGGATTTTCAAGTAGATAGAGCACTTATAACTACAGCTAGGTTGAGAGCTTTGGGTGTATTGGGGCTTTCGGGTTGTGAAGTTGTGAGATTTTAGAAACTTTGCTCTTTCTAAAGTTGTAATTGAAGATTAACAAAACAGTGGGTTTGTTGGTAGACGTAGGTAAAGATGTTGCCAAACCTATGTGCATTATTGTATTCTTCATATTTGTTTGTTTTGCCTATTTAATTGTTGTGGTTCCTTTTTTGTTTACTGTAAAATTTGAGTAGGTGGATTTTAGAGATAAAATCCCAATAGTTTCTAACTTTATGTTGTATGTGTCATTGTTTCTAGTTCATATTATTTTTAGTATGAATTTTTGTGTCTAAAGCTCAATAACTTGTTAGGTTTATGGTCTGGGCAAATATTGAGGGTGACATTTTATCTTCAACCTCATTTGTAGCCATATTTATCAAATGGATTTAAAAAATTAAAAAAAAAAGGTTGATCACTAGCAAATGTCTTAAAATTTAAATTATTTCTGATATGGTTCTTTGTCAACCCATTCGAGATAGATAAACACCCTGAAATAGAAAATTCTTATCAAGAGGCTTGTGGATGAAGCGTTTTGTATTCTCCTTCCAATCTGCATGCTTTTCATGAATAGTTTTTAATTGTCTGCATATTGAATAGTTGGAAACTGAAGATGTACTATTTTCACTCGGTTAGAAATGTTTTTGCAACTTAGATACACATAGTTTATATTACTTGCATATCACTAACTCAGTATTACTTTGAGTTCCTCATTTAGCTTTTGGATGTCTTATTTCTTACCTTTGCAACTTTCTTTTCTTGTCTTCCCATCAACATGTTCCCCTCTCCCAACCCTTATTCTTTTTTCTTCTTTGTGGGCATGATATCTCCAAGTTTATTTTTGAAGGTCTTGACCATATGCTCTACATTGTCATCTACCTTGAATTTAGGGTTTCTCAAATGACAGACACTTGGAAAGTAGAGTTTCTGAAGCAATTATGGCCGATGCATATGAAAAGAAGCAGGAATCTCGTGATGAAATGCTTTCCAGGAATAAGTAGCGTGTTTGTCTCCAATTTTCTTATTGGCTCTTCTATCTTGATGCATTTGGGTTGTTATGTTCTTTGAAACAATGAAAGGCTTCCTGCCTGTTAGTTAGAAGTTGTTTAGACTAGTTCCTTAATCTTTGGATTCTGTTAATTCAGTTGGCCTAGTTTGTTAAGATCATTTCAGTTAGTTAGTTATTTCTGTTATTCTATCTAACAGCCTCTATTAGGCTTATCTTCACTTCTAATGTAATAGGCTCTCTCTTGTATATAAGAGAGTCTTCCCTCTTTGTATTTTCATTCATTCAATATAGAGATAATCCTCTTTCTTTCCTTTTCTCTTTCTCTTCCATCTCAGAAATCTAACTTGGTATCAGAGACATTTTTCTTGCTCACACTCTTGATTCTAGGTTTTTCTTCTTCATAGAAAAAACCAACAATCGTAATGCCAACAATGGAAATGGATCAGACTCCTCTACACCCAATGGTAATGCTCTCCCGACCACCAGTGAAGATCCTATGAGGTCCATCACCAACCCTCTTAGCCAACTGATCACAATAAAGCTTGAAGAAGACAACTTTCTTCTCTGGAAATTTCAAGTAGAAAACATGATTATGGGCTATGGTCATGAAGACTTCATCTATAGAACCTGTGATGTTCCACCCAGACTACTTGCTAAAGAAGTGAATCCTGCCTATACTAGCCATCAAAGAAAGGACAGATTGCTGGTTTCTTGGCTTCTTACCTCAATTAGTACCAATTACCTGCCTCAACTCATTGGTTGCTCGTCTTCTCATCAGATTTTGACAAAAATAGAATAGCTCTTCAGTTCTCAATCCATTTCTAGAGTCATGTTTTACAAGAGACAAATCCAAATCCCCAAGAAAGACAATCTCTCTATGAGGGAATATCTCTTGAAGATGAAATCCTATTTTGACATGCTTAATGCTTCGAATCATAGTATGACAGATATAGATCAAATTCTTACCCTTCTTAATGGTCTAGGGGATGAGTATGAGTCAATAATAGCTATAATATGCTCAAGAGAGATCCCTTATACCCTCCAACATGTCAACACGCTTCTTTTATCCCATGAAGGTTGTATCTTACAAAAGAACTCTGCAACTAATGATCTATCTGTCAATCCTGCTAATTACAGGAAAGGTTCAAATGGGGCTTCACAGAACAACAATCAAGGAGGAAAAGGCTATAATGGCTATCATGGTAGAGGCAGAGGTGGTAGATCGAACAATAACAGGCCCCAATGCCAACTATGTGGTAAAATCGAACACACTGTCATAAAGTACTATTACCGGTTTGATCATAACTACCAAGGAAGTCGAGGCAATAATTCTTCAAGTTCTTTCAATTAGAACTACACTCCAACTCAGAACAATGTCAATCTCGCTCACACCCAAGAAGAAGTTCCTATTGAACAGGCTCCTACTGAAGCCATGCTTGCTACTTCTCGAGGTGCCCTTACTGACAAGAACTGGTATCCAGATTTTGGTGCTACCAATCACGTAACCAATGACATCCAAAATCTCTCTTGTGGGATAGACTACAATGGAACTCAGAAGATTCACATGGGAAATGGTAAAGGTCTCTCTATCAAACACATTGGCAAATCCTTTATTCCCTTTTCTTTTCACTCTCATTCCTTTACTCTAAATAATGTCCTTCATGTTCTTTCAATAACCAAAAATCTTCTCAGTGTCTCCAAGTTTTGTCTTGACAATAACATTTTCTTTGAGTTTCATCCTTCCTTCTGTTTTGTCAAAGACCAGGTTACTAAGAAGACTCTTCTCAAAGGGACTTTGCACAAAGAATTGTGCAGGCTAGACTGTTTGGTGACAGCTACAAAGACACCTGGAATCTTTTCCCAACCCTCTTTCCAATCCCTCATATCTGAAACAGTTCCTCACTCTCTTCATAAAGATAAATTCTCTTTTGATCTTTGGCATGGAAGGCTTGGCCATCCTTCCTCTCAAGTTGTAAATAAGATCCTAAAAGATTGTAATGTCAATTTCTCAATAAATAAAATACCACCTTTCTTTTGTACTTCTTGTCAAATGGGTAAAAGCCATCAACTTCCTTTTCTTACTTCTAAAACTATCTATTCTGCACCTTTACAACTTGTTGAGGCTGATATATGGGGTCATTCACCCATACTATCACCTACTGGCCACAAATTTTACATTACTTTTATTGATGTCTTTTCAAGATTCACGTGGATTTATTTTCTCAAAAGGAAAGCTGAAGCTTTTGAGTGTTTCATTTATTTTAAAACACAAGCAGAAAATCAGCTAAACACTAAAATCAAGGTCTTTCAAAGTGATTGAGGTGGCGACTTTTGCTATTTCTCTACTTACCTTGACAAACATGGAATCATTCGTAGAATTTCTTGCCCCCACACCTCTCAATAAAATGGTATTGTTGAGAGGAAACATAGACATGTTGTAGAGCTTGGTCTTACTTTACTTGCTCAATCCTCTATCCTTCAAATATACTAGCCAGATGCCTTTTCCACTGCTGTATACCTCATCAACAGGTTGCCTTCTACTGTCCTGCAGCAAAAGTCCCCACTTCAAGTCCTTTTTCAGGTAAAACCACACTATAAACTCCTTAGAGGCTTTGGCTACCAATGCTTCCCTCATCTAAGACCATACAATTCACATAAATTTGATTTTAGATCCATTTCTTGCACCTTTCTTGGCTATAGCACAAAACACAAAGGGTACAAATGTTTAGACAACAATGGAAAAATCTATATCTCGAGGCATATCGTGTTTAACGAATTTGCTTTTCCTTTTCAAGACAATATATCTTATTGTTCAAATGACACTCAGCATTATGAACTCTCTTTTCTAGTCAGTTTTCCTCTACCCATAGTTGTGAGTCACCCATTCACAACCTCACATAACTCAAGTTCTTCTGGTCATATACCAGATGACATATCTGAAACAGGTCATACACCTATTAATCTGATTTCTTCCCCTTCTTCTCTCTCACAAAACACCATTTCAAATAACTCAATTCAGTATACTTCTCATTCTATTCCAGACTTAGCCAATGAAGTCTCTAAAGATGTTCCCAATAATCATCTTATGGTTACTCGATCAAAAAATGAGATTTCACAAAGAAAAGCTTTTATTGCTAACATTTCAAATCCTGCTTGTATTACAGTTTAGGACGCTCTTCTACATGACAAATGGAAGGAAGCCATGGTAGAAGAGTATAATACCCTTCTAAAAAACATAACATGGTCCTTAGTTGAGTTACCTCCTGATAAGAAAACTATCGGTTGCAGATAGGTGTTCAAAGTAAAAGAGAATCTAAATGGCTCCATCACCAGATATAAAGCAAGACTTGTTGCCAAAGGTTTTCATCAAAGGCTTGGTTTTGATTTTGATGAGACCTTTTCACCAGTTGTCAAACCAACAACGATCAGAGTAGTCCTCATTATAGCCCTCTCTCGTGACTGGTTTTTGAAATAGTTAGATGTTCACAATGCCTTTCTTAATGGAGATTTAAAGGTAGAAGTCTTCATGGAACAACCTCCTAGTTTTGAAACAAAAGAAGCTACTCATATGGTTTGCAAACTCAACAAATCTCTGTATGGACTAAAGCAAGCTCCTAGGGCCTGGTTCGAAAAGCTTAAAGAAACTCTATTTCATATGGATTTTGCCTCCTCTAAAGCTGACAATTACCTCTTTCTCAGGTTCACTGCATCTTCAACCATTTTTCTTCTCGTCTATGTTGACGACATAATAGTGGTTGGAAGTCACAAATCTGAACTTGACAGCTTTACAACAGTTCTCAATAAGCTTTTCTCTCTCAAAGATCTTGGAGAATTGAACTACTTCCTTGGCATTGAAGTCAGATCCACAACTGAAGGTCTTCATTTGTCACAGAAAAATTATAACATTGATCTCCTGAAAAGATCAAAGATAGACCATGCCAACCCTCTGCCAACTCCTATGGTAAGCAACCTCAAATTCATAACTACAAATGGTGACCTAATTCTAAATACTATTGAATATATGAGCATTATTGGAGCCCTTCAGTATATTACAATCACCATACCAGAACTCGTTTATAGTGTTAATCATTTCTGGCAATTTATGCAAAAACCACTTGATCATTACTGGAAAGAAGTGAAAATAATCCAGAGGTACTTGAAAGGGACTGCAGACGAAGGCATCTATTTGAGAAGCTCAAAAACTCTTTTCTTGACTGGGTACTGTGATGCTAATTGGGGAAATGATTTGGATAATAGGAGATCTACCACTGGTTAATGTGTTTATCTCGGAAATAGCATTGTTTCCTAGTCTTCAAAGAAGCAAAGTGTAGTTTCGAGGTCCACTACAGAAGCTGAATATCGCATCTTAACCAATGCTACTTCAGAGATCATTTTGCTCCAGTCTCTACTTAGTCAACTCAAAGTAGATATGAAGACTGCACATGTTCTTTAGTGTGAACATCCATCTGATTTCCTCTCATTTTTCCTATCAGAGAATATTAATGAAGGTGAATATGATAATTCACTAGCGGATAGATTTGAGAAATACTGTAAAGAAGTTGAATCAACAGCAGCTTAGGATGGATAGTTAGAGCTTAGGGCTCTAACTCACTAATTAAGAAAACATATCATGATATTTTCAGGATCCTTCTTAGATGTTGAGATGGGGAAGGAGTACAAATTCGATGGTGGGTCTAACTCGAGTATTATGTTATCATACCATATGTTAAGAAATATGATGATTGAAAAAATACAATCTGCAGAAAAATTAAAAAAATTAACTGAGAGAGAAAGATGGACATAGAGATTTATAGTGGTTTAGCGATGAACTTATGTTCACTTCTTCAATAGGCCTTCCTCCCGATCTACTGAGTTTCACTAATCTCAACGATTACAACTGGCTTGGAATTTCGAGTACCAAGCACACCTTTACATATTGTCCTTCTTTACGGGTAACAAGAAAACCTTACAAAAGAAATCTCTCTCAAAACCTCACTTTTACACTCTACTTATTTAAACACTACTGAAGTAGTAAACACTAAATCCTTAAGCTCTGTGTAAAACTAAGACTAAATTTTTTCTTCTTGCTCTTGTGCTGAAACTTCCTTAAACAACAATTGATTTATAACTTAAACAAAGCGTTCACAAAATTAAACTTCTGAAACTTTTCTTTTCAGATTGATATCTCCTTAAATACAGATCCTCTAATCTCCAACGGTTTTCTCCTTAGTAGACCAGATCTTCTAATTGATCTTTATAAAACATTAAACCTTCTACCGATCGACTTACTAGTTGACTAGTACTTCTTAGTAATCGACTCACTAACCAACTAGTTCTCTTTGATATTCAACTTGCTAGTCGACTGGCTCACTTGGTTGTCGACTCACCAATCGACTGGTACACTACTGGTCAACTACTTAGTCGATTAGTGCACTGGTACAACACTTCTCTGATGCATCTTGGTCTTGTGCAATACTTCTTTTGATCCACTCAGTGCTGCCATGTGTCCTGACTTTAGTCTTTTGCATGATCCATATACACCTTGTATCTTCACTTTAATTTTGTCTTGTACAGTGGACCCCATATGCCACCCTAGTATATGCTTGTCAAGCAGACCACATATTAGTGTTCCAATTTTTATTTCCCATGCGGTGGTCCCCACTGGTCTCCTAACACCATGTCTTCTTTTGGCTGCTGCTTGTATCATCCACTTAGCAGCACATGGTCTTGTACCTTAGTATCTCAGTTTGTTGTAATGTAAGAAAGTTAATTAACTTTCTTCTTTCCCATGCCAGATCATCATCAATTTGTTTTTTAAGGTTAGTTTGGATTCATGTATTTTCTATCACAAATAAACACTTAAACCTACACACTTAAATTAACCTTATTAGTATGTAACAGATTTATCTATAGCAAAATTAAACTTTTGGATAATATCAAATATCCTAACATTCTCTCCCTTTTTGATGTAGACAAAACCATTAAACAAAACAATAAATTTCTCCCTCTTTTTGTCTAAAATCAAACAGGCTGGTTTTTAGACTCCCCTAAACAAATGCAATATTAAAATCTAATAATTAAATTAAGCTCCCCTTAAACACGTGGGGCATAAAAATAAGCAGGCATAATATGCAAACATGCAAATGATGAAAAAAACATAAATTAAATACACAGTCAAAATTAAATTGATTAAACATGCAAACAAATTAAAAATTAAACGTGCAATTAAATTGATTAAAATTTGGACACTCAAACTCTATTGGATTTGATTGTCTCATCTCCCTCATTTGGTAAAGGATTCTTGTCATCTAAAGCTACAAGGCAGAGGTTCGCAACTTGCTTTTCGAGATCCAAGTCCTCGGACTCACCATTGCTCCAGATTGCTACTAGTTCTTTTCTCTTTGATCTTTTCAGCTTTGGACAATATGCTCTTTTGTGACCTGGCTGGTAGCATTCATAGCAAACTCGTTCTCTTTTTCTTAATGACTCACCTTTTGAATCTCTTTTGTGTCGCACCAAGTTCCTTTTGAACCTTCTTGTGAGTATTTCCATTTCATCATCTAAGTCAGACATTTCTTCATCTTCGTCCTTGGCAGCTTTTAATGCGATTGTTTTTCTTTGCTTTTCTTCATCATTCTTCAGCACCTTTGAGTTGATCTCATGAGTCATTAGGATGCCAATGAGATCTTCCAAGGTCATTGTTGTATATTTTTCTAACTCTTCAATGGCTGAAACTTTAGGTAGCCACTCCCTTAGTAAAGATCTAGTCATCTTGATCACCTGATCAGACCGAGGGATCTCCTTTCCAAGCTCCCTCAGATCGTCCAATATTTCGATGAACCGAGAGGTTAATTCTGAGATGTTTTTACCCAGATTCATCATGAAACCATCAAATCCTCTATTTAGCTCCCAATACATTTGAGTTTTCAGTTTTCTATCTATCGGAGGTAATTCAAATTTCCTAATTAAGCTTTCGTTGTGAGGTAATTCACTTTTCGTTGTGAGGATGACTCAATCGGTATGTGATTTACTAATGAAATTATATGTTCTAATTTCTTGTATTATATTATAATTTATGTTTATTTAGCCTACATATGGTATTAGAGCCTGTATACATGAATTTAGAACCTAATTCAGGAATATTGGATTTGATTTCAAGTGAAATCGCATTATTTCTTGTGAATAAAACCTATTAGAGCTGCACCTTAGATACAAAGTTTTTGGAAGAACATTCTTAACTAGTTACCACTAATCAACTCGACACAGTTGAGTTCAACATCTAGTATGACCTAGTCAAGGGCTAACATGAAAACTTAAATTTTATGCTTTGAGTATTTTATTGTGCCTCAAGTAATACTTTTCTGATTGTGGTGGTGAGCGTTCCCTTTGCAATGTGGTGGTTTGATAATCAAGATCTTGGTTAAGAACTTGTTGATGCTAGAATGGTATGGTATGGAATAAATGAATGAATGCTAGGCGCCTGGTCAGGATGGTTTAGGCGTCTATCCAAGCGCCTCACTCAGTCTACAGCTTTTTTGAATTTTTCTTTGGACTTCAATCTACATATAAATTGCAATATTAACTAAAATTGATTATTAGGTTTTGTTTTTGAAAGTTATTGAACCAAATATGAAACAAAAAAAATTAAATTAAATTAGTGTTCGAATTTTGGGTGTCGTTTCACCAGACAACCGGAAAGTGTAAGGCGCCTGAGGTAGTGTTAGGCACTTGAGGATTTGATTGCAATTGTGACTCTTGGTTTTGGTATTTGTATGCTTTTCACAATGCGTTCGGTTTGGACAATTATTTTAAATTGACACAAGGGCAAATCTATCTACTTAGTTTTCGTTAAGGCGCCTGATATAAATAAGGTGGTACCTCAATTTAAATACAAAATTGTGCATATTGATTATTGATTTGAGAGTGTTTCTTTTTACAATAAGATTACACTATGAAGTGAATTTATTTTGTATTATGAATTCATTCTATTAATTTTATGGGGACTCCTTTGAATTATTAAACTAATATGTGAATTTTTTTTTTGTGATGTTCATGTATATGATTTATGATGCTTCAGCAAAACATTTAATTGTGAACTTTGGTATATTAGTTGTGTTTACATTCCAATATGCCTTATTTGTGTTTATTTTTGTATATGAATAATTTATATGATTATTTTATTAATTTTAGTTCAAGACTTGCTTTGTTTGTGCAATATATGTTCTTATTTTGATCCAAAGAGGTACATGTGGCTTACTATTTCATATTGAGAGGATCAAATGCATACATATTGTTTTAGTATGTATATGTGATGGCTAATATATTTTATCAGTCTCGGTTTGAAATAGTTTCATCAGTTGATGTGGATAGTTACCGCCAAAGTGGTCCATTCACTGATATTTATGAAGTTATTTCATGTTGTGGTTACAGGAGGTTTATCTAGATTATTGCATTCAATCACCTGCCTAAAAGAGGTAATTGTGTGTTTTAATTCAAAGGTTAACATGAAAAATTTTATGAAATTTATTTCAATTTAGATTATTTTTATTAATATGTTGCCTTTTGGTTATCCCGTATAGTTTTCATTGTTGTTGATAACAATAATGCTACTATTAAAATTTTGACTAGGTCAAATAATAAAAATCAAGTCTACTTGCGTAAGAGTGTATATAAAATATGAAAATTAAAATTATAGAAAATATTTAGCTTTCTTAAATTTTTTAAAGCATATTTTATATTATATATTTGCTCAATTGGTGCATTTATTGACAATAATTAAATTTTGAGCATGCGAAATATATTTCAATGTTGTGATATGCTAATGTATAGAATAAAATATGAGTGAGATCTTAATATTTTATTCTTCATAAAATTTGCGTTTTCTGTACTCATTGGGATTAATACTAAAATTTTGGAATAATGAACTAAAGTTTACGTGCCTAGTAACTCATAAAAAAATTATGTTTATTTTATTTACAAGACTGGGAGATTTGTCAACCTTGAAAAGCAATCTAGTTCTTGAACCCAGAGTGTGAACTGTAATCTATATGCATAATTCAACAACTTTTTGTTGTGATTTAGAAAATATAAATACTAAAGATTAGATCCAATTCAAATACAAAAAAGACAGATGATAAGAGAACTTATTTGATTCTTAAAAAGGTAGATTTTTTTCCATGATTATCAGTAATGTTTTTCTTAAGCTATTGAAGTAATTACGCTGCATAATTTTATCTAATTTCTATATTGTACGTTCGACAGAGAAAATATGTGTATATATTCAGAAATTTTATTTCATGTTATATTGTTATGATGTGCTGAGATGTTGTTAACAGTAGGTACTCTCCTAAATTAGTTGTCTTATTTATTGTACTCTCGACTTAAATAAAATGTATAAAATATGCATGTTGTGAGAAATAATTGATTAAATTATTTAAATATATTTTGTTATGTTCAGGATATGTAGTAAGGATGCAATTGTTGATTGTTTGGTGACTCATAGAGGTACATTTTGTTTAGAGTACTTCCTATTGTATGTGCATGCCTATCATTTTGCATGCGTTTGTGGTTGTAAAGGACATTACTGTTATGGTTTTGGGAAATTCCATAGGTTGATCTGGGTGTTTGTTTCCAAAGCGGCATACTCATTAATACTTGTGGGATTTCACTAAAACATGTTATGAGATTATTACTGTTTATATAGAGCCCGTCTCTTCTTTTAATTTAATTATTTAGTGGCCTTTTAAATTTAAATGTTATATGGGCATTTTTGAGACCTTAATAATTAGTGATGAGTTATTTGGTTGGTGACTTGTGAGAAGAACGTTTAATTTGGGGTCCAATGACAATGTTAAGAGATTTTAAGTGGTCAAGGTGTAACCTAGCCACTTTATTTTGGTGAGTAGAATAAATAGAAAAAGGATGAGAGAGTTCTTTATTTTTCAACTCTTCTCTTTTTCCTTTCAAGACAAAACTTAGCTTTCTCTTTTCTTTTTTTCCTTTGATTATGGTTAGTTTAAGTGCAAAGATCTCAAGTAAGTTGTCTTCCTTTCAAATCTCTCAAGATTCTTTAGGTTTTGTTTCAAGATTTTGGATTTGAATTGTGTTCAAGAAAGAATTTAAGAAAAAGTTAGGTTTTTTGGTTTGAAGAAAAGAGTTTTGTGCTTGGTTGTGGATTTAAAGATTCTAACTTGAAAGATTTGCTATGGGTAATGTAGAAAATTGATTTAAGGTCTTGGAAAACTTGTGTTTCAAAAGGGATTGAAGTTTTATGAAGGTTATTTGGTTTTCAAAAGGAAAAAGTAAGATTTTCGCCCATTTTTGAGCATCAGACCTCAGGACAGTCGACTGTCGCGATTGCATAGTCGACTATGGAAGTGGCAGAGAGTTCAAGTCCTTAACACGGTTGACTGTGCAAATTAGATAGTTGACTATTCTTTTCTTTTTGAGAGCCCACAATTGACTATGTAGTTAAACAAGTAAAGCTCTCTAGAGGTCCCACATTCGACTATGAAACTCTTTCGAAGTCTCACAGTCAACTGTTCAAGTAAGACAGTCGAACAACCTTGTTTTTAGATTTTTACATCAAATTTCTCTTTTTCTTTCATGTCACAAGTCCTTAAGGATAATTAGATGAATTAAATAGTTGATCTTGATTTCTTAACTCGAGTAATTAGTGTGTAATTGTATACACCTCGGAGATTGATTTTAATCGATGAATTCTTTAGGTGCCTTTGAGGAACGTTCTAGAGCAAGTAGGTGATTCGAGAGTGAAGGCTTAGCCTTCAAGGTGAGTATCACTTTACTCTTAGTAAGTTTGAGAATCTTAAATGAAATTAAAAGTTTAAATTATAAGTGTTACTAAGGATTTAAGCATTTTACATATTATAAAATAAAAGATTTAAGGAGCATGAGATGAAAGTGGATAATAATTGTGTATTAAAAAACTATACGTTTGCAGGATATTGAATATAATTAATTCATGAAATGTGCATTGAAAGGTTATATTACTAAGAATGCTTTATAATTGTTGTATTACTTTTTTTGTTACTGTGTAATGTGGAATGAATGGATTTATTTAGTAGCTATGTAAATCTCACCCGATAAGGGGTAAAGAGGAAGTATTAGTGTGTTAAATTTTACAACTCCGTCCAGTAAGGGGTAAGGAGGAGATCCTTGTTCTAGGAAATGGAAACCTCGCTTTGTAAGGGGTAGAGAGATGTCCTAATATTCGTGAACTACCTAATTGAAAGGGTAAAGAATTGAAGTGATTGAAGGAGTGCTTTCGTTGTATCATATATCATGCTTGAGTTGTATATTCAGAATCTATGTGCCTTATGAAATGCTATATATTGTATAAAGAGATAATTGTATAAAATCTTATTATGTACTAAACTATCCGCAAAGGGTTTTATAAATGGTTTCTTTGATTACTCTGAGTAATGTGTGATATGATCCACGCCAAGAACTAAGAAATTGATGGATCAAGAAAACTTTCAAGATCGTCTAAAAGCAGATTTATGTGAGACCGCGACCCGTTGCATATATTGAAGCAAGAACCTTGGTATAAGGAAAACTGAGACTGCAATCCATTGCTTATATTGAAGCAAGAACCTTGGTATAATGAAGACGCCACAATCAATTATGGAAGGATTGATTGATAAGTTGAAGATGAAAACCACAGAAACTCCGATAAGTTCAAAAGTTCTAAAAGAACCAAAGAGAATTTTCTCTCCAAAAGTATGAATCAAATCTGAATTGTTTTATTCCCAAAAGCCAATAGCTGTTTAAATACATGAGAATTCGTAACCAATTAGAAAAAGGAAACTACGGAATAGGAAACAAACCTAAATTCAATTTTGGTAACCTAAAATCCAAAAAAAGAAAGTACCTAACTTGGCATGCAAGTCTTATAATTCAACAATTAAAAAAAAGGTAATAAGTAAAATTGCAGCCTACCATTTTCCTTGATGAGCCAACCAAAACGAGTAAGTCTCCAATTTTGGGAAACTAAGATTTTAATTCACAATCTTGAGTTGCTGGATTATTCCAAAGCTTGAATTATAGAAACTCATCCTTATTGATCACGTATAGCATCATCCTTGGGCCCCCAAAGATGGTTCTTAGCCCAAATGTGTTGAATCAGTCTATTGAGAGTTTTCTTGAACCGTTTAGCTTGAGCCCTTGTAACTGGACCAATTGGAACTTGAATGGAATCTGCCTCCCATTTGTTAGTCGTGTCCTCATCATTCCCCTCCTCTTGAAAAGGATTTATCCTCAAATCATCACCTACATCAAAAGGGCATAAATCAGAAACATTGAAAGTGGTATTAACATTGTACTCACCTGGCAAATCCAATTTGTATGCATTGTCATTGATGCACTCAAGATCTTGAAAAGGCTCATCTCCTTTAGGAAGTAACTTTGAACGCCTTTGTGCCAAAAATCTTTCTTTCCTCATGTGTAACCAAACTAATCTCCGGGTTAAAAAATCAGCCGTCGACGACGTTTGTTTGCTTATTTTGCATATTGTTCCATTTTTCTCTCAACATTTAGTCTTCTCTTCTCATGTATCTGCTTAACAAATTCAGCCTTTTTCTTTCCATCCAAGTTAGCAAACAACTTCTCTTTTCTAAGCACATCCAAAACTGATTTTAAATGCACAACATGATCATCTAAGTTTGTGCTATAAATGAGAATATCATCAAAATAAACAACAACGAATTTGCCTATAAAAGCTCGCAAAATATGGTTCATTAATCTCATGAAGGTAGTTGGTGCATTTGTTAGTCCAAATGGCATAACTAACCACTCATATAAACCATTTTTCATTTTAAAAACAGTTTTCCATTCATAACCCTCTTCCATTTTTATTTGATGATATCCACTTTTTAAATTAAGTTTAGCAAATACACAAGCACCAGGCAGCTCATCTAGCATATCATCTAAGCGAGGAATAGGATGTCGATACTTTACCATGATTTTGTTGACTGCTCGGCAATCAACATACATTCTCCACATCCCATCCTTTTTAGGAACTAAAGTCACCAGAACAACGCACGGACTCATGCTTTCTCTTCCGTACCCCGTTTCCATCAATTCACTAACTTGCCTTTGTAGCTCCTTTGTCTCCTCGGGATTGCTTTGATAGGCTGGTCGGTTTGGAATTGTAGCACCGGGCATGAAATCAATTTGATGTTCAATTCCTCGAATAGGAGTTAAGCCATGTGGAATCTCCTCGGGAAAGATATCATCAAACTCCTGCAAAAGAGAAACAATAGAACTAGGCAAAGATGAGTTAAATTGGTTAGTGTTTAAGGCCTCTTTGTACAAAAGTACAATCATTGGCTGATTTAAAACCATCACTCTTTTTATTTTACTCGCTCTTGCATAGAAATATGTTTTTCTTTCAATGGCCAAATTAGCTCTCTTATTTTCTCTCTCAATTTTTTCGGCGTCTCTCATTTTCTCTTTCTAATTTTCATTTGTTCTCTTTTTCTCACTCTCTTTCGTTTGCTCACTCTCTTTTTGTAACCTCACTTGATCTTCGTAAACCTCCTTTGTGTCAAAGGAACTAGACTGATTGTTCTTTGATTTCTTATAAACGAATATGTGTTGGTGAAGCCATCATGCTTAACACACCGATCGAATTGCCATGGTTGGCCTAGTAACAAGTGTCCAGCTTCCATCGGAACTACATCACACAAAACTTCTTCATATTTTCCAATCTGGAAGGAAACTAACACTTGTTTGTTCACCCTCACTTCACCACTATTATTGAGCCATTGCAACTTGTAAGGCCGATGATGTAGCAACGTTAGTACAACTACCTCCATCAATAATCACACTACATACCTTGTTTTGCACATGGCATCTAGTATGAAAGATGTTTTCTCGCTGCACTTCGTCATCTTCTTTGATTTGCACACTTAGAGCTCTCCTTGCAACCAACAATTCTCCTTGGGTAGCGTATCTCTCATCTTCAACTCTCTCTCCCCTAGGTTTAAATCTCTCCCTCCTATGCATATTAGGAACATTTTGTTGCAGCCCCACACGTGCATTCTCTACGCGATCTATCCGCTCATGAACCTATTCTATCTCTGTTATTAATACTCTCCTCATCTCACCCATTAAAGCCTCCATGAGCAACTTCGGATCAACCTCTCCAGATATATCTCCGGAATTATTTTTGTTCTTATTGTCTGACATGTTTGCTGCAAAAACAAAGTTAGAAAAAAAAAAACAAAAGGACCTCACACACTCCCTCACGTGTTTCACTCAAAAAATGAGTCACTCAATTTAACTCGTGTTTTCTACACAAAATCATACTGGCCTTTACCCTCTTATGTGCTCACCACTCTTGCCTTTTTCCACTCGTAATAATCCTCTATAGGTACTTATCAAACTAACCGAACAAGTATCAAAGTTTCCAGTAACAGTTCACTAATAACTCACAAAGAAATTTGAATTTAAAGGCTAGAATACAAGAAAACAAAGATGAGAAATTAAAACAAGAATTGAAAGGATTGAATCTAAATATCATACACTTTTTTTTCACTTTTTTTTCCGGTCTTTTTTTTCTAAATTGGAAATTCGTTCTTTTTTTTTAATTTCATTTTTTTTTCACTTCTTTTTTTAATGAATCAAAACAAAAGATAAGCAAACCTGCAACTAGTAGGCTCTGATACCAACTAATATGATCCACGCTAAGAACTAAGAAATTGATGGATCAAAAAAACTTCCAAGATCGTCTAGAAGTAGATTTATGTGAGACCGCGACCCGTTGCTTATATTGAAGCAAGAACCTTGATATAATGAAAACTGAGACCGCGACCCGTTGCTTACATTGAAGTAAGAACCTTGGTATTATGAAGACACCACAATCAATTATGGAAGGATTGATTGATAAGTCGAAGATGAACGCCACGAAAACTCCGATAAGTTCAGAAGTTCTAAAAGAACCAAAGAGAATTTTCTCTCCAAAAGTATGAATCAAATCCGAATTGTTTTATTCCCAAAAGCCAATAGCTATTTAAATACATGAGAATTCGTAACCAATTAGAAAAAGGATACTAAGGAATTTGTAACCAATTAGAAAAAGGAAACTACGGAATAAGAAACAAACCTAAATTCAATTCTGGTAACCTAAAATCCAAAAAAGGAAAGTACCTAACTTGGCATGCAAGCCTTATAATTCAGCAATTAAATTAATAAGGAAACAATTAAAAAAATGTAATAAGTAAAATTGCAGCCTGTCATTTTCCTTGATAAGCCAACCAAAACGCGTAAGTCTCCAATTTTGGGAAACTAAGATTTTAATTCGCAATCTTGAGTTGCTAGATTATTCCAAAGCTTGAATTATTGAAACTCATCCTTGTGGATCACGTATAGCATCATCCTTGAGCCCCCAAATATGGTTCTTAGCCCAAATGTGTTGAATCAGCCCATTGAGAGTTTTCTCGAACCATCTAGCTCGAGCCCTTGTAACTAGACCAATCGGAACTTGAATAGGATCTGCCTCCCATTTGTTAACCGTGTCCTCATCAATGTGATTACTCGCTAAGCTTTTCAGCTCACCCTTTCCTTCTTACTATTTCAACAAGATTATTTGAGGACTTTGAACCATAAAGGAAGAAGTAAGGAAAAGAAGACTCTAGGTGGATCCATGTGCTGGCATCCTCGACCAGTCCTTTTTGTAATAACAGTCTAGTATTTTGTATTAAGTTGTATATTTTGAAGCTTACGTCTCATGAGACGTTCTTTTGTAAAGTTAAAGGATTGTATTATGGATCAAAGTTGTACTTACTTACTATAATATACATATATAATCCTACATCTGTGTTAGACTCTATTCATATTATAATTGTCTAGGTGCTCAATTCTAAAAAGTAAGGATGTCGTCTAGAGTAGGGCCCGCTCGGGATGGATCATTACAGTTTATCCCAGTTTTGGAAAATTTAATGGGTTGATGTGGGTGTTTGCTACCAAAGTAGCATACTCATTGATACTTGTGGATTTCACTAAAACATGTTATGGGATGACTTCAAGTGCATCATGCAGTTATATACACAAAGGGGTAGTTGTGTGCTGTAATTTTTGGAAATACATGACACACTGCGGGAAGATGATGAGTCAGTTTAGAAGATTTGTCTACCCAAAGGGGACAATTCTTTCAAAACTGAGACACTGTCTTCATATGCTTCATGTGTAGAGTTTTTAAGTGCATATTGTATTCTCTACCCAAAAGGGAGTATAGATTCTCTGTTTTGGAATATGTTGGTTATTTCCCTTATACTAATGTGTTGTGTAAGGACTATGGACACCACATATCTCCACATTGGTATGATATTGTCCACTTTGGGCCTAAGGATTGGAGTTGATTAATTGGTAACTCAAGATGAGTTTGGATCCTGAAGCTTTCTGCACAATGGTTCAGGTTTTTTGAACACTTAGACAAAGGTAAAGATTGTTGTTATTTGTCTAAATTTCAAACATGTCCAAACATGGTCTAAGTTTGGTTAAACTCCAAACTAAATATGGAGTATCAAAGTTCAACAAGTCTAATGGCTGCACACATGTGTGTGCATCAATTTGGAGCAAGGGAAGGCCATGCGCACTAGTGTTCGCACTTCTGCACACAATCAGGGAAGTGTGCGCACAGCAACAGCATCATCAGCACCATGGCGCCCAAAACCAGCACCATGGCATCCAGAATGGTGTGCTGAAGGATCGGACCAGTGCCATGGCACCTAGAACCAGCACCATGGCACCCAGAAGGTATGCAAAGGTGCTCTACCCAGCACCATGGCGCCCCATGTTGAGCACCTAGGCGCCAGGCAAAGGGCTGCACACATGGACAGCCTGTTTTAAGACCCTTTTAAGTGTGTGAGTGCAAGGATAAAATGCACAGCTTCACTTGGAGATGATTAAGGGCTAAGATCTAAGGGAGAACAAGATCAAAGGGTCAACAATGAATCTCAAGAATGTCCAAGAATTAAGAGGCTATAAAAGGGGTTCTAAAGGCCTCATTTCTACAATAATATACAACACACATACAAGAGAGATTTGTGACATTGTGAGATCAATTGAAAATACAAGAAAGAATTGTGTGAGAGACATAAACACAAGAGGGACTCTTTTTAGTGAGGCTGGTTGTAAAGAAGAGAGAGTAGTATAGAGAGAGAGCATTGTAATCTTCTTTCTTCTCTTCTTGGTTTCTTCAAGAACTTGGATTCTTGAAGAAGATTGCTGTAATTTTGTAAGAACTATTGAGATAGTGCAGAGAGTTCGGAGGAACTCACGGGGATGTAGGCACATTGCCGAACCTTGACAACAAATTGCTTGTCTTCTTTCTTTCTTTGATTTTCTGTTCTTATGTTCGATTGCTGAAATTATTTCTACAAGTCATTCAAGACTTGGGCGTTGGAAATCACCTTAGTAAGATGCCCAGGTGGTGATCTTCCAAACATCCAAGTCTTGAATGACTTGTAGAAAGAATTTCAGCAATCGAACACAAGAACAAAAAATTAAAGAAAGAAAGAAGACAAGCAATTTATTATCGAGGTTCGGCAATGTGCCTACGTCCCCATGAGTTCCTCCGAACTCTCTGCACTATCTCAATGGTTCTTACAAAGTTACAGCAATCCCTTTCAAGAATCTAAGTTCTTGAAGAAACAAGAAGAGAAGAAAGAAGATTATAATGCTCTCTCTCTATACTACTCTCTCTTCTTTACAACCAGCCTCACTACAAAGAGTCCCTCTTATGTTTATGTCACTCACACAATTCTCTCTTGTATTTACAATTGATCTCACAATGTCATAAATCTCTCTTGTATGTGTGTTATATATTATTGGTAGAAATGAGGCCTTTAGAACCCCTTTTATAGCCTCTTAATTCTTGGACATTCTTGAGATTCATTGTTGACCCTTTGATCTTGTTCTCCCTTAGATCTTAGCCCTTAATCATCTCCAAGTGAAGCTGTACATTTTATCCTTGCACTCACACACTTAAAAGGGTCTTAAAACAGGCTGTCCATGTGCTGGGCAGAGCACCTTTGCACACTTTCTGGGCGCTATGATGCTGGTTCTCAGCGCCATAGCGCTGATCCGGTCCTTCAGCACACCATTCTGGATGCCATGGTGCTGGTGCTGGGTGACATGGCACTGATGTGGTCCTTCAGCACATCATTTTGGACGCCATGGTGCTGGTTTTGGGCGCCATGGTGCTGATGATGCTGCTGCTGTGTGCACACTTCCCTGATTGTGTGAAGAAGTGCGCACACTAGTGCGCACACTAGTGCGCATGGCCTTCCCTTCCTCCAACTTGATGCACACACATGTGTGCAGTCTTCTAACTTGCTGAACTTTGATAATCCACCTTTTTTTGGACTTTAACCATTTTTAAACCATGGTTGGACCTGTTTGAACCTTAGACAAATAACAACAATCTCTACCTTTGTCTAAGTGTTCAAAAACCTGAACCATTGTGCAGAAAGCTTCGGGATCCAAACTCATCTTGAGTTACCAATTAACCAACTCCAATCCTAAGTAATTCAAGGCAATAATTGAACTTACTTAGAGGTAGAACTTTAGTACCTAAATCTGCAGGACTTTCCTCCATGGTCTTCTTGTCAACATGAATGCATCCTTTCGTATCAGTTTCCGGAATGTAATGATACCGAACATCCATAAACTTTTTCCCCTCATGGAACACCGGATTCCTCCACAAGTGCCCCACACTTTGGCTATCCAAAGACACCACAACCTGCTTTTTTAGGACCTCCCACTCGTCCAACAACCCTTTGCACCCCACAGCCTCCTTTATGGCTTCCATAGATGCTATGCATTCTGCCCTAATTGTTATGAGTGCTACCATTGGCTGCCACTGAGCCTTCAAAAACCTCAGCAACAACTTCATCCCAAGCCAATGCTTCTTTTCGGGATTACTCACACATTTGCTGAAAACACCAATTGCCCAATAAACAATAAACCTGTTTCTTTCCTTTTCCCGGTTTATTCTCATCCCAATGATCTTTTGTGCAAGGCTGAGATCCTTCCTCTCGAACTCCTCACTAAGTTGAGATGTAAACCTTTCCATCCTCTCCCTTCTGTTCCAAACCAACAACCCATTAATGACATAGATGAGGATACTCACCATCTTCTCCACCTTTTGTCCAGGTGAGAAAGTTCTTGTGAAATCTATGTCTTCTTTCCTTGTGAACCCATTCGCCACTAGCCTAGCCTTGTTTCGGACTTCATCTCTTGGAGGGCACCCTTCTTTAATCTTGTAAGTGCACTTACATTCCACAACTTTCTGATTTCCTGGAAATTTTACCAATTCCCAGAAGTTGTTCTTCCTCAAAGAATCCATTTCTTCCTCCATAGCCAGCTGCCACTTTGACGAATCCTTACACTCCATGGCATCCGTGTAAGTTTCTGGTTCAGCCATCCCTCTTTCTTTCCAAGGAGCTGCTGCATCCGCAGAATCCGCAAACCCACATCTTGAAGGTGGTTCGACCAGCCTTCTTTCCCGGTCTCTTATGAGCTGAAAGTCCTTCTGACTTGCTGCAACATCCTCTTCTTGTTCAGCCTCTTCTTGAGTTTCTTGAGCTTGTCAATCATCCAAGGGCTCTACCTGGTCCGAACCCTCTTGCCTCCTGTGCTCTACCTGAACAGAATCTCCCTTAATGCTATGCTCCACAAGAACCAAACTGGTTTGCTCACTAGCCCCTGCAGGGTTAGTATTCTCCAAGTAGGGAAATAGCAATTTATTAAAAATAACATCCCTACTTATTATGAGTTTAAATCCTTCTTTTTCTAAGGACCACAACCTGTACCCCTTAGTCCCTTCCCCATATCCTAGAAACACATATTTTTAGATCCTGGGCTAAGCTTATCCTCCTTTTGGAGTGCATACGCAGCACACCTAAAAGTCCTAAGGTTGTCCAACTCAGGGGGTTTTCCACTCCAGAACTCTTCGGGAGTCTTATGGTATACAATCCTAGAGGGTGATCTATTAATCAAATATGCAGCTGTAGCTACCGCTTCCCCCCAAAAACATTTGGGTAATCCGGATTTATTTAACATGCACCTAACCTTTTCCCTAAGGGTCTTATTCATCCACTCAGCAACTCCACTTTGCTGAGGGGTTTCCACAACCGTCCTATGTCTTAGAATGCCATTTAACCTACAGAATTGATCAAGTTCTTTGTTAAAAATTTCTAAGCCATTATTGGTTCTTATCCCCTTAACTACTCTACCCATTTGAGTCTCAACCAGCCCTTTCCACACCACTAACTTATTCAATGCATCTGATTTATTTTTCACCAAATAAACCCACACTTTTCTTGAATAATCATCAATTAAAGACAAAAAGTAAATGTTACCTCCCTGTGTTGGTGTCCTAGCTAGTCCCCAAAGGTCCGTATGAATGTAGTCAAGAATGCCCTTAAGATTGTAGTTAAAATTTTCAGAATTGAAGTTGAGAAACAACGAGGAAAATCCATTAAGATTGTAAATAATGTTATGGAGGACTTCCAAGGTGGATAATGCCATTAGGTTAGTTGGGGCTTGAAATCTTTGTATTTATTTATTTTCGCAGGCTGGGGCGAGGGTGGGGTTCGCTGAAATATCCTAATGGGAAAATTTTCAAGGATAGTGAAAACTGCATATAAGAATCCGTGTTTTGAAACTTTACGCCTTTTCTATCTTTTCTGTTTTTATTCGTAGTTTCATTTTTTGTTATACTTGTCTTTTTGAAGCTAACTTGTCATTAGATGTGAAAAAGAAAAAAAAAGGTGGACGCATTAGCAATTTGAAAACCCTTTTATTAGAGATGGCTTAGTTTATTTAACATTTACAAGATTTTGTCAAGTCAAGGTCGATTAAAGGAGGTAAGTATAGTACAGGTTTTCAAAATAGGAGTCTTTTTGTGTAGATTAATTTTCCCTATGTGCATTTTTCGTTTAGAAAGAAAGGAAGTGTACTTATAAAAAGAAAGAAAGAAAGAAAGAAGTGTGCTTGTTAGATTTGTTATGTGATGTGGATGCCTGTTATGCGCTAGAGAGGTTGATATTCGGCAGAGTTCACAAGCAAAGATAGCTTGAGTAGAGAGGAAACCATGTCTTGCCTTTTTTTGTAAAAGTGGAAGCAGAGCCTCTGGATGTGGCGAAGGGAACAAGTGAATTTACAAAAATGCGTCTACTACTGAATTGGAGTAGTAACCTCAAGTCAAATTCTGTTCACAGGAAAAAAACAGAAATCATAAAAACATATAAAATAATTACTGCATAATCATCATAAAAGCTTTAGTGTGTGATGAATGAGAATCACTTTCCTCAACAACAAAAAAATTTGAGTCAGTTTTTTTTGTTGTGTTGGTTTGAGGAAAGCTTTATATGATGATCTGATTCATAGACAGTGCATAATCCCATCAGTTGGGTAAATTATTGTTTAGACAAGTGTCACGGGAGATACATGAATTGGAGGCATCTTTCATCATTCGATAACAAAAAAATTTATCTCTTCTCATGCCATCGAATGGTGAGAGATGCTTTATGTCTATGTATATCTTATGACATTGGTTTAAGCAAGAATTTCTACAACAACTGAGAGAAGTTCATTAACCGTAAGACATGTTTTGAGAGCGACCCAATGGATTCTCTACTCATGCATAAAGACAAAAAAATATAGAAAATGGTGTAGAGAAGCAGTGTCGTCGAAGTAAAAGAAGATAACAACAACTCTTGCAACACAAAGATGTCTTGCATCAACTCGAAGAATCCTGTGACACTGAAATTAAACTTTCTCTTGCAGATCTTGATCAGATCTTACTTGAGATTTCGAGAATAAAATAAATATAGGATTTTGTGAAAAGTGATCGATTTAGGTAAAGAATAACTTAATTGTGTATCTGTATTTATTCTTGAAAATCAAATTGACTATATTCTGGATAATTTGCTCTGTTTTGCATTTAGGAAAGGAAAAGCATTATATTTAAAAGGCATCTTCGTATTAATGTGTGTTCTTGAGAGAGAGTAAATGAATGTACAAAGTACAAACTATGGCTGAGGAACCTTTAATTAAATTCCATATCAGGGACGCTAGGAACCAATCTCGCTTTGTCCTTTTTGTTTTATTCTTGCCATCCACAAAAGTTGACATTCCCCAACATAGATCTTAATTACCATATATACCTTTTATCTCTTACAATCTTCGATAGTTACTCAGGTCCTTGTTTAGATGTTAAAAAAAAATAATGAGACTGTAAGGGAAGGTAAAATGCCCTCCCTTGAGACAAAATTTACTATTCTTCTCGATTTTTAATTTAAAATTAATGAGATTACTTATATTAATAGAATGTTGAACTATGCATATCAACACATATAAATCAATAAATAATTAATTGTTATATAATTTATTTTATTTGACAACTAGTAAATTAACTATTATCACAGTTTTAGAAAGCAAATTGTTTTCTTATAAAAAAATTATTTTCAAGTCATTTTAGCTTGGGTTCGGATCGTTTCAAGTTTCGGGTTATTTCAGGTTTCGGATCGGTTCGGGTTCGGATCGGTTTGGGTTCGGGTCTTTTGAATACAAGTCATTTTGGGTTTCGACTCACTCGGGTTAGAGACAGGTCGGGTTCGGGTCATATTATTTTAATGTATTTTCGGTTCAGATCGAGTAAGATTTTGTCACCTCTAGATACATCTAATGTCTTGTGAAGATATCATAGTCAAGTGACCCTACAGATACAACGCGACCTTTCGCCTTTTTCTTGAGCCAGTTATGCATGCAAGCTGATAGAACTTACTTTTTGATCATGATCCAGCTTTTCTTTTGGCTACAGGTACGTGGCAATATCTTGTACTCATATATTATACGCATAATTTTGGTGTTATCACCTGAAAAAAAAAGAGATACATCTGTACCTATGATTCGAATTAGTACTAAGAGTTTGATTTGTTTTCTGCAATGAGAGATGATCTCGAATTCTCAAGAACTTCTGCTTGTTGTTAGATTCTTTTTGAAGAGGGAATATATTCGGATCATCTACTATATAAATTCTTTTGAAAGATTAATGATAGAATGAACAAAACCCTTTTTCGAGTGTAAGTTCCCTGATCATTATCTTGGTGAACTCTCTGTTTAAGGAAAGTCAAAAGGAAGTAGAAATCCTTTTAACCCTCTGCAATGGAAAATATATACCATATTCTCTGAAATTCAATATTCTGGACCAATAATCTATAATTTCAACTGAGTGTCAAATTGTAAATTACGTCATTCAATTATTGGACAGTTTAATGTATTCAAACAAAGGGAAAAACTTGAATGTTTAAGATGTGAAAGATTAATCTTGTTTAGCTCATCTTCTCTGCATTGGAATGGATTGATTTTAAATGTAGTCTGGTTTTTGGGCTCTAAAATCACCAGGAGGAATATGCCCTTATGGTAAATCAATATAGATAGTAGCATCTGAAATTTCTTATTAGGTCTTTATTTATTTCATCAAACTTTCTGAATAAACCATTTGGTGACAAAAATCCATGAAACAATCAAATTATTAAAAAGCTTCGTCATATTTTAGTACTTTTGATTCAACAATCTGGACTTTTGAGCAAAGATGGCATACTTTTGATGTGCTAACCGACCACAGGATGCATAATAAATACTAAATTGACATTTTTATTGGAGAATCAAATCATGATAACGATTATACAACAGGAATTTTCAGTAGTTTAGTGCACTAATCAAGTGTTCATATGGAGAATATCTTAGCAGATTTCTTCAAGGCATCCTCTTCTCCTTATTCGTACGGCCATTACGTGGTTTTTGTAATCGTCAAGGGTGCTACAAAGGGCATAGTACCTTTAGTAAGCTTCTCTTTTTTTTTTTTTTTTCCTTATCTTTCTACTTTCGGTTTTCTTAAATTAAAGAAGAGTGCTTGTCAATTGAATAAACCCAAAATTATTTTTCCACCTCAGAAACAGATGCTCTCAAAATAGACAGAACAGAAGCATTTTATGATGTGAAAGCAGATTTCATGCAAGAAAAAAAAATGCCGATTTTAGGCATTGTTTAGCATATTAATCCATCAATCTGATAAGGATATTGCTGTAATTTTTAAATGTAAAACATCACATTTTGCATGTTAATGTTAGAGTTGGTGCATACTTCACGGGACCAGATCTGTAGAACTCCAGATGAACATAGGGTCCCAATTAAAACCCCATGAATAGTCGTAGTTCTGCAGCAGAGCGCAAATCCTAATTAGACCCTAATTATAACGAATTAAGTTACTTATAAATACTCTTTATGTATTGAGCATACATTGTAACGAGAGATTTGTGAGGTTGATAGTAAAAAACTTATGGCATGACGTAGCCCTATTCTGAGGTGAACCTAGGTAAATCTTGTCTTATTTTCTTTCTGTTTATAATTTGTGTGATTGACAAGTCTTGAATCGTTCAATTAGTATCAGAGTCAAGTTCGAGGATTAACGATCAGAGATGTCAATTGGATCACAGATTGAAATCGAGAAGTTCAGAGGGAAGAGCATTGATTTATGAAAACTGAAGATGGAGGATCTACTCGTGGATAGGGATCTGTGGACGATGATAGTCGATGAGATACCAAAGAGTATGACGTCCATGGCAAAGGCATCACCGGTGGTGGTTTCGACATCATCTTTAGCGACCATCATGAAGTGGAAGAAGCTCGATCGGAAGGCACGAAGTCTGATTCATCTGTGGCTGGCCGATTCTGTCTTGATAAATGTTTTTGGAGAAAAGACTGCGAAAGATCTTTGGAAGAAGCTGGAAATCCTTTATCAGAGTAAATCTCTGGTAAGCAAACTATTTCTGCAGAAGAAGTTGCATAATCTTCGGATGGTTGAGGGCAATTCTTTCTCTGTTCATCTACATGAGTTCAACACTTTGATAAGTCAATTATTATCTATCAGTGTTGATGTGACGGATGACAATAAGGCTATTATACTGCTCTGTTCACTACCTGATTCGTGGGATAACTTGATAGTTGCAATTGGTAGTGATATAACTGATCTGTCTTTTGAGAATGTCGTGGTAGTCTTATTGTTTGAGGAGATGAAGCGGTAGGGTACAGAGAATTCAGGGTACAGAGAAATCATCAAAGGAGGCCTTATCTGTGATTGGGCAAACCCATGATAAAGACTACAAGTGGTCTGGTGATAAACCCAAGTTCAAGGGAAGATCGAAAAGTAGGGATAAATCTGGGATGAAGTGTTGGAAGTGTAGGAAGCTTGGGCATCTAAAGAAGGATTGTAGAAGTAAGAATGTGAATCCTGAAAAGTGGACAAGCGAGAGATCAGCTTCAGGAAACAAGGACCAGTATGATGATGATGCTGGTGACTTAAATATGGCATCCTGTTTAGCTCAATCAAATCAGAGTGTTTGGATAATTGACACAAGAGCATCTATTCACATGATACCTCACAGGGACTGGTTTCGTGAGTATGAAACCTTTGATGGGGGAAACGTTTTATTTAGAGATAACTCTCTGGTGAAAATTATTGGTCGTGGGAAGGTAAAGTTGAGGATGAATGATGGGACGGTCAGAACACTTCCAAGCGTGATGCCTATTTTGGGTTTCAGCAGGAACCTAATGTCAGTCAATGATAGGTGCTTAAATATTCATATTTAAGCCCCCTTATTTACATTTATTAGGTCCTTAGTTATGTTATTTTAGTCCATTTTACTTCATTTGTGTGTTTTACATGTGTTTATAGGGTATTGGAAGAAAAGAAGCAATTTTGGCACTTAAAGGAAGAAACCTGGAATTCCTGGAGCAGCCTCTGGACAAAATGCGATCGATCGCACCATGCAATGCGATCGAGGCACAGTGTGATCGTGTGCACACAAGAAGGATCGAGTGCACACTGCGATCGAGAGCAAGATGTGTGCGATCAAGAGCACATGTACGGGCGTGAACAGTAAACTGCAGAACCCTATTTTGGAAATAAGAGAGTTTTTATGGTTTAGGAAGTTTAGGGTTTCCTACACCTTCTAGGACTTCTCAAGCCCTATAAATACACCTGTAAAGCACACACAACATATCACAACTTAGAGAACACTTCTCTTAGCTTTTACTTGGAGTTGTAAGCTTTGGGAGAGAATTGACGCCTCTTCTCTCGGGTTTATTCTTCTCTTTATGTTTAGTTTATATATGATGTTTATTTTAAACAGCATGTGTAACTAACTTTCTTATAGGGCTCGATTGAAGCCCTAGTTATGCTTTCTCATATATTTATTCATTGATAAATCTTTGCCAATAGCCTTTATTATGTTGCTTAACTTGATTAATGTCTGTGCTTATTTAAATTCCTCATATGTATGTGTATGGTCAGCGTATGCATGTGGTATGGATTGGTTAGTTAGATCAATTTGGATGACCGAGTCATGGGTCTAACATTAGTAACAAAAGATATCCACACTGGATTCTTGGATTAATCAACATGGGAAACCAAGAGTAGATACCATGCCCTAGGTCTCATGTGGTTATCGATTTCCATAGTACTTATGCTTTCTTAAGGAACAACTCAAGCAAATACCATGTTGAATCCCTCAAGGAAGAAAAGAGTTAGAGTAGATACCATGCTTAACTCGTTGCTTAGGGAGATCAATAGCTTAAGGAGTAGATACCATACCCTTAGGTTGGCGACCAGTAGGTATACATGATAAAGCTAGTGCACTGATACCTTATACAATTGGGAAAGTATGACTAGTGGTGGATATCAAAGCCCTATGTCTTTATTATTATCAAATCACACACAACAGTTATTTTATTTCTTTTTACTTAAAGAAACTAATTCTAAAAAACCAAACTTTACCAATCCCTGTGGAGATGACCTTGCTTTCGCACACTATACAATACTATTGACCTTGTGCACTTGCAAGTAAAATAAGTTCGATTATTTGCCTAATTATTTAAGTAAATAAACGTCCAACAAGTTTTTGGCGCTGTTGCTGGGGATTGCGCTAAATTTCATTTTAGGATTACTTTCGTTAGTTTAATCATCGTTATTTTCTGTTTGCCATCTTTGTTTTTCATCAAAAACCTAATCGATTTTTTTTCTGTTTCAAGTACATCAAACCCTAAATCACATTTTCTGTGATACTTGCGATCGATCACAACCTCTTGTGCGATCGAGCACAAATAGGACAGAGAGCTACCCGAGTAGCAGAGTTTAACTGCTGCACTGAAACTGGTTTGCTTGATTTATGCACGGACTTCGATCCCGACATTCAGCATTCTTTCCCCTCTATCCCGAGCTTGAACAGACTATCCGACAAAGGCTTAGGGACAGCTTCGAGGAGAACGAAGAAGAAGTCGAGAACGAAACACTAATGGCGGAACAGCTCGAAAACCAGCAACCACTTGCACGAGTACCGATGAAGCACTCCTTCATCCCACGGAACATTGATCAACCATCATGCATTACATATCAACCTGAGGCGGCAGGAAACTATTACATATCCCCGCAAATATTGAATGCTTTGACTCATTTTAGGGGTACTCCTAATGAAGATCCGCACTTGCACCTCCGAGAATTTTTCGATCTTTGCAAGTTCCAGCACATACAAGGCCTAGACCAAGAAGGAATAAGGTTAATTTTGTTTCCTCTTTCTTTGAAAGATACTGCTAAACTATAGTATAATTCTTTGCCTGTAGTTTCCATCCACACTTGGGAGGAGTTGGCAAGCAAGTTCCTAAGGAAATTTTTCCCAGCCCAAAAGACGAGGCAAATGAGGAAGGAGATCCAGTCCTTCCAACAAAAAGATGGAGATCTCTTCTTCGAAGCATGGGGACACTTCAACGAGCTGCTACTCAAATGCCTACATCATAACCTGCTTCAAGATGAACTGGTACAAGCCTTTTATAAAGGTTTGAATGACACTAACAAAAGTATTGTTGATTAAGGTTGTGGAGGAGTGCTGATGTAGAAAAGTAGCAAAGAAGCAATGGAACTCTTCGAAACCCTCAGCGAACACACTCAGCAGTTCTTCTCTCGAGATAGACATGTGACCAAGGGTAAGGGTATGTATGAGGTAAATGTAAATGGAGGATCTTCCCCTCAAATGGCAGCGATGGAAAGAAAACTAGACTTATTGGTAAAAGCTATGGCTACTCAAAATGCCTCATCCAGCCTACCATCTACCCCACTCCAGGTATATGCAATATGTTCCCAATACGATCATAATACTGACACTTGTCCGTTGTACTCATCTGCAGATCTGGAACAAGTCAATTACATGGGGCCTAACGACTATCCACCGAAGAACAACCCATATGCCAACACGTATAACTCTGGATGGTGAAACCACCCAATTTTCTCATGGAGCAACAATCAGAACAGTCAAGGGCAGCACAGAAACTTCCAACCAGCAGCCCAAACTATTTCCGAACCAAAGTAGAACGACCTTGAAAGTCTTGTGAGACAACTGGCCACTCAGCAGCAGTAATTGATGACATCACAAGAACAACTCATGACTCAGCACAAAATACCACTGCAGCACACGAGCAAGCAATTCAAAGACTAGAGGTACAAATGGGACAACTGGCTAAAGAACTCAGTGGCAGAAAGCAAGGAGAGCTCCCAGCTCAAACACTACCCAACCCTGGGGGGCATCAACAACTAAATGTTGTGACAACCTTAAGAAGTGGAAAGATCATAGGCATCGATGAGCCTGCACGAGCATCTCCTAACAAGGCATCCACCTCTAAGGTAAGTGAGATGGAAAAGGTAAATACACCCCCACCATTTCCTTAAAGGTTGGTAAAACCTAAGAAAAAGACCAAATTGATTGACATTTTTGAAACCTTAAAAAAGGTAGAGATTAATATTCCTTTGTTAGATGCCATTAAACAAATTCCTACATATACTAAATTTCTAAAGGATTATTGCACTAACAAAAGGAGGTTTCAGGAACATGAGACGGTTGCCTTAACCGAAGAGGTAAGTGTTGTGCTTTTAAGAAAATTACCACCTAAACTGAAAGATCCAGGTAGTTTTACCATTCCTTGCAGGTTAGGTGACCAGCTGTTCAAGCATGCACTATTGGATCTAGGAGCGAGTGTCAACCTGCTGCCATACAGTGTATACGAGACACTAGGTTTGGGAGAGCTTTAACCAACCTCTGTCACTTTACGATTGGCTGATAGAAGCATCAAAAGACCGAGAGGTATCCTTGAAGATGTGTTGGTAAAAGTAGGTAAATTCATTATACCTGCTGATTTTGTAGTATTAGATATGGAAGAATGTACTTTACCATCACCTCTCCCCATTATCCTAGGACGCCCCTTTATGATAACTGCTGATACTAACATTAGTGTAAAAAGGGGTGTAGTCACTATGAAAGTAAATAATGAAGAAATAGAATTTAAAATATTTAATACATCAAAATCAGTCAATGAGGATAATGAATATTCTAATGTGAGCCTCATGCAAGATATTGTTGAGGAAGTTTCTCAGGTCCATCACACTGTTCAATTGGAGACCATCCCCAACCATAAGGACACAAGAGTGGACATTAGGCCGGAGGAGGACAATGTGATTAAAGGCGTCAATAAAGTTGTGCACCTTTTCAAGAACACACCAAAGCCTTTAAGTAAGTATGGTATTCAATTTGAACCTCATGCACTTACTGATACTACCTTTCCTTACTTTATTCACCAGGCATTAAAATGGGAGATGAAGCAACCATCAAAAGCACGTGAACCACCGTATGTGGGCTCTAAGTGCTTCCTTCCAAACAACTAGCACTATAGCACGAGAGTGCTTGAGCGAGTTCATTTCAATTATTCATACAGCTCAAGCATCTCTACAGAGGTTAGTGGTACTGAGGCCATTAACACATGGTAAGGTTGTATTGTTCCACATTTATCATTTTTTCAGCTGAGGTAAGTTTTCATTTTTGCCTATGCACACTACTTGCGATCGATCGCTACATTCCATGCGATTGAGCGCAAAAGTGCGATCAAGCGTGCCAGTCAATGTGCTCAAGCGCACAAGTGCGATCGAGCGCAACCCGTGTGCGATTGAATGCACTTGCGGCAGAAGGTTCAATTATAAGTCTGCAAATTTTCACTCACACTCTCTCATTGTTCACTCGCACCCTTACACTCTCTCTCACTCGCACTTTCCCGTCTATCAGCATCTCTCACACTCACACTCTGCCACCATCATTCACCATCACTTCTATTATTCACCATCACCACTACCATCCATCATCACCACCACACTTCACCATCACCGCCATATACCCCATCCCCATTACACACTCTGTCCATTACACAAGGTACACATTTCCATTCACACACACACAAATTTTTACATGTTTATTTACATTTTTAAGCACACATTTATGTTATTTTATGTGTGATTGGGTAGTTCTTGTTGTCTGCAGGAGGTTAGGAACAATTTCAAATCTTCAATACCATAGCTTGGTCTTTTGGTGCACACAAGCTGTTCGAGGAAAAGCCTGACCATGTGCGATCGAGCGCACGGTACTTGCGATCGAGCGCAAATTAGGCAGAAGCAAACAAAAACATGACCAAACCATCTGCTTCCACCTCCGGTGCATCCAGCGGTCGTGCCTCATCATCCCGGCCCAGCATCAAGCAACGGGAGCTCTTGTTCGAGACTGCCTTCGCCATCGATGAAGTATTTAAGCACATGGACGCCACTCAATGGGCTGTCCAAGCATTTAGACACTGAGGGTTGAAGAGGTTGTTTAAGCCGATTTGCTCCACTGCTTACTCCCAGCTCGTAGTCTAGTTTTATGCGAGCCTATCATTTGACTGCAGCAGACCGGGAGTACTCACTTCTTCAGTTCGGGGCACACCTATCGAGGTAACTCGTGCCGATATAGCTGTTGCCCTTCATTGCACTGACGAGTCTCCTCCCAAGGACACTGATATTGAGAAGCAACTGGAGTCCTTTGCCCTAGCTGAAATCATTACAAACATGTGCGCTAGCCAGTATGTCGACAGACATAACAATGCTGCCAGTCGGTCAAAGTTGTCTCCACAACTTTGGCTCGTCGACACAATCCTACAATGCAATGTGTGTCCATTGGGGTACAAGACACAGCGACGAGACCAGTTTCTCCAGTCCTTGTATGCCTTCCACAGAGGCCACTGGTACTCCATTCCGGCTATCATTTGGAGCCAGCTACACAAGTTTTGGGATCACATTCATGGCCATCAGACCACCACAGCTGATGCATGGGGCCCCCCTTTCTCGTTCCTACTCTCTTACATAATCAAGAAGAAAGGGATAAAGAGGACCACCAGCGACGGACCAGTGCGAGAGCATCCCTTCTTCGAGAAGGCTCAGTGGACACATAGCCTCTCGCATATGCCTAAAGGACTCCCAGCACCTGCTTCAGCAATTGAGAGAGTTGAGGAGGACCGTATGGAGACCGAGACCCCTGTCATTAGCCCTGTGCGAGAGGAGGACCATTCGAACATGGGACCCACCGAGTCCTAGCACTTCCTAGCTAAGTTGTCCTCCTTCCGAGGTGAGGTTTCTGCTGCTACCACACTCGTGCATCAGCGCATGGATAGTTTGAAGGCACGGTTAGCACGACAGGAGGCTATGCTGCAGGTCATTCTTGATCGCCTACCTCCGGCACCCAGTACCTCTTCGACTGCACCACCTAATGATCAGCAGTGAGAGGATACCACGTCTGGCTGAAGACGTTAAACTTAGCGCTCATAGGAGGTACCCCAAAGCATATCCTTTTTCGTATATTTTTTTCTTATTGTTAATGTTTACTTTTTCATTTCTGTTTATGTTTACTTTTTCATTTCTGTTTATTATTACTTGTTTTCCCGTTTATGTTTGTTTTTCTTTCTTTTTCAAGAATAGTGTGAGTGCATCCAGTTGAAGTTTGCGGGCGCGCTACAAGCCATGCCAGCCATCAGTTCTCCATCTCCCAGGTCAGCTCCTTCCATGCTATTCACACATTGGGGACAATGTGCCATTTAAGTTTGGGGGTGTATGGGTACACATTCACGCACTCACTATGTCCCGTTTTGTTGTTATTTTGTTGTGTTGTAGTTTTCGTAGATAAATGAATGTTCATATTGTTCTAAAAAAAATTTGTGATCTAAACAAAGAATATGATTTGACTTCATAAGTGAGCTTAACACCTTGAACATATAGGCCAATAATTAAGTTTTGAACATAGATCACCTCCTTTTAGGCATTTAAGGATTCACGAGTTTGACTTAAACGATCACAAGCACATTAGCACATAATTGTGTGGGGTATGACATGTAATTTTGATTGGTATGTTTCTTTCGCTTGACTGTGAACTATATGACCTATTAGATTAACACTTTGGCATAAGAAAATAGAAAAAAGTTTGTTATTGCTCAAAAATAAATATGCTCCTAATGATCAATAAAACAAACATTCCACTGAGTAACTGGCCATCTTGCTTCAGTAAGCAGTGAGTGTCACGTCAAAAAGTGGGAAATTTGTTAACTCAAAAGATCATTTAAAATAATTTTTCGCTGAGTAGCTGGCCCTCTTGCCTCAGTAAGTAGTGAGTGTCACGTCAAAAGGTGAAAATTCTGATAAGAGCATTGAGACCAGTTAGTTTCGTAGCCTTTTTTACTCGAGTTAGTAAGTCTTTAGGGGTGTCTTTACACCTAATACCCTAAAACCATCTGGTTTGGGAGTCATTGGCTAAACGCTCGGTACATGAGTCAAATAGAAAGCCTAAAGGAACTAACTTAGCAAAAATCTTATAAACAAAAGAAAAGAAGACTTATGCCATCTTTGTTGATTCTAATAGGAAATTTGGTGAATTTTGAGTCATCGAAACATACACATTAGAATTATTTGGAAACCTAATCTTTTATGTGCTAGTTCACCACACACCAAAGTAAAACTTGTGATGTCTTAAATTGGCTCACGAAAGTGATTTGAGTTCAAAACTCTTATTCATTGCAAAAATATGTTTGTATCTATTAAGCTTGCTCAGGAATGCACATCATAGTTTTGTGTTAAGACTTAAACTTTTTTGGACACTATGAACATTGGATCTATCTGTGTATTGTTATTTTTCATTTTAGTTTTGTTTAGTATTGCTAAGTGACTAGCAATATGTAAGTTTGGGGGTGTGATAGGTGCTTAAATATTCATATTTAAGCCCCCTTATTTACATTTATTAGGTCCTTAGTTATGTTATTTTAGTCCATTTTACTTCATTTGTGTGTTTTACATGTGTTTATAGGGACTTGGAAGAAAAGAAGCAGTTTTGGCACTTAAAGGAAGAAACCTGGAATTCCTGGAGCAGCCTCTGGACAAAATGCGATCGATAGCACCATGCAACGCAATCGAACGCATAGTGCGATCATGCACACACAAGAAGGATCGAGCGAACATGTACGGGCGTGAACAGTAAACTGCAGAACCCTATTTTAGAAATAAAAGAGTTTTTACAGTTTAGGAAGTTTAGGGTTTCCTACACCTTCTAGGACTTCTCAAGCCCTATAAATACACCTGTAAAGCACACACAACATATCACAACTTAGAGAACACTTCTCTTAGCTTTTACTTGGAGTTGTAAGCTTTGGGAGAGAATTGACGCCTCTTCTCTTGGGTTTATTCTTCTTTTTATGTTTAGTTTATATATGATGTTTATTTTAGACAGCATGTGTAACTAACTTTCTTATAGGGCTCGAATGAAGCCCTAGTTACGCTTTCTCATATATTTATTCATTGATAAATCTTTGCCAATAGCCTTTATTATGTTGCTTAACTTGATTAATGTTTGTGCTTATTTAAATTTCTCATATATATGTGTATGGCCAGCGCATGCATGTGGTATGAATTGGTTAGTTAGATCAATTTGGATGACCGAGTCTTGGGTCTAACATTAGTAACAAAAGATATCCACATCGGATTCTTGGATTAATCAACATGGGAAACCGGGAGTAGATACCATACCCTAGGTCTCATGTGGTTATCGATTTCCATAGTACTTATGCTTTCTTAAGGAACAACTCAAGCAGATACCATGCTGAATCCCTTAAGGAATAAAAGAGTTAGAGTAGATACCATGCCTAACTCGTTGCTTAGGGAGATCAATAGCTTAAGGAGTAGATACCATGCCCTTAGGTTGGTGACCAGTAGGTATACATGATAAGGCTAGTGCACTGATACCTTATACAATTGGGAAAGTATGACTAGTGGTGGATATCAAAGCCCTATGTCTTTATTATTATCAAATCACACACAATAGTTATTTTATTTCTTTTTACTTAAAGAAACTAATTCTAAAAAACCGAACTTTACCAATCCCTATGGAGATGACCTTGCTTTCGCACACTGTACTACACTGTTGACCTTGTGCACTTGCAAGTAAAACAAGTTCGATTATTTGCCTAATTATTTAAGTAAATAAACGTCCAACAGTTAACAAGATTGCAGATGGGGGAGTGAATTTTAGCTGTAACAAAAATTCATGCAAGATGACTCATGGATCGTTAGTAATTACACAAGGTGTTCGGTATGGTACATTGTACAAGCTGCTGGGAAGTATAGTACAAAGTCAGTGTAGTGGAGCTTTTATCTCTAAGAAAGCGACTGATGATGAGGCGACGTCCTCTATGTTGTGGCGTTAGAAGCTTGAGTATATCAGTGAAAAATGACTATCTAATTTATCATCAAAGTAGTTAGTGAAGGGAGTCTCATATTGTTCTTTGGGATTCGATTTCTTGTGAGCATTGTCTACATAATAAGCATAACCGTTTGAGTTTTAAGTCCGTCGGCACGAGGGCAAAGGGTATTCTGGATTTAATAAATAGTGATGTGTTTGGGCTAGTTTCGGTCCAATCTCTTAGAAAATCAAAGTATTATGTCTCTTTCATTGATAATTTTTTCAAGGTATGCATGGATTTACTTCATGAAGAGTAAAGTTGAAGCATTTGATAAGTTCTGTGAGTTTAAAACATTGGTAGAAAATCAGATGGAAAGAAAGATAAATGTACTGAGAACATATAATAGAGGGGAATTTTGCTCTTTGAGCAATTCTGTGTGATAAGCGGCATTGCAAGATAGAAAACAACTCCATATACACCTCAACAGAATGGGGTGGCCGAGAGACTCAATCAGTCACTAATAGAGAAATCGAGGAGTATGTTGAGTTGTGCAAGCTTGGAGCCAGATTTTTGGGCAGAGGCGGCTGCTACAACATGTTATCTAAAGAACAGGTCACCTACATCAGCTTTGAAGGATCAGACACCATTTGAGGCACTATTCGGAAAGAAGCCGAGTTTGGCTCATGTTAGGGTGTTTGGGTGAGATGCTTGTATGCATATGCTAAAAGAAAAGAGGAACAAACTTGACAAAAAATAAGTGAAGTGCATTTTCATTAGTTATAAGGAAGGGGTTAAGAGGTACAAGTTAGGAATCCAGAAAACAATAGTACAGTTTACAGTAGGGATGTTATGTTCAAGGAAACACAAAAGGATGTGGCGATTGTCCAAGATGTACCGGAACAGCCAAAGCAGGTTCAGATTGATCTTAGTTCGGGAGATAAAGAGTGGGAGACTACCCCACAGATTGCATCGGATACTACAAATTCTAAGTCAATTGGGTCTGAGCACGTTATTTTTGTCTATGATGTAAAGGATGATTATTCAAATGCTGGCTCGGGGGTAGAGATCACGCTTGTCATAAGGCGATCCATATGGGTTAGGAGACCACCCATCAGGTATTTCCCTAGTGCTTACAGTGCATTATATGCTTTAAATATTACTGGTGATGATCCTAGCACAGTGAGAGATGCAAGGACCTCGAAGGATGCAAATCTATGGGAGGATGCTATGAAAGAAGAGATGTAGGCACTAGATAAGAATGAAAAATGGAGCCTTGTGAAATTTCCTATAGATAGGAAGGCAATTGGGTGCAAATGGATTTTCAAGAAGAAAAAAAATGCAGATGGAATGGTAAAAAAAAATAAGGCACGTTTGGTTGCAAAAGGGAACTTGCAAATAGAGGGAATTGACTATGGTGAGATATTTTCCCCGGTTGAAAAGTTGACATCTATCATATGTGTCTTATCCATGGTAGCTGCTTATGATCTAGAGGTTGAGCAATTGGATGTGAAGACAACTTTCCTTCATGGGGACTTAGAGGAGGAAATTTACATGAAACAGCCTGAAGGCTTTGTGAGCTAAGGCAAGGAAGAGCTGGTTTGTAAATTGAAGAAGTCTTTGTACGGACTAAAGCAGTCACCACAGATGTAGTACCAGAATTTTAATACATATGCCATTCAGCTTGGGTTCACTCATAGCTATGCTGATCATTGCGTCTATGTGAAAAGGTTAGGGGTTGATTTTGTCATTTTAACCTTATATGTGATGATATATTGTTAATTGGAAATAACAGGAAGATGATTAGCACTATGAAGGCATTGTTGGCAAGGCAGTTTAACATGAAATACCTAGGGCCAACAAACTTTATCTTGGGCATGCAAATAAAGAGGGATCGTGAAAATCAAAAACTGTGGTTGAGTTAGAAAAAGTAAATTAAAGAAGTGTCGAAGAAATTCAACATGTCTGACAGCAATCCGGTAGGGACTCCCAAGCCTTTGGGAACCAAGTTATCTGTGAAACAATGTACAAAGATAGAGGAAGAAGCTGAAGATATGGGTAACGTACCGTATTTTAGTGTGGTTAGAAGCTTGATGTACGCCATGGTGTGTATGAGACCAAATATTGCCCAAGTAGTGGGAGCATTGAGTAGATATATGTCTAATCTTGGGAAAGGGCATTGGACTGCAATCAAGAGAGTTCTTAGATATCTTCATGGCACGTCAGAGTTTGCATTGTATTATGAAGGTATGGGAGGTAAGAAGAATCTTGAAATTGTAGGATCAGTTGATGCTGACTAGGGATGAGACATTGATAGAAAGAGGTCTACAAGCAGATATGTGTTCAATCTGTCTGGTGGGGCAGTGAGTTGGATGAGCAAAAGGCAAAGTATTGTTTCCCTTTCATCTATAGAAGTAGAGTATATGGCAATAACTCTACTAGAAATGAAGCAGTTTGGCTTCAAAGGTTGTGTGCTGAGCTTGGGTTTAAACAAGAAGCAGTGAAGGTGAAATGTGACAATGAATGTGCTATCTTCTTAGCAAAGAATCTTGCATTTCATTCACGGACAAAGCACATTGATATCCAATATCACTTCATCTAGGAAAAGATTGAAGAAAATGTGATAATCCTGGAGAAAGTCGATACAGCAGTGAACAATGCAGATTTCTTGACTATAACAGTTAGTCTAGCAAAGTTCGAGTGGTGTGCTACTGAGATGGGCTTGAAGAAACAAAGTCTTGGGAAGTTTTCCATGTGTTTGAGGTATTTACCAAGTGGGAGATTGTTAGAGTTGGTGCATACTTCATAGGACCAGATCTGTAGAACCTCAGACAAACATAGGGGTCCTAATTAGAAACTTTCAGGCCCTCTACATGAGTTGGGTCTGGTTGTTTGCTTGGTAGTTTGAGCTTTGGCCCATGAATAATTGTAGTTTTGCAGCATGGTGGAAATCCTAATTAGACCCTAATTTGGACATCTTAAGTTGCTTATAAATACTCTTTATGTATTGAGCATACATTGTAACGAGAGATTTGTGAGGTTGATAGTAAGAAACTTCTGGCAGGACGTATTCCTATTATGAGGTGAACTTGAGTAAATCTTGTCTTCTTTTCTTTCTGTTTATACTTCGTGTGATTGACAGGTCTCGAATCATTCAATGATTGTTGGGAATATTCATATGTGAGTAAAGAGATGTGGAAAATCAATCCCACATGGAGAAAAAATTAGATAAATGAATGGCATATATATGGTGGTGGAACCAGAACCCATTAGCTTAAGCTTTTGGGTTC
Organism: Bretschneidera sinensis; assembly: GCA_023935145.1. Taxonomy (NCBI): domain Eukaryota; kingdom Viridiplantae; phylum Streptophyta; class Magnoliopsida; order Brassicales; family Akaniaceae; genus Bretschneidera; species Bretschneidera sinensis. The sequence continues at coordinate 43,331,362 of CM043697.1, read as the reverse complement.
ATATGGTCTCCTACATCATATATTGGGTCTTTGCATGTTGGACTCTCCAAGCCCAAGTTTCTCCCAAACTTGGGTCATCATGCCTAACAGTTAATTGATAAACTAGAGACTGATCTGCAACTTGTTATTCGACTTCCAGAGACAAATAGGTCTTTATCGACTAGTCATCAAAGGTAAATTTGGGAATCCCATGGAACATTTTATACCTTTTTCAGTTGTATTTCTTATCTAGAAAGTTATGTAATGCGTTGTACCAAAACGGCTAGTATAAATAGACTTGCTTGGGTAGTTAAGTTCCTCAAGGGCAAAAGCCTTTTATAAGTCTCTAAACTAAGCTTCATATCACTTACATTTTCCAAATCCTCTCTTTTTTGCATTAGCAAATTAGCAAATGGAGACAGTGACAAGGTTGGTTGCTGATAGACCAGTGGTGATCTTCAGCAGGAGCTCTTGTTGCATGAGCCACACCATTAAGTCACTCATTTCTGGATTTGGGGCCAACCCGACTGTTTACGAGCTCGATGAAATTCAAAACGGTCAGGAAATCGAAATGGTACTCAGGCAGTTAGGGTGTAATCCGAGTGTACCAGCCGTGTTCATAGGGCAACAGTTAGTCGGTGGAGCTAATCAGGTGATGTCACTCCAAGTGAGGAACCAGCTAGCCCCATTGCTGAGAAGAGCAGGAGCTATATGGATTTGAAATTAATGAGAGTAATTTCTCCCTAAAAACTCTGATTACCATGCTTCAAATAAGAAAGTGTCCATCTTTTGTCTTTTTTCTTAAAGTTAGCATAAAATGAGAACAAAATGAGGTTTAGCCTCTTTTATTAGCTAAATAAAAGTAGACTTTATATGCTTCGTTTCAATAGCTCAAACATTGGTTCAGCCTCTTTTATTAGCTAAATAAAAGTAGACTTTATATGCTTTGTCTTTTCTGTTTTATTCGTAGTTTCATTTTTTGTTATTCTTGTCTTTTTGAAGCTAACTTGTCATTAGATGTTAAAAATAAAAAAAAATGGACACATTAGCAATTTGAAAACCGTTTTATTAGGGATGGTTTAGTTTATTTTTTTCTTAGGTTAACATTTATAAGATTTTGTCAAGTCAATGTCGTTTAAAGGAGGTAAGTATAGTACAGGTTTTCAAAATAGGAGTCTTTTTCTGTAGATTAATTTTCCCTCAGTGCATTTTACGTTTAGAAAGAAAGGAACTGTACTTATAACAAGAAAGAAAGAAAGAAAGAAGTGTGCTTGTTAGATTTGTTATGTGATGGACGCCTGTTGTGCGCTAGAAAGGTTGATAGCCGGCAGAGTTTGTGAGCAAAGATAGCTTGCGTAGAGAGGAAACCATGCCTTGCCTTTTTTGTAAAAGTGGAAGCAGAGCTTATTGATGTGGTGAAGGGAACAAGTGAATTTACAAAAATGCTTCTACTACAGAATTGGAGAAGTAACTAAAGTCAAATTCTGTTCACAGGAAAAAAAACAGAAATCTTAAAAACATATAAAATAATTACTATATAATCATAAAAAAATAAAAATAAAAAAAAGGTTTAGTGTGTGATGAATGAGAATCACTTTCTTCCAATAAAAAATTGGGTCCAAGTTTTTATTAGGAAAGCATTATATGATGATCTGATACGATTAGTACTTAAGTTTGGTTTATGTGTTGGGATGTTCACACAGCTTTGACAATAACATTATCATCTCATAAAAGAAAATCGAAAAATAACTTCATAGATAGCGCATAATCCCATCAGTTGGGTAAATTATTGTTTAGGCCAGTGTCACCGGAGATACATGAATTGGAAGCATCTTTCATCATTCGATAAAAAAAAATGTATCTCTTTTCATGCCATCGAATGGTGAGAGATGTTTTCTGTCCATCTATATTTTATGGCATCGGTTTAAGCAAGAATTTCTACAACAGTTAAGAGAAGTTCATTAACCGTAAGACAAGTTTTGAATGCCGAATGGACCCAATGGATTCTCTCCTCATGCATAAAGACAAAGAAAAATGGAATAGAGAAGCAGTGTGATCGAAGTAAAAGAAGATAACAACAGCTATTGCAGCACAAAGATGCCCTCCATCAACTCGAAGAATGCTGTGACACTGAAATTAAACTTTCTCTTGCAGATCTTGATCAGATCTTACTTGAGATATCGAGAATAAAATAAATATATGATTTTGTGAAAATAGATTTAGGTAAAGAATAACTTAAATTTGTATGTGTATTTATTCTTGAAAATCAAACTGACAATATTCTGGATAATTTGCTCTGTTTTGCATTAAGGAAAGGAAAAGCATTATATTTAAAAGGCATCTTCGTGTGTTCTTGAGAGAGAGTAAATAACTATGGCTCAGGAACCTTTAATTAAATTCCATATCAGGGACGCTAGGAATCGATCTCGCTTTGTCCTTTTTATTTTATTCTTGCCATCAACAAAAGTTGACATTCCCCAACGTAAACCTTAATTATCATATATGTACTTTTTATCTCTTACAATCTTCTATGCCTTTGAGAGTTGGGAAGGGAGGGAAGAGAATGAGGGGATTGACTCATTGTAAAAATTATGTTGTAAACTTGTAATACACGTAAATTTTGATTATACAGTGATTTTCTTTAAATTTCAAAATTTGATGAGTCCAAATCTAAATGCAAAGTGGTAGTATATTGCATGTTTTATAACAAAAAATTTTACAGCAAATAGTCAATCCCAGGAAGGAAAGGTATTTAAAAGGAGGGGAATGGAATGTAAGGTAGTTACTCGGACCCTTGGTTGGATGTTCAAAAAATAATGAGATGGTAAGGGAAGGTAAAATACCTCCCCCTTGTTTGATTAGGAGGGGGAGAGTGGGAAGAAGGGAAGAGAGTTATTATTGTGATATTACAAGTATACCTTTTTATATAAAATTAAAACCATTACATAATGGGTAAAATTAAAATTAGAAAATATAACAATAACCTCAAATTCTTTCTCCTCCCATACCCAAAACTGGGGGTTATAAAAAATGAGGGTTTGGAGGGGACTCTCCAATCCTCTCCCCCTCCCTACTAAAAAATCACTTGAACAAAAGTATGGTACTCAATGGAGAGTATTGTTAGGAACTATTTGTAATGTTAAATTGTTCTAATGAAGTTTCATTAAAAAAAATAAAATCTTCTCCCTTTCCCACCAATACCCTCATCCGTCTAGTGGCGGATCCAAAAAAATTTGCTCGAAGGGTGATATATATATATATATATATATATATATATATTATTTAAATAAACAAAAAATATATATTTAAAAACAATAAAGATATTTTTTTTCACAAAACAAAGGTATCTTTTTGTATTTCTTAACTTGAATACATACTTTTTCATACAATTCGAGACTGTTACATGGACTTAGAAAGAGGGTCGGGTCCAGATACATGTCTAAGTGTCTAACTCCTTGAACTTTAAAACATTGGACTTGGGGACTTGGTTAAAATGGGTCCAAAAGTTCGAACACAAATATTGGACACGTCAAAAATAATTTTTAATGTGTATAGTTAATTAACATATTTATATTTTTTAAATTTAAAAGTTTTATTAATGAACAAAGCATAATATAAAAAATAATTGACTTATTTTAGTAGTACTATAGTAGTTATTCTTACGAGCAATTATGAAATATTTTTAATAACCTTATCAAATTGTTCTTTTACACAATCCTTCAAATATTGTTGCGTTAATAAAATCAATTCCATCTAAAAAATCAATTTAAGTTGAGAATTCAAAATCTCTCCATCAGGTCTACTACATACATATTCTATGACAAAATTGCATAATCACAACCAAATGAGATATTAAAGATTAAAAATCAAAGCCAATTAGAAGCGATTGTCAATATAAAAGATTAAAAATCAATACCAATTAAAAATGATTGTCACCTAATTAAAATCCACTACAACTCCCATTAGCATTCCCCAAAAGATAAAAAATATATAAAGGTAGACTTAGCTTTTTCTTCACTTTTCTATCAATTTGCTATCTTCTTTCTCTGTCTTTTCATCTTTCTGTTTCATTTTCTCAATTAATTCCAAACGGAAAAAAAAAAATGGAATTGTGCCAAAAACGTTAATCGAATCAACTTGACTTATTGAAAAAATTATAAAGTTATCAATCGATTCAAGCTAAAAATGTTGATTCTCTGCAACTTGGTGCAACACTCAACAGAGTACACCAAGTTACACCGATGGAAAGACAGAAGACGTGAAAGTGTTGGGTTGGCATGTTTAGTTAATTGGTTTGGGGGCAATAAACAACTAATTTATTTTTATGGGGAGCAACTTTAAAAATATATAGAATATTATTTTATTTTTCAAAAATCAAGTGGGGGCAGTTGCTTCCACTGCCCCCATGGTAAATCCACCTCTGCCTTCATCCTAAATACAATGTTAGTGTCTTTCTGTCATTTGTTATGTAAAAGGAAGTTTGTCTCATATTAAGGAGTACTACTCGATGCATCAAGTTCATGGATAAAAATCTCTGTTATTACAATGTAATCTCGAGGAAATAGAAAAAAAAAGAAGGAACTAAAGAACATTATGATTTATTAGTTTCCACCCTATCTCTTTTTTATCGTTCAAGAAAATGATGCAATAAAAAATATTGCGATCCTCTCCACTTGAAAATTAAAATGGAGTTTAATTTATGGTGAGATTGAATGTCATATCATTAAATGCATAATATTCAAATTCAAATTTGCCAATGTGACATTCAATCTCACAATGACCTCTATTTCAATTCTTAAATAGAGAGGATCATGGTCCATAAAAAAACTATTACGTATTATGTGGAAATCACAAATTCGTGGGAATAATTATTGTTGATAATAGATAGACGGTTCTAATGAGTCCCTTTTGTATGTCTGTTCCTTTGCACTCTCACACAATTCTCTCATTCACATGTTCTGCCACACACACACACTTGTGTTTCTATCACATTACATCCACAAGTTGTCTTGTTGAGATTGAAGCTAGGTGACCCTTTATATAGTGCACCAACTTCTTGTCCAATCTTGAGTGTCATTCTCCACCCTTAGATCTTGAGGACTAATCAACCTTAGCCTTTGATCATTCCTTAGTTAAGCTGTGCGTTTTGGACATGTCTCACAAACCATGGAAGAGGTTTACACGTGTGCATCAGTGTGTCTGGCACCGCAACCTAGAACAGGGGGCGCCACAGCCCAGGGTATAGCACACATTCACCATCTTCTAGGCACCGCGGCCTTGGGTAAGGGGCACCGCGGCCTGGCCTCCTCCTCCAGCACTCCACCTTCTGGGTGCCACGGCCTGGGAAGAGCAAGGTCGTGGCCAGACCTTATGCACACACCTTTTTCCAGCTTTGTGCTAAGGCACACTCCATGTGTGCTGAGGCTTCAATGATTTTATGCTTGACCTCTTCCAACCTTGTTCAAACCTTGACCATGTTTAAAACTTAGAAAAATACCAACAATCTCTACCTTTGTCTAAGTGTTTAAACCCGAACCCATTGTGTATAGAACTTCAGGATCCAAACTCATCTTGAGTCATCAATCAACCGACTCCAATCCTAAGTAGTCCGAGGCAATTATTAAACTTACTTAGAGGTAGAAACTTGGTACCTAAATCTGTAGGACTTTCTTCTGTGGTCATCTTGCTAACATGAATGCATCCTTTCGTACCATTTTTCAGAATGTAATGATACCAAACATCCATATGCTTTGTCCTCTCATGGAACGCCGAATTCCTCCACAAGTGCCATGCAATTTGGATATCCGAAGACACCACCACCTGCTCTTTTAGGACCATCAACTCGTCCAACAACCCTTTGCACCATATAGCCTCCTTTATGGCTTCCGAAGCCACTATGTATTCTGCCCCGGTTGTTAAGAATGCTTCCACCGGCTGCCACTGAGCCTTCCAATACCTCAGCAACCACTTCATCCCAAGCCAAAGCTCTTTTTCGGGATTACTCACACATCTGCTGAGAACACCCATTGCCTGAGAAATGTTGGGTCTAGTGCTCACCATCATGGACATGACTGGTCCAACCACACTAGAGTAAGGGACCTTTACCATTTCTTTCTTCTCCTCATCCATTCCAGGACATCGTTTGCTGGAGAACTTAAAATGATCGGCAAGGGGAACCTTCACTGGTTTACCGTCTTCCATAGAAGACTAAGAAACCTTCAACCTGTTTCTCTCCCTTTCTCGAATTCTTCTCATACCAAGGATCTTTTGTGTGAGGCTGAGATCCTTCCTCTCGAACTCCTCATTGAGTTGAGATGTAAACCTTTTCATTCTCTCCCTGCTATTCCTAACTGAAAACATATCAACGACATAGATGAGGATACTCACTATTTTCTCCACCTTGTGTCCAGGTGAAAAAGTTTCTGTGAAATTTACGTCTTCTCTTCTCATGAACCCCTTCGCCACCAACCTAGCCTTGTTCCGGACTTCATCTCCTGGAGGGTACCCTTTTTTGATCTTGTAAGTCCACTTACAATCCACAACTCTCTGTTTTCCTGGAATGTGCACCAATTTCCAAAAGTTGTTCATCCTCAAAGAATCCATTTCTTCCTCCATAGCTAGCTTTCATCTTGGCGAATCCTTACATCCCATGGCATCAATGTAAGTTTCTTATTCAATCATCTCTCCTTCTGTCCAAGGAGCTGCTGCATCTGCAGCATCCGCAAACCCATATCTTGAAGGTGGTCCGACCAGCCTTCTTTCCCGGACTCTTGTGAGCTGATAGTCCGTCTGACTTGCTACATCATCTTCTTTCAGTTCAGCCTCCTCGTGAGTGTCCTGAGCTTGGCATTCATCAATGGGCTCTATCTGGTCCGAACCCTCTTGCCTTCCTTGCTCTACCTGAATCGAATTCTCCTTGATGCGATGCTCCACAAATACCAAACTGGTTTGCTCACTAGGCCCTGCAGCGTTAGTTTTCTCCAAATAGGGAAATAACAATTCATTAAAAATAACATCCCTACTTATTATGAGTTTCATTCCTTTTGGTTCTAAGGACCACAAGCTATACCCCTTAGCCTCTTCCCCATATTCTAGAAACACGCATTTTCTAGATCCTGGGCTAAGTCTATCATCCTTTTGATGTGCAAACGCAGCACACCCAAAAAACCTAAGGTTGTCCAACTCAGGGGGTTTTCCACTCCACATATCCTCTGGAGTCTTATGGTACACAATCTTAGAGGGTGATCTATTAACCAAATATGCAACTGTAGACGTCGCTTCCCCCCAAAAACATTTGGGTAATCTGGATCCATCTAACATGCACCTAACCTTTTCCATAAGGGTCTTATTCATCCTCTCAACAACTCAACTTTGCTGAGGGGTTTTAACAACCGTTTTATGTCTTAGAATTCCATTTAACCTACAGAATTGATCAAGTTCTTAGTTAAAAATTTCTAAGCCATTATCAGTTCTTATCCCCTTAACTACCCTGCCCATTTGAATCTCCACCAGCTTTTTCCACACCACTAATTTATTCAAAGCATTCGATTTATTTTTTTAACCAAATAAACCCAAACCTTTCTTAAATAATCATCTATTAAAGACAGAAAGTAAAAGTTACCTCCCTGTGTTAGTGTTCTTGCTGGTCCCCAAAGGCCCGCATGAATGTAGTCAAGAATGCCCTTAGACTTGTGCACTCTGGTGTTGAAGCTGACCTGATGTTTCTGCCCAAGAACACAGCCCTTGCAGAAATCGAGTCTTTCTACCTTGTCACCATCACGTAATCCATTCTTGCTGAGAACTTGCAGGTCTTCTTCGCTTATATGTCCCAAGTGAGTGTGTCAAAAGGCTGTCTTCTCCATCTCAGCCATCAAGCTTGTTGCTTGACCCTTGATGTCCATGTCTCCGATCATCTCATAGAGACCATCCTTCATTGCTGCTTTGATCACTATCAAAGATCCCTTGGTTACCTTGATCTTTCCTCCCTCTGCTTTATATGTGTACCCCATGGAATCCAGCTACCCCAATGAGATCAAATTCCTCTTCACATCCGGAAGATACCTCACATTCCTCAGCAACCTTATGACTCCATCAAACATCCTCAACTGGATGTCTCATATCCCCTTCACTTGGCAAGAAATATCATTCCCCAAGAAAACCCTTTCATCATTGGTTTCCTTGAAATTCTTGAATAAATCACGGTGAGGGCACATGTGATAAGTGCACCCGATATCCAAGATCCATTTCCCGCTGCCTTCTTGCCCCTTGCTCATATCCGAGCACACAATAAGAACATCATGATCTTGTTTTTCTGTCTTGGCAACTGAAGCCTCTCCATTCTTGGTATGACTTCTTCCCTTATCCCTCATATTCTCCTTACAATCTTTCTTGAAGTGACCCTCCTTGTGCCAGTAGTAACATCTTTTCCCTCCAAATCTCAGTTTAGAGTGTGTTTTCCCATGGCTTTCTCCTCTACCTCTATCTTAGAGTGTGTTTTCCCATGGCTTTCTCCTCTACCTCTATCCCAATAGTAGCCATGTATGTTGCTGTGCACTCTCCCATGGCTCTCTCCTCTACCTCTGTCTCGGTAGTAGCCATGTATGTTGCTGTGCACCCTCCCATGGCTCTTTCCTCCACCTCTGTTCCGGTAGTAGCCATGTATGTTGTTGTGCACTCTCCCATGGCTCTCTCCTCTACCTCTGTCCCAGTAGTAGCCATGGATGTTGCTGTGCACTCTCTCATGGCTCTCTCCTCTACCTCTGTCCTGGTAGTAGCCATAGATGTTGTTGTCATACCGAGTTGCTGGCCTTCTTCTAATGAACAGCCCTTCTCCACTTGATGCACTCCTCATCTTGGCATCAAGATCATCTTGCAACTCTTCATTAGGATCAAATTTAAAAGCAAAGATTCATTTACGAAGATACCTCTTATTAGGGAGAGTATTGGCAAGAAACAACTCGTCTAGTTTCTTCCCTATGATAGCTGGATCTTTCGAGTCTCTGCATTCCCTTGTGACATTATCCGACATGTGCAAGAAGATGGTGTTTTATACCATCTTCTTCATCTCATTCCACTGGTCCTCCGTGGTATTTGCTGGAAAAGCATCATCTTCTCCAATCACCAAGTCCACTTTCTGTTGCATAAGAACAGCCTTAACCTTCCGCTTCCAAAGGGAAAAATCTCCCTTTCCATCAAACTTCTTAACCATGAAGTTTGAAGCCATCTTGCGGAGATGATTCCAGATTTGTGCAGCACCCACAAATGCTTTCTAACTTCTTCTAAGCCTCAAGAACACGATTGAAGATTGATCTCAATACCATTCTTGAATCACCCTCAAGAACATGATTAGATCTTGATCTTGACTCCGTTCTTGTATCACCCTCATGAACACGATCAGATATTGATCTCTACTCTGTCCTTGAATCACCTCAAGAACACGATCAGATATAGATCTTTACTCCGTTCTTGAATCACCCAAGAAGTTGACCTCCGATTCTTGGAGTCTTGCCCCGACACCTTCTGTTCTTGCTCTGACACCCGGCTGTACTAGCTCTGATACCACTGTTGGGAAACCACCTCAATGATGCCCAGGTGATGGTCTTCCAAATACCCAAGTCTAGAATGACTTGTAAAGAAAAGAAACAGCACACGAAGCAAGAAAGAAAGACACAGCAATTGTTATCGAGGTTCAGCAATAGCCTACGTCCCCGTGAGTTCCTCCGAGCTCTCTGCACTATCTTATCAATGGGTTCTTACAATCAGCAACACCTCTTTAAGAATTCACAAGTTCTTAAAAGAAGAGAACAAGAAAGTGATAAGGTCTTGAGTTACCCTGGAACTTTCCCCCTTGGAAATTCCACTTACAAGTCCCTTGAATCCCCTTTCTATACTAATCTTTCTCTTTACAACCAGCCTCTCTAATGAGTCCCTCTTGTATGTCTATGCCTTTGCACTCTCACACAATTCTCTCATTCACATGTTCTATCACACACACACACTTGTGTTTCTATCACATTACATCCACAAGATGTCTTGTTGAGATTGAAGCTAGGGAACCCTTTATATAGTGCACCAACTTCTTGTCCAATCTTGAGTCTCATTCTCCACCCTTAGATCTTGAGGACTAATCAACCTTAGCCTTTGTTCATTCCTTAGTCAAGCTGTGCATTTTGGACATGTCTCACAAACCATGGAAGAGGTTTACACGTGTGCATCAGTGTGCCTGGCGCCGCAGCCTAGAACAGGGGGCGCCACGGCCCAGGGTATAGCACACATTCACCATCTTCTAGGCACCGTGGCCTTGGGTAGGGGGCACCACGGCCTGGCCTCCTCCTCCAGCACTCCACCTTCTGGGTGCCGTGGCCTAGGAAGAGCGGGGCCGCGGCCTGACTTGATGCACAGACCTTTTTTCAGCTTTGTGCTGAGGCTTCAATGACTTGATGCTTGACCTCTTCCAACCTTGTTTAAACCTTACCCATGTTTAAACCTTAGACAAATACTAACAATTTCATCAAACTTACTGAATAAACCATTTGGTGACAAAAATCCATGAAATAATCAAATTATTAAAACGCTTAGTCATATTTCAGTACTTTTGATTCAACAATATGGATTTCTGAGCAAAGATGGCATACTTTTGATGTGCTGACCGACCACAGGACGCATAATAAATACTAAATTGACACTTTTATTCGACAATCAAATCATCATAACGATTATACAACAGGAATTTCCAATAGTTTAGTGCACTAATCAAGTGTTCATATGGAGAAAATCTGAGCAGATTTCTTTCCATGCTGTGCAATATCTGGAGGAAGATGGTGTGGTGGGTCTTCAAGGCATCCTCTTCTCCTTATTCGTATGGCTGTTACGTGGTTTTTGTAATCGTCAGGGGTGCTACAAAGGGCATATTACCTTTAGTAAGCTTCTCTCTTTTTTTTCTTCCAAATTTCTTCCTTTTTTTTTCTTCTCTTTCTGCTTTCCGTTTTCTTAAATTAAAGAAAAAGATGGGAAATTTTATATATGGGAAAAGAAAAGTGCTTGTCAATTGAATAAACCCAAAATTATTTTTCCATCTCAGAAACAGATGCTCTCAAAATAGACAGAACAAAAGCATTTTATGATGTGAAAGCAGATTTCATGCAAGAAAAATTTTTTTTTGCTGATTTTAGGCATTGTTTAGCATATTAATTCATCAATCTAATAAGGATATTGCAGTCATTTTTAAATGTAAAACATCATGGTTTGTATGTTAATTGATAAAATAGAGACTACTGATCTGCAACTTGTAATTCGACTTCCAGTGACAGACAGATCTTTATCAACTAGTTATCAAAGGTAAATTTGGGAATCCAGTGGAACATTTTATACCTTTTTTCAGTTGTGTTTCTTATCTAGAAAGTTATGTAATGCGTCGTACCAAAATGGCTAGTATAAATAGACTTGCTTGGGTAGTTAAGTTCCTCAAGAGCAAAAGCCTTTTATAAGTCTCTAAACTAAGCTTCATATTACTTACATTTTCCAAATCTTCTCTTTTTTGCATGAGCAAATTATCAAATGGAGACAGTGACAAAGTTGGTTGCTGATAGTCCAGTGGTGATCTTCAACAGGAGCTCTTGTTGCAGGAGCCACACCATTAAATCACTCATTTCGGATTTGGGGCCAACCCGACAGTTTATGAGCTCGATGAAATTCAAAAGGGTTAGGAAATCGAAAGGGTACTCAGGCAGCTAGGGTGTAATCTGAGCATACCTGCCGTGTTCATAGGGCAACAGTTAGTCGGTAGAGCTAATCAGGTGATGTCATTCCAAGTGAGGAACCAGTTAACATCATTGCTGAGAAGAGCAGGAGCTATATGGATTTGAAATTAATGAGAGTAATTTCTACCTAAAAACTCTGATTACCATGCTCCAAATAAGAAAGTATCAATCTTTTGTCTGCTAATATGTGGTCCTCAAACCATTGCTACATGCAATCACAAACAAGGCTTCTATTGTTCTTTTCCAATTAATTTACTGCAAACTACAAAGTAAATGTGAATTAAGCCTTCCGATAGAGTAATTAATTATAAAAGTGAATTAAGCTTCCTATAGAGTAATTAATTATTCAGCACCAGAGAGACCTATAAAGGCATCATTAAAGCAATCAATAGCTTGAATGTACATAGTTATTCTTGGTTTCCAAAGTAGGGAAAATTAGATTAACTTGCTAAGTTTAGTCCGAAACTACACTTCTCTACTTACATTTCGAAACCTACACTTATCTACCTTTTTATATTCATTGATTTTTTTTGTTATAGATACCTACGGACGAAATCGAATTGAGCTTTTGTTGAGCTATCCGAGCTCGAGCTCGGTAAAAGTTTGTCTCGTCAAGCTTCAAATCGAGTTCGAGCTTATTAAATAGGCTTGTTTACCTTATTGAGTCGAGCATTGTTTGGCTTATGAGGCTTGCGAACCCGTTCATATATTTTGTGGTGCCTTGTCCATATATTTTGTGGTAAAACACATACTTTTGGTGGTAAAAAAAATATTAGTGGTAAAACAAAAATATGTGTTTTATCATCAGAAGTACGAATTTTACCACCAAAAGTATTTTACCACATAAGGCAAATTACTTTTTTTAAAAGCACAGGAGTAGCCACTTATGTTTTTTACTTATTAAAATTACAAAAATATATTTATATTATTAACTCGTTAGGCTCATAAAAGCCTTTTAAGACTCGTGAGCTTGAGATTGGATGGGCTTATTAATTATCAAGCTCAAGCCTTGTAAATTTTGACCAAGCTCGAGAATGAGCCCCATTTTTGGCTCGACTCGTCTTGCTTCAACCCCTAAAGATATCCATCTATTCTTGATTTTATTTTTAAAAAAATCTTGTGTTTTTCATTTTTATTTTGAAAGAAAGAATAAAGATGAGGAAAGGTACGTAAATGTCATCCTTTCATTATTTTCATTAAGTTTTTACATATTCTCTCTAAATTAAACATGGTCAAAGTTTAAGTTTCAGAAATAATAGTAGGCAAGTGTAACTTGGGACTAAACTCACGTAGTTAATGTAATTTTCACTTCTAAAATTGCTCAAATCTATGATCTTGTTGATGATGTCCTTAGTTTCTATCTTCTTCATGTTTTCAATGAAATCATGTTTAGAAAATTCATCTTATGCTTTTAGATTTTGCAGTATCTTTTGATGCAAATGAAATCCTCAAGCTTATCTGTTAATGTTGGGATATCTGCATGTGAGTTATCCCACATATGTGAATTATCCCATATCGAAAAGAAATAAGAAATAAGAATGACATATATACATTGTTTGGATACAAAACTCTTGAGTTTAAGATTTTGAGTCATATAGGTACCCATCCATGTATATCAAGCCCTCAGCAACAAAGTATTTTTGAAGCAGTAATTGTATTTAATTGTTGCTCTAAGAAGTCCCATGCTGATGAATTTAATTCCATTATTACTTATTTGATTTGTTGCGTATCGCAGAAGGTATGTTAATAAAATCCTATATTTATGAATTTAATTTCATTATTACTGATTTGAATTCAATGGAAATTAAATTAGATTATCAGACCGTGCTATTGTTGTGTTTCCTACCACCATCGTTTACACACTTTAGGGAAACTTTTCTATTTGGTAGAGATACAATTTCTTTAGAAGATGTTAAAGCTTCTCTATTTTCCGAAAAATTTCTTCAGACCCTACTATTGTTGTGTTTCCTACCACCATCGTTTACACACTTTATGGAAACTTTTATGTTTGGTAGAGATACAATTTCTTTAGAAGATGTTAAAGCTTCTCTATTTCTAAAGAACTTCTTGAGCCACATATGGTTGGGAATAATTATAAGAAACATAGTCAAGGTTATGCTTTAGTAACTAAAGGTTCTAGAGTCAGATCTAGAAGAAGAAGTCCAGGTAATTTTAGTCATAAATTTTTATCTAAGTCTATAAATAAGAATGTGACATGTCAATACTATAAGAAAAAAGGGACATTACAAGTTTGAGTCTTGAAATTTGAAAAATAAAATTCAAGAAGAAAACAATCAGAATCAAGGTCAAAATTAAGGTCGTTATCAGAATCAGGATCGGGATCGAAAAGAGAAACAACTTGAAGCTAATGTTAGTGAAGAAGACTTTGATGACTATGATCATGTTCTTGCTGCCAGTGGTAATGGGTTCTTTATGTCTGATTGGATTATGAATTCAACTTGTTCCTACTATATTTGCCGAGATAAAGATTAGTTTTCAGAATATGAACCTTGTAACGAAGTTGTCTTGTTGGGTGATTATGCAACTCGAAAAATTACAGGTATAGGAATTGTTGAGACCATAATGAACGACGGTGTAATAAGGACCTTAACAGAAGTTAGACATATTCCTACCTTCAAGAAGAATTTGATTTCTCTAAACACTCTTAATGTCAAATGGTACGTACAAGTATTCATTTGAAGGTAGAATTATGAAAGTTAGTAGAGGTTCCCTGGTTTTCATGAAAGTAAAGATTACGTTGCCAAATTTGTATGTTCTCTAGGGTACTACTGTTATTAGTTCAGCTGCTGCTTCCACTATATCAGATTGTGAGGTTACAAAATTGTGGCATATGAGATTGGGTCACATGAGTGAAAACGACTAACTTTGTTGAGCAAAAGAGGTTTGCTATGTGGACATAATACATGTAAAATGGAATTTTGTGAGCATTATATTTTTGGCAAACGAAAGAGAGTTAGTTTCAGAACAGCGATTCATGGAACCAAGGGTATTGTGGATTATATTCACTTTGATCTTTGGGAACCCTCACATGTTCCATCTAAGGGTGGTGGTAGGTATATGATTACTTTCATTGATGATTACTCAAGAAAAAATTGAATGTTTATGTTGAAGACCAAGGATGAGGCATTCAAGTGTTTTAAGCAGTGGAGAATCATGATTGAGAAGTAAACAAGGAAGTATATTAAGAGGTTGAGGACAGATAATGGTCTGAAATTCTGCTCAAATGAGTTTGATTACTACTACAGAGATAAGGGTATTATTAGACACAAGACAGTTAGTGGTACACCACAACAAAATGTGGTTGTTGAGTAAATGAACATAACTCTTTTGGATAGAGCTCATTCTATGCTCTCAAATGCTGGTTTAACTAAGGAATTTTAGGCAATGGCAGCGTCCACTGCGTGTTATTCAATGAATCAATCTCTTATTATAGCTATAGAGTTCAAAACCCCACATGAGGTATGGTCTGGTAATCCTCATGATTATTTTGTGGTAAATATATTTGGATGTCCTGGATATGCACATGATAATGATGAAAAATTATAGCCTAGAGCTAAAAAAGTGCATTTTTCTTGGTTATGTTGATGGTGTGAAAGGGTATAGATTGTGGCGTCATGATCTTAAGTTACTTAAATTTCTCATTAGTCATGATATTATTTTTAATGAATCTGCTATGCTTAACCCAAAAAAGAGGAGTTCGTTACTTGTGATTTTGATCAAAATAAGAGTAGCACACGGTAGGTGGAGTTGGAAAGTTTTGATTCAAATCCTATACAGAACATTTCCACAACTTGTTTTTGAATAAAGTGGGAATTTGGATGAATAACAATCTCAATCGAATTAGGTTGAACCTTATTGCATTACCAAACATAAATCGAGAAGAGAGACTAGCTTGACTACTATTGAGATATAATAATATTATTGTGTCCAGTAATACTGATGCAATTGTCTATACTTTGTCAGTTGCACAAAAAACCAATGATGCAGGTGAACCTTTCACATATACAAAAGTCAATGCTTGTGTAGATTGTTCAAAGTGACTGGTAGCCGTACATGGAGAGATAAAGTCTATTAAGAAGAATCAGACTTAGAAATTGGTAAAACCACCAATAGGTAAAAGAATAGTTTATTGCAAATGGGTAATCAAGAAAAAGGAAGACATCCCAAAATTTTTTTAAAAAAGATGGTTATGAAAAAGATTGA
The DNA here is from genome assembly GCA_023935145.1 of Bretschneidera sinensis. Taxonomy (NCBI): domain Eukaryota; kingdom Viridiplantae; phylum Streptophyta; class Magnoliopsida; order Brassicales; family Akaniaceae; genus Bretschneidera; species Bretschneidera sinensis. Next base: position 43,315,400 of record CM043697.1, on the reverse strand, counting down.
GACAACATATAATCCAATAGATATGTTGACTAGTGGAGAGTATTTTCTGTTTGTGAAAATTCAAGCCAATGTAGAGATTTGTTAAACGTGGCTTGTATTCATTAGTTTGGCCCAAACACATGAATTATTGAAATAAAGAAAGAAAACTTGTACGGCCCATTACAGTGATGCTTGGCCACAGCCATGTCATCAATACTCATTGTATTTGTGGGTATTTTGTCATTAATTATTACAAGTGTAAAGGTTGCAGGTCTTTTAGTTGAAATAAAAAATAAATAAAAAGTAAGTTACGATTATGTGCATTACTAGCTGGATGCGGAAACCAAGATGGAAAAGAAGACTTAGTCTTCTTGGAATCTAAGTTATAAAAGGGAGTTTTTTTCTCTATATTAGGCATTGCACGAGAAACAAAAGAAAAGCAAGAGCAGAGCCTGTAACAAGAGATAAAGTTGTACAAGAAACAGATATCTGTGAATGGTTGAAATTTATTTTCTTTTAGATTATTATATTTTTTTAATTAAATTTGTGATAACCTAGATTTTGATGTATTTGAAGTTTGGGCTTAAGCAATTTTATTTTTCTTGATTTGTATTACAATTTTGATTATAGTGGAATAGCTCACCATCACCCGTGAACGTAGGAGTTTTAGTTCTGAACTGCGTAATTTTTTTGTCTCTATTTATTTTTTGTTGCTTTATTTCTAATAGTTAAATTAAGAAATATTGCTTGATATAGATGTTTCAATTGACAGAAAATGACATACATACGTGCAGCATGTTACATCATTATGCACAAAAACAAAGAAAATACAGAATAGTTAACCACGTGAACTTAGAAAATATGAAAACAACAGTCGCGTAGGAGGATCATCTCATTCACACCTGGGGGAATCAAATGTGACGTACATAAAAGTAATTTTATCCTATCCTAATCACTCTTAATTGGATTTGGAGAATAATTTTACTTCTCAAATTTCAGTTATATTCTCGTGCCATGTGATTTGTGCTTGAAATCACTAATTAAGTTCTCTATAATGTATCAAGAAAGGCATTGAAGAAAGGATGAATCATTTATTTTGCCATGTGTTAATTTGGAGTAATAAGTCTCTCCTTTAATACTTAAAATAACTATGTTCTTTGCGGAACTTCTCCATTTTCCATGTCAATGAAAGCATCAAGGCTAGGTTTTTCCTTTTCTTTAAAAAAGCAAAGAGGGTAGGAGGGAGTAATTTATGTGACAAACCCTCATTAGGCGTGATCATAAAAAATTTTATCCTAGACAACCAAAATTACAAGCGCACCCTCAAAGCGGGTTGAGTCATAGCTTGATCTCAATCGCATTAAAGATTCGGCATCCAACATGTTGATGTAGGAGAAACCCAAGATTACCTGAAACCCTTGACACTGTCACTCTTTAACAATTTAATTTATATATATATATATATATAGATAAAACAGCATCATATATTCTAGTTTAAATCGATTTTAAGTTATTTTAATTATAAAAATGCTCATCTTTATGGTTTCCTTTACTTGTCTTCTTTTTGAGATAAAATATGTAAGTTTCTAAGTTTATGTTGTATGTGTCATTGTTTTTGGTTCATATTATTTTTAGTATGAATTTTTGTGTCCAAAGCTCAATAACTTGATAGGTTTATGGTCTTGACCAATATTGAGCGTGACATTTTATCTTCAACCCCATTTGGTAGTCATATTTATCAAATGGATTTAAAAATAAAAAGTTGATCACCGGCAAAGTATCTTAAAATTTAAATTATTTATGATATGGATATTTGTCAGGTCATTTGAGATAGATAAACACCCTGAATAGGAAATCTTTATCAGGTAGGTTTTGGATGAAACATTTCGTATTCTCGTTCCAATCTGCATGCTTTTCATGAATACTTTTTAATTGTCTGCATATTGGATAGTTGGAAAGTGAGGATGTAGTATATTTCACTCAATTAGAAGTGTTTCTGAAACTTAGATACACATAGTTTATATTACTTGCATATAAATAGCTCAGTATTACCTTGAGTTCCTCATTTAGCTTTCAGATGTCTTATTTCTGACCTTTGCAACTTTCTTTTCTTGTCTTCCCATCTCCATGTTCCCCTTCCCCAACCCGTATACTTTTTTCCTTCTTAGCGGGCGTGATATCTCCAGAGTTTATTTTTGAAGGTCTTAGCCATATGCTTTGCATTGTCATCTACCTTGAATTTAGGGTTACTCAAATGGCGGACACTAGGAAAGCAGAGGAAAATCCATCTAAAGCAATTATGGCTGATGCATCTGAGAAGAAGCAGGAAACTTGCGATGAAATGCTTTCCAAGCACAGGTAACGTTTGTCTCTAATTTCTTATTGATTCTTCTATCTTGATGCGTTTGGGTTGTTGTTTTCTTTGAAACAATGATAAGCTTCCCGCCTATTACACTGCAATTAAATCAGTTCATTAATCTTAGATAGAAATCTAACACAAAGTTGGAAATTTAATACTTAGACAGAGGAAGAGATTGTTGGAAATTTTTCCATGTAGACTATCACTAATTATAATGGTTTTGATTTTATAAAACTAGGTCAACTGATTTGGTCCAACGAGAAAAGTATGAAAGCTCATTTATTGTTAATTAGTGATCATATTGTTTGGGCTTGTACACATCTTAATAAAATGAATGTGGGTCGGCAGCTAGTGTAGGTCTGGTCCAATGTAGTCCATAGATGGAAGGGCCATTTGGATTCTCAGTAACTAAGGTTATTGATGTATATATAAACAGGATAAATCCTCTTTTTGGCTCTCAATATGTTTGAGTATTCAGTTTTCTATCTATATGAGGTAATTCAAATTTCAAATTTCCTAATCAAGCTTCTGTTGTGACGTAATTCACATTTTGGTTGTGAGGATGGCTAAATCAGGTATGTGATTTATTAATGAAATTATCTATGTTCTAAATTCATGTATGATATTATTATTTATGTTTATTTAGCCTATATGTGATATCTACATACATGAATTTAGAACCTAATTCAGGAATATTATATTTAATTTCAAATGAAATTGTATTATTTCTTGTGAATAAAACCCATTAGAGTCGCACCTTAGATACAAAGTTTTTGGAAGAACGTTGTTGATTCGGTACCACTAATCAATTAAGAATCCATCTAGGTGATTTTTGTCTCACATATCTACTAAATCATGTTTACTGATTAATTGTGAGAAAGACAACTAAAGACCTCCTCCACAGACTTACCAACTGTTAGGAAAAGTAGTAGAAGCTCAGTTTTTTCCAAAATTGTGGATATAGATTATTGATTTGAGAGTGTTTCTTTTTACAATAAGATTATGCTATGAAACAAATTTTATTTTGTTGTATGAATTCATTCTATTAATTTTATGGGGACTCCCTTGAATTATTAAATTAATATGTGAAATTTTTTGTAATATTCAAGTATATGATTTATGATGCTTCCGCAAAACATTAAATTGTGAGCTTTGGTATGTTAGTTGTGTTTATGTTTCAATATGCCTTATTTATATTTATTTTTGTATATGAATAATTTATATATTTATTTTATTAATTTTAGTTCAACACTTGTTTTGCTTGTGCAATATATGTTTTGATTTTGATCCAAAGAGGTACATGTGGTTTACTATCTTATATTGAGATGATCAAATGTATACATGTTAGGTAATATATTTTATCAGCCTCGGTTTGAAATAGTTTCATCAGTTGATGTGGATGGTTATCGCCAAAGTGGTTCATTCACTGATATTTATGATTTTATTTCACGTTGTTTTTACGAGGCGTTTATTCAGGTTATTGCATTCAATCATCTGCCTAAAGAAGCTAATTGCGTGTTATAATTCAAATGATGACATGAAACCTTTGATGGAATTTATTTCAGTTTAGATTACTTTTATTAATATGTTGCATTTTGGTTGTTCATAACAGTTTTCATGGTTGTTGATAACAATAGTGCTACTATTAAAATTTTGACTAATTCAAATAATAAAATCAAGTCTACTTATATAGGTGTGTATAGGAAATATAGAAATTAAAATTATAGAAAATATTTAGCTTTCTTAAATTTTCTAATTCATATTTGCTCAATTGGTGCATTTATTGGCAAAATTAAATTTTGAGCATGTGAAATATATTCTAATGTTGTGATATGCTAATATATGGAGTAAAAGATAAGTGAGACTTTAATATTTTATTCTTAATAAAATTTGCATTTTGTGTACTCATTGGGATTAGTACTAAAATTTTAGAATAATGAACTAAAGTTTACATGCCTATTAACTCAAAAAAAAAGGTGTTATTTTATTTACAAGACAGAGAGATTTGTCAACCCAGAAAAGCAATATGGTTCTTGAATCCCGTGAATTGTAATCGATATGCATAATTCAAAAACTTTTAGCTGTGATTTAGAAAATATAAATACCAAAGACTAGATCCAATTCAAATAAAACTGTTGACCCTTATTTGATTTTAATTATGACAAAACAGTACTTGAACTATGCTAACAGTTTTATCAAAGTGTCTTTCATTAAGCCCAAGTTTAGATTCTATGGAAGTTTACTTTTATATGTAAATCTCTCCTTTAGTTTCTTAGCTTGAACTTGGCTCAAAAATTGTTTTGGAAAATATTTTTGGTCAATCGAAAACTCATTTCTGTCAAAAACTGATTTAAAATCTAAGTTTTCTAAACCTGACAGTCGATTATGCATTCTCGACAATCGTCTAAGTCTCTGTAACTGACCATTTTGATAATCAAAATGGACAATCGACTATGGTCATTGGGCAGTCGACTGTGAAAGGGATAGAGAGTTTCACAGTCGACAACCCATTTAGAGAGTCAACTGTCCAAATCTCTGTAACTTACCATTTTGAAAACAAAATGGATAGTCGACTGTGGTTCAATGGACAGTCTACTATGAAAGAGATAAAGAGTATCAAAGTCGACTATCAATTTAGACAGTCGACTGTCCAAATCATTTCAAACTCAGAATTTCAAATTCAATAGAGGACAGTCAACTGTACATTTTACACAGTAGACTGTTCTGTCGAGACAAATGGCTAGTTTTCAAAATCTAGATGCGGGACTTGAGCATTTAATGTTCCAAACCACCCCAACTTGTGTCTAACGGCCATATGTGTTAGAGTTGGTGCATACTTCACGGGACCAGATCTGTAAAACCCCAGACGAACGCGAGGGTCCAGGTTGCATATAAATTCTCTTTATGTACTGAGCATACATTATAATAGAGAGATTTGTGAGGTTGATAATAAGAAACTTCTGGTAGGACGTAGCCCTATTCTTAGGTGAACCTTGGTAAATCTTACCTTCTTTTCTTTCTGTTTATAATTCATGTGATTGATAGGTCTCGAATCGTTCAATTGGTATCAGAGCCTTGTGTTCGAGGATTAACGATCAGAGATGTCGATTGGATCACAGATTGAAATCGAAAAGTTCAAAAAGAAGAGCTTTGAGTTATGGAAATTGAAGATGGAGGATCTACTCGTGGATAGGGATCTGTGGACGGTGATAGTGATAAGAATTCATAATATCTATATGTTTGTTTATTTCCTCATGTTTTAATGGTTATAAATGCTTAAATCTTGGATTTTGATTATGTTTCGTATTTTGTGGAGTAGATTGAGGAGTTAAATCAAATTGAATTCAAAATCAAGAGATTTGGAGAGGAAAAATCGGAGCTCAAAAAGATATACATTCCAGAAGTGGTTTTTGCTTAAAGCATGGGCACGTCATGTTTTCTAGAATGTTCATAGAAGCAGTCAGCAGATAAAGTGTGAGTGCACCTTACTGGATCCGAGGTTCTGACCTAGAGTTACGAATTTGTTGGAGAAAAAGGATATGTATGATAGCTAGAAAGATTTAGTTACCCATTCTTATCTCTAGGAAAGTATTTGCCAAGACTCCCTATTAAGGTGGAATTTTCTTTTAATTAGTTTCTTTATCTAGATAGGGTAACTATTATTAGATGGAGTAACTATTATAAATAGGAGAGGGATCTCTCATAGAGAAAACACAGATTATTCATAAGAAAAATTCCTCTTCTCTTTTCTTTAGGCGTTCTTTTAATTTTGAGTAGCTAAATACTTTTCTTCCAGCTGAAGGATAATTGAAGTTTTGGTTCTTCAAGAATTGTGAGATCTGAATAATTTTCATTGCTCTTTTATTTCTTCATTATTTATATATCTTCTATTTTTATTAAAAATTATTGTCTTGATTGATATCAGCAAAGGGCCCGTTGTTCAATTATCAGGTTAATAAATTGCCATTTAGAACTTTAAATCCATAATTGTTTAAATGTTCTAATATTAGTGGTAAAATAACATAGTTGATTATAGAGAGATATTTTTTATTTATGTTATGAAGATACATAATCTAGTCTAAATGAATCGAGCTTGTATATTTGTTGGCTAGAATTGGTAGTCTCTCTAATTATTAATGTTGTCAATAGATTAAATCCTAAGAGCTTGTTTAGGGTTGAACAAGGGAAGTAATCAAAGAGGGTTATTGAGAAAGTAAGGAGAGATAGGTTGTTAGAGCTTGTTAATAACCATAACCAATTTAGTGAAGAATAGAAGATTTTATCCTTGTATCTGTGATCAATTCTCTGAACCAATTATGAAATTATACCTTTGGTTGGATATTTGTCTGATATTGATTTCTCCTTAGTTTTTAGTTGATTATAATTGCTTTCTCTTTTATTTGACTTCAAAATTTCAAACCCCCCCTTTTTCTTTGCTTTAATTTTCATTAAAATAAATCTACCCAATCTCTGTTGATACGACCTTGCTCATCACTGTTACAATTTGTATTTTTTTAGAGTGAGAATTTTATTATTTGTTGGATTCGACACCCATCAAATTTTTGGTGCTGTTGTCGTGGATTGGTGTTAATTAGATTTATTTTAATGCTTCGTTCTTCTCATGCAGGTGAACTCCAATATGATCCTGAGATTGAGAAGACGGCTCAGAAGTTGAGGAAGGAAGCTAAATTGCGTGACAAACAAACAACTTCATCCTCACCCCCCAGATTTAATTTAGTACCTAACTTGGTTGATTCATCTAGTGATTCTGAAATAGAAGAAGCAATGGCCAATCAAGACAGAACTTTAAGGGAATTGGCTGCACCAAATGTAAATCAACAGCCACTCTGCATTACATATCCAGCTTTGGAAGTGGGTTTTGAGTTAAAATCTGGATTGATCCATTTGCTCCCAATTTTTCGTGGTCTTGAGAATGAAGATCCTCACAAGCATCTGAAGGAATTCCACGTGGTGTGTTCAAGCATGAAACTGCAAGGAGTGACCGAAGAACAAATCAAATTGCGTGCTTTTCCATTCTCGCTTACTGAAAAAGCAAAGGATTGGTTATTTTATTTGCCCCCTAGCTCTGTAACCACATGGATGGAGATGGTGAGATTGTTTCTTGATAAAAAAAATTTCCCTGCATCACGAGCTACTAGCATTAGAAGGGAGATATGTGGAATAAAATAGAAAGATACAGAGACCCTTCATGACTATTGGCAAAGATTTAAGCAACTCTGTGCAAGCTGCCCACAACATGGAATTTCTGAACATCTCCTCATTCAATATCTCTACGAATGGCTCCTACCCATGGAAATGAAGATGATGGATGCAGCGAGTGGAGGTGCCATAGTGAACAAAACTCCTCGTGATGCTAGAGATTTGATCTCCATCATGGCCGCTAACTCACAACAATTTGGATTCAGGCAGGACACGTCTCCAATAAGGGTGAATAAGGTAAGTATATCTTCCCTTGAAAATCAAATATCCAATCTAACTTCTATTGTTCAACAGTTAGCTGTAGGAAATATGCAACAAGTGAAAGCTTATGGGATTTGTGCTACCATCGGTCATCCAACTAACATGTGCCCTACACTTCAAGATGATTCCTATGAGCATGCCAATGCAGCTGGAGGATTTCCAGGCCCACCACAAAGGAAATATGATCCCTATTCAAATACCTACAACTCAGGATGGAGGGATCATCCCAATTTCAGCTATGGAGCAAGACCACAATTCCAATACTTTCAGCATAGACCACCTGCTCCACCACCACAACAAACCTCCACAAGTTCAGGTATGTCTCTAGAAAAAATTGTTAAATCACTTGCAACTAACACGCAGCAATTTCAACAGGAGACAAGAACAAGTATTCAGCAACTGGAGAATCAAATGAGTCAACTGGTATCTTCTATGAACAGATTGGAATCTCAAGGTAAATTGCCCTCACAAACTGTTGTTAACCCAAAACAAAATGCTAGTGCAGTTACCTTGAGAAGTGGGAAGGAGTTGAAGGAACCCAGTAAGGCAGCACGTTGAGAAGAAATTGAAAAAGAAGTAGTTGCTCCTCAACCTCAAACTGACCAGAATTGAGGACTCGACAGTGAACAACCAAAGGCATTGGTGACAAATCCGCCCTTTCCTACTAGATTGACTAAATCCAAGAAAGAAGAGGAAGAGAAGGAAATTCTTGAAACTTTTCACAAGGTTGAGGTAAATATTCCCTTACTTGATGCAATCAAACAAGTGCCTCGATATGCTAAATTTCTCAATGAGTTGTGCACCAACAAGACGAAGTTGAAAGGTAATGAAAAAATAAGTATGGGGGAAAATGTTTCAGCCATCCTCCAGAAAAAATTACCTCCAAAATGCAAGGACCCAGGTATGTTTACTATCCCTTGCAAACTAGGTGATGTTAGGATTGAGAAAGCAATGCTAGATCTAGGAGCTTCAATAAATGTCATACCTCTCTCTATTTATTTATCTTTGAATATTGGCCCATTAAAAGAAACAGGTGTGATTACTCAACTTGCTGATAGATCTAATGTATATCCTGAAGGAGTCTTGGAGGATGTCTTAGTACAAGTTAATGGGTTAGTCTTTCCTGCTGATTTTTATGTTCTTGACATGGAAGAAGATGACTCTTCTAATTCAACACTAATGTTATTAGGAAGGCCATTTCTAAAAACATCTAGGACAAAAATTGATGTGCGTGATGGTACACTCACAATGGAATTTGATAGTGAAATTATTAAATTCAATATTTATGACGCAATGAGGTACCCTAATGATGTGTCTTCTGTTTTTTTTATGGATCTTATTGACCCGTTGGTGTAGGAAATCTTTGATCTAATTGATGATGATAAGCTAAAAGTTACACTTAGCAGGCATTTCACTCTTGAAGGGCTACAGAAGATCATGAAGAAGTTTGTGTCGGAGTCCGACTTGCAAGATGCAATCTACGAATTGGAATCACTTAAACCTGTAAGGTATGATGTGTCTTACATTGAGTTTCCTCTTTCTCACACAAAACTTCTTCCTTCTATTGTGCAGGCACCGAAATTGGAATTGAAACTCTTATCAGATCATCTGAAATATGCATTTTTGGGAGAAGGAGAAACTCTTCTGGTGATAATCTCAAACAAACTCTCTATATTAGAGGAAGAAAAGTTGATTCGGATGCTTAGAGAGTATAAAGAGGCTATTGGTTGGACTATAGCTGACATTAAGGGATTGAGCCCTTCCACATGCATGCATAGGATACTATTAGAGGAAGATTGTAAGCCTTCTAGAGAAGCCCAACACAGACTGAATCCACTAATGATGGAAGTGGTAAAGAAAGAAATTTTGAAACTTCTCGATGCAGGTATGATCTATCCAATTTCAGATAGTAAATGGGTAAGTCCGGTTCAGGTTGTGCCAAAGAAAACAGGTATAACGGTAATAAAAAATCCCGATGGTGAGTTGGTGCCCACTCGAATTCAAAACGAGTGGCGGGTTTGTATAGATTATAGGAAGTTAAATGCATTAAATAGAAAAGATCACTTTCCTCTTCCATTTATTGATCAAATTCTTGAACGTTTGGCTGGTCGTACTCATTATTGTTGTCTTGATGGTTATTCAGGTTTTCATCAAATCCCAGTCGCACCGGAGGATCAAGAAAAAACCACCTTCACATGCCCGTTTGGCACTTTTGCATACCGAAGAATGCCATTTGGACTTTGCAACGCTCCTGCTACATTTCAAAGGTGTATGGTTAGTATATTTTTAGAGAACGTAGAAAACATCATAGAGGTATTTATCGGTGACTTTACAGTCTATTGTGATTCTTTTGATACTTGTTTAACTAACCTTACAAAAGTGCTTAAAAGGTGCATAGAAACGAACCTTGTTTTGAATTATGAAAAGTGTCACTTTATGGTTGATCAAGGTATTATTCTAGGCCATATTGTATCTTCTAAAGGAATTGAAGTTGATAAAGCTAAGATAGAAATTATCAAATCTTTGCCTTACCCCGCAAGTGTGCGGGAAATTCGCTCTTTTCTTGGACATGCAGGATTTTATCGACGCTTTATCAAGGATTTTTCCAAAATCACTCAACTCTTATATAGATTATTGCAAAAAGATGTGGTGTTCGAATTTGATGAGGTGTGCAAAGGTGTATTCGATAAGTTGAAGGATATGCTGACTTCGGCGCCAATTATCCGGCCACTGAATTGGGATCTTCCATTCGAAATCATGTGTGACGCAAGCAATCATACAGTTGGTGCCGTTCTTAGACAACGAGTTGGACTAGTTTCTCATGCCATCTACTATGCTTCAAGAACACTTGATAGTGCGTAGAGGAACTATTCAACGACGGAAAAAGAACTTCTAGCTATTGTTTTTGCTTTAGAAAAATTTCATCCATATTTACTTGGCACTAAAGTAATTGTTTATTTTGATCATGCAGCTCTCAAGTATTTGTTGTCAAAGAATGAGGCAAAACCTAGACTCATTCGATGGATACTTTTGCTACAAGAGTTCAATTTGGAGATATGCGATAAAAAAGGTGCAGAGAATTTGGTCGCCGATCATCTCAATAGATTACCCACAAATGAATAACCATCACCATTACAAGATAACTTTCTAGATGAGTATCTCTTTTCTATTGAAAAATCAATCCCCTGGTATGCTGATATTATTAATTATCTAGTTACTAGAAAACTGCCAGATGATTTGTCTAGAGCTCAAAGAGATAAAATCAAAAGTGATGCTAAATATTATGTTTGGGATGATCCTTATTTGTGGAAACATTATTCTGATCAAATTATTCGAAGGTGCGTCTCTTAACAAGAAACTCCTTCCATTTTGAAATTTTGTCATTCATATACATACGGAGGACACTTTGGTCCCAAAAGAACAGCTCGTAAGGTGTTAGAATGTGGATTGTTTTGGCCTACTTTGTTTCGTGATTCATATATGTTTTGTAAAGCATGTGAACAGTGTCAGAAAACTGGAAATTTAGGGCATAGAGACCAAATGCCACTCACCCCTATTCTTGTTTATGAAATATTTGATGTGTGGGGTATTGATTTCATGGGCCCTTTTCCTTCTTCTCATGGTAATGTTTACATCATTCTTGCTATGGATTATGTTTCAAAATGGGTAGAAGCTAAAGCTACTGGGACTGACGATGCTAAAGTTGTTGTAGATTTTTTCAAATCTCATATTTTTGTCAGGTTCGGGACACCAAGGGCTATAATCAATGATCGTGGGACTCATTTTTGCAACAGAGTAGTGGGGGCTTTATTCAAGAAATATAATGTTACCCACCGCATCTCCACTGCTTACCATCCACAAACAAATGGGCAAGCTGAAGTATCCAATAGAGAGATCAAGTCCATACTCGAGAAAACTGTCAACCCAAATAGGAAAGATTGGAGTATGCGGCTTTATGATGCACTATAGGCCTACCGAACAGCCTAAAAGACCCCCATAGGTATGTCTCCTTACTGTTTGGTATTTGGCAAACCATGTCATCTCCCAGTCGAACTAGAACACAAGGCATATTGAGCTGTCAAGCATTGCAACATGGGAATGGATGAATCAGGCGAACAAAGGAAATTACAATTGCAAGAGTTGGAGGAAATCTGCAATGATGCCTATGAAAGCTCGAGAATATACAAAGAAAAGACCAAAGCCTTTCATGATCAACTGATTTCTAGGAAAAAAATTTCTATTAGTCATAAAGTTTTACTTTATCACTCTAGACTGAAGTTATTTCCTAGTAAATTGCGTTCTAAATAGGCAGGTCTTTTTATTGTTACTAATATATTTCCTCATGGTGCAGTTGAAATACAAAGTTCGAATACAGGTAAAACTTTTAAGGTCAATGGTCATCGTTTGAAACCTTTTTATGAAGGTTTTCAAGTGTATAATGTTGATCAAATTATTTTGGAATGTCCGACTTATGGTGATTAAGAGGTGGCAACGTCTAGCCAAAGACGTTAAAGAACGGCGCTTTTGGGAGGCAACCTAACTTTTTGTCTTACTTTCCTTGCTTTTTTTATTTTATACCTTTTTCTTTTATTTAGATTATTTTTAGTTTTTTTTTTCATTTTTCGGAGTGCATTTGATTTTCTTTCCAATTTTTTTGGCAGAAGATGATTTTCGTAACCCGTGGGCACGCCTTATGGAAAATTTTGAATCTTGGAATTGGGCAACAAACCAGAAGAAATCTTTGAATACAACATGCCCACGCCTTATTCCAATTGTTCTCTTGGTTGAAAAAAAATATAATAAATAAATAAATTTTGAAAATTATTTCCTTTTCTTCTTGCCCTTTTCGAAAAAAAAAACAAATAATAATTATTATTATATTTTTTTTTTCTTCTCAGTTGCCCCAACTCTTCTCTTGATCTAAATTATCCAGTCACCTCCTTCATCTAGCTGCACAACCCTCCACCTCGAACCATCTCGCACCACCAGTCGCCCAGCCTTGTCCAACCCCGCACCAGACGCGAGTGACCGCCGAGCACCACCCTAGCAAATCGCCCACCCCTGCGCAAGCAGAATAGTCCCTTGGAAGCCCACCACACAGCACTTCACCGGTCCACTTCTATCTCTATTCCTCATGCTATGGGAAAGAGAAAGATTACTCCAAGCCAATTGAGCACACAGTGAGAAACCCCTCCAGTGCGTACAAGAGCCAGAATTGGGAAAGGGAAGCACATTCTTCCACCTACAGAATCGGATTTGAAAGGGCATTTGACATTCACTAAAAAGAAAGATAAGCAAGGTATCAGGACATCTGTAGGCGATCAATAATCCCCTGTAAGTATATTCATCACCCTACAATGGAAGCTTTGGATATCTCTACTGATGTGTTTGAGCTCATTGACAATATAGGGTGGCAAACTTAATTTTTCATTACTTACCCGGCATTTATTGAACTAGTCAGAGAATTTTACACTACTTTTGAGTTCAACAAGCCTAATAATTTCACACTTCACAGCTTTCAAATAGTCAAATTTAGATTAATGGGAAAAGAATTTAGCTCTCAATCACTGAATTCAACATTGCCTTTGGATTTATCTCTGAAGAATATGCTAAGTCTGATGAATATTTGAACAGTTCTTGTGATTTTAGTGAGGCCTTTGAACCAATTAGATTGTATAACACTATGTCCACTGCTGATCACTATGACCCAAGTAAATCCAAATATACCTACCTCTGTGATCCTATCTTGAAATACATTCATAGGTTTCTTGCCTTTACTTTTTCGGGTAGGAAGGATTCTGCTGCTGTGTTGTCAAAAGCTGAATTTTATTTTTTGTGGTGCATGCAAAACAAAATCAAAGTGAATCTTGGGTGTTAGTTAGCTTCACAATTTGCTGGTGTCCTTAAAAACAAGCATCCTTTGATTTTAGGTTCACTAATCGCCCACTTAGCTGTTCATGAAAATTTGATTGATCTTGAGAATAATGATCTTCATGTTGCTTGTAAGATATTGCCCTTGGACTTATATTGTTTCGAGAGGATGGGTTTAGTTGGACGAAAAGAGGGTATCTTCTATTTTTATCCACCAGGACCCGTTCTGACATGACCACAATGCAAGCTCCTTAACGCCAACGATGATGACAAGGTCGAAGAATCTACAGACTTGCCTTCCACATCCGCTGCATCTTTCCAAGGACAATTTGGCGATCAGCTTGCGAGACTCAGAGACCAAGTTACCAGATTGGACAGAAACATGACAGCTTTCTTTGCTTACATGGGATTCACACCACCTTCACCCCCACGCACGTGACTAATATCTTGGTTGATGCTCAACATTTTCAGGGGAGTTTTCTACTTACTTTTGTTCTTTTATAGTTTTTGAGCATCTATTTTTGAGACATTGAGGACAATGTATGTATTAAGTGTGGGAGAAGGTCTTTGACATATGAATTTGATTTTACTTTGAACTTCACTTTTAGCTCCATTTTGATCAATTTTTGCGTCATTTTTCAAGAAAATTTTCAAATATCCAAGTGATACTTTAGTTCTTGTTTGTGATCCTTCTCTTCTAAATTCTAGATTTTGTCGATGCTTGTCTTAAATGATCTGGATTATTGTGAATTATTGAGATAAATTGAGGCGTAATAAGGGATTAGCATGAATGGTTGAATTCTTATTTACTACACAGTGATTAATTGCTCTTGATGATTGATTGAATGAAAAATGTGTGGGATCTAATGCACATGACCCTTTTTGTGAGCTTTTGAGCCAATGAGCATTCATATTATATTATGCTCCATTTTCTTAATTGAGTTATTGTCATACATAGTTGATTTTTCTAGAACTTGCTTTGTTATGCATGTCAGGAGACTACATTGTTGAATTGGATGCATTGAATTAATAAGGGCATTTAGGTGGAGCCATTTAGCTTTCTTAAAAAGCCTACCTTGATTTTTACCTTAGAAAGCCAATTTTGAACCTTGGCCTTTTGCTGGAAGTTAACCATGGTATAAGCAATGTCAACCCATTCTTTTGTCGATTTCCCTCTTTTGAGCCTTGAATTGAAGGATCTTACTAGCTTGGTCACATGAAGCTTCAAATTATCTTTGAAAGGATTGAAAGATGCTGGGAATAAAGTGATTCAAGTTACAAGTGCCTTGGTTTTTCAAAAAAAAAGAAAATAAAAAGAGAAAATAAAAAAATAGACGGCCAGAAAGAGAGAAAAGTTGTGTAATTTCAATTGTTTGGAAATGAATTGATTGAAGAAAACATTTGATGTTATTGAGTTGTGCTTTGTGTGGAGAAGTTGGTATAATTCCTTTGATAAAAGTACCTAAAAATTCCTTCTCACCACACCTTACCTAAGCCTCGTTACAACCCATTTAAGACCCTTGGATTCTTTGCATTCAATTCAATCCATTGATGATAAAGATGTGATATATTAGCAAGCTTATGGTAAAGATCTTCTATGCTTTGACTTGAGAGTTCATTGATACCCTAAGCACTTTGAGTGTATTGAGTGAATCCAAAGAGAGGGTGTTAGATCCTATTGCATTTTGATTTCGAGAATATCATTGAGGTGATTGTTCATGGGTGTGGTTTATAAGAATTTACTCTATGAAATTGTTCATTTCTTATTTGTCTTTAGATTTAAATCTTTAAGGCATGATAATTTGGATTATAGAGGATGACTAAAGGTATAAGAAGGAACGATGATGAGAAAGGTGACAAACTTGAGCTATTGTATGCTTAAGGACAAGCATTGTTCAAATATGGGGGAATTTGATAAGAATTCATAATATCTATATGTTTGTTATATTTCCTCATGTTTTAATGGTTATAAATGCTTAAATCTTGGATTTTGATTATGTTTCGTATTTTGTGGAGTATATTGAGGAGTTAAATCAAATTGAATTCAAAATCAAGAGATTTGGAGAGAAAAAATCGGAGCTAAAAAAGATATACATTCCAGAAGCGGTTTTTGCTTAAAGCATGGGCACGTCCTGTTTTCCCAGAATGTTCACAGAAGCAGTCAACAGATAAAGCGTGAGCGCACCTCACTGGATCTGAGGTTCTAACCTAGGGTTACAAATTTTTTGGAGAAAAATGATATGTATGATAGCTAGAAAGATTTAGTTACCCATTCTTGAGAAAACACAGATTATTCACAAGAAAATTTCCTCTTCTATTTTCTTTAGGTGTTCTTTTAATTATGAGTAGCTAAATAGTTTTCTTCCAGCTGAAGGATAATTGAAGTTTTGGTTCTTCAAGAATTGTAAGATCTGAATAATTTTCATTGCTCTTTTATTTCTTCACTATTTATATATCTTCTATATTTATTAAAAATTATTGTCTTGATTGATTGATGTAAAAGGCCCATTGTTCAATTATCAGGTTAATAAATTGTCATTTAGAACTTTAAATCCGTAATTGTTTAAATGTTCTAATATTAGTGGTAAAATAACATAGTTGATTATAGAGAGATTTTCGATTTATGTTATGAAGATATATAATCTAGTCTAAATGAATCGAGCTTGTGTATTTGTTGGCTAGAATTGGTAGTCTCTCTAATTATTAATGTTGTCGATAGATTAAATCCTAAGCGCTTGTTTAGGGTTGTTTATTAACAAGGGAAGTAATCAAAGAGGGTTATCGAGAAAGTAAGGAGAGATAGGTTGTTAGAGCTTGTTAATAACCATAACCAATTTAGTGAAGAATAGAAGATTTTATCCTTGTATCTGTGATCAATTTTCTGAACCAATTCTGAAATTATACCTTTGGTTGGATATTTGCCTGATATTGATTTTTCCTTAGTTTTTAGTTGATTATAATTGCTTTCTCTTTTATTTCACTTCGAAATTTCAAACCCTCCCTTTTTATTTGCTTTAATTTTCATTAAAATAAATCTATCCAATCTCTGTGGATACGACCTTGCTCATCACTATTATAATTTTTATTTTTTTGGAGGGAGAATTTTATTATTTGTTGGATTCGACACCCATCAGATGGTCTAGGAGATGCCAAAGAGTACGACGTCCACGGCAGAGGCGTCGCCATTGGTGGTTTTGACATCATCTTTAGTGACCATCACGGAGTGGGAAAAGCTCTATCGGAAGGCATGAAGTCTGATTCGGCTGTGCCTGGCTGATTCTGTCATGATAAGAGATTATGGAGAAAAGACTGAAAGATCTCTGGAAGAAGCTGGAAAGTCTTTATCAAAGTAAATCTCTAGTAAACAAACTGTTACTGCGAAAGAAGTCGTACAACCTTCGGATGGCTGAGGGCGATTCTTTCTCTGTTCATCTACGTGAGTTCAACACTTTGATAGGTCAGTTATTATCTATTAGTATTGATGTAGCGAATGACGATAAGGCTATTACACTGCTCTGTTCACTGCCTGATTCATGGGATAACTTGATAGTTGCGATTAGTAGTGGTACGACTAATCTATCTTTTGCGAATGTCGTGGTAGCCCTATTGTCTGAGGAGATGAGGCGGTAGGGTACAAAAAACTCATCAAATGAGGCCTTATCTGTGAGAGTGCGAACCCATGATAAAGACTTCAAGTGGTCTGGTGATAAACTCAAGTTCAGGAGAAGATCGAAAAGTAGGGATAAATCTGGGTTGAAGTGTTAGAAATGTAGGAAGCCTGGGCATCTAAAGAAGGAGTGCAGAAGCAAGAGTATGAACCCTGAAAAGCAAACAAGCGAGATATCAACTTTAGGTAACAGGAACCAGTATGATGATGATGCTGATGACTTAAATATTGCATCTTGTTTGGCTCAATCAGTTTAGAATGTTTGGATAATTGACACATGAGCATCCTTTCACATAACACCTCACAGGGACTGGTTTCGTGAGTATGAAACCTTTGATGAGGGAAATGTTTTATTGGGAGATAACTCTCCATTGAAAATTATTGGTCGTGGGAAGGTAAATTTGAGGATGAATGATGGGATAATTAGAACACTTCCAGGCGTGATGCATATTCCGGGTCTCAGTAGGAACCTAATATCAGTCAGCAAGATGGTAGATGGGGGAGTAAATTTCAACTGTGAAAAAAATTCATGCAAGATGACTTATGGATCGTTAGTAATTGCACGAGGTGTTCGGTATGGTACATTGTACAAACTGCTCGGAAATACAGTACAAAGTCAGTGCAGCGAAGGTTTTATCTCTTAGAAGGCGACTGATGATTAGCCGACTTCCTCTACTTTGTGGCATCAGAGGCTTGGGTATATCGTCGAAAATGGACTATCTAATTTATTGTTAAAGCAGATGGTGAAGGGAGTCCCAGATTGCTCAATGGAATTCAGTTTCTGTGAGCATTGTCTACATGGCAAGCAGAACCGTGTGAGTTTTAAGTCCGCTGGCACTAGGGCAAAGGATATTATAGATTTAATACATAGTGATGTGTTCGGGCCAGTTTCAATCCAATTTCTTAGGAAATCAAGGTATTATATCTCTTTCATTTATGATTTTTCAAGTTATGCGTGGATTTATTTCATTAAGAGTAAAGATGAAGCATTTGATAAGTTCTGTGAGTTTAAAGCATTGGTAAAAAATCATATGGAAATAAAGATAAAGGTACTGAGAACAGATAATGGAAAAGAATTTTGCTCTGACAAGTTTGAGAAATTCTGTGTGGCAAACGGCATTGCTAGATAGAAAACAACTCCATATACACCTCAACGGAATGGGGTGGCCAAGAGACTCAATCGACCACTCATGGAGAAATCAAAGAGTATGTTGAGTTGTGCAGGCTTAGAACCGAAGTTCTGGGCATAGGTTGTAGCTATGGCATGTTATCTGAAGAATAGGTCACCTATATCAGCTTTACAGGATCAGACACCATTTGAGGCATTATTCGGGAAGAAGCCGAGTTTGGTTCATGTTAGGGTGTTTGGGTGTGATGCTCTCTGCATGTGCCAAAAGAAAAGAGGAACAAACTTGATAGCAAATCATTTAAGTGCATCTTCATTAGTTATATGGATGGAGTCAAGGGGTACAAGTTATGGAATCCAGAAAACAAGAGTACAATTTATAGTAGAGATGTTGTGTTCAGAGAAACATAAAGGGATGTAGTGGTTGTCCAAGATGTACCGGTACAGCAAAAAAAGATTCAGATTGATCTTAGCCCAGAAGATAAAGAATGGGAGACTACCCTACAGACTGAACTAGATACTTTAGATACTGAGTCAGTTGGGTCTGAGCAAGATATTCATGTTTCTAATATAGAGGATGAGGATTCAGATGCTGGCTCGGAGGTAGAGACCACGGCTATCATAAGGAGATCCACACGGGTTAGGAGACCACCCATTAGGTATTCCTCTAGTGCTTGCCATGCATTATATGCTTTAAATATTACTGGTAATGATCCTAACACAGTGAAAGAGGCAAGGACCTCGGAAGAGGCAAATCTGTGGGAAGATGCTATGAAAGAGGAGATGCAGGCAATGGACAAGAATGAAACATGGAGCCTTGTGAAATTGTCTAAATATAGGAAGGTAATTGGATGCAAATGAATTTTCAAGAAGAAAACAAATGCAGACGGAATGGTAGAAAAGTACAAGGCACGTCTGGTTGCAAAGGGGTACTTGCAAATAGAAGGAATTGGCTATGGTGAGATATTTTCCCGTTAGCAAAGTTGACATCTATCAGATGTGTCTTATCCATGGCAGCTGCTTATGATCTAGAGGTTGACCAACTGGATGTGAAGACAACTTTCCTTTATGGGGACTTAGAGGAGGAAATTTACATGAAACTGCCCGAAAGCTTTGTGAGCAAAGGCAAGGAAGAGCTGGTTTGTAAATTGAAGAAGTCTATGTACGGACTAAAGCATTCACCATGAATGTGGTACCAGAAATTTGATATCTATGCCATTCAGCTCAGGTTCACTCGCAGCTATGTTGATCACTGCGTCTACATGAAAAGATTAGTGGTTGATTTGGTCATTTTAACCTTGTATATGGATGATATGCTGTTGATTGGAAATAACAGGAAGATGATTAGCATTGTGAAAGAATTTTTGGCAAGACAGTTTGACATGAAAGACCTAGGGCCAGCAAACTTTATCTTAGGCATGCAGATAAAGAGGGATCGTGAAAATCAAAAACTATGGCTAAGTTAGAAGAAGTATATTAAAGAAGTGTTGAAGAAATTCAACATGTCTAACAGCAAGCCAGTAGGGACTCACATGCCTTTGGGAACCAAGTTATCTATGGAATAATGTCCAAAGACGGAGGAAGAAGTTGAACATATGGTGCACGTACCTTATGTTAGTGCTGTTGGAAGCTTGATGTACGCCATGGTGTGTATGAGACCAGATATTACCTAAGCAGTGGGAATATTGAGTAGATATATGTCTAATCCTGGGAAAGAGCATTAGACTACAATCAATAGAGTTTTTAGATATCTTCGTGGCATGTCAGAGTTTGCATTGTGTTATGGAGGTATGGGAAGTAAGAAGAATCTTGATATTGTAGGATTAGTTGATGCTGACTGGGGAGGAGACATTGATAGGAGAAGGTCTACAAGTAGGTATGTGTTCAATCTGTTTTGTGGGGTAGTTAGTTGAATGAGCAAAAGGCAAAGTGTTGTTGCCCTTTCATCTACAGAATTATAATATATGGCAATAAGTCATCCTGGAAAGGAAGCGGTTTGGCTTCAAAGGTTGTGTGCTGAGCTTGGGTTTAAACAAAAAGTAGTGAAGGTGAAATGTGACAATCAATGTGCTATCTTCTTAGCAAAGAATCCTGCATTTCATTCACAGACGAAGCACATTGATATCCAATATCACTTCATCCGGGAAAAGATTGAAGAAAATGTGATAATCTTGGAGAAAGTCGATACAACAGTGAACAACACAGATTTCTTGACTAAAGCTGTTAGTCTAGCAAAGTTTGAGTGGGGTGCTACTGAGATGGGCTTGAAGAAACAGAGTCTTGGGAAGTTTTCCATGTGTGTGAAGTATTTACCAAGTGGGAGATTGTTAGAGTTGGTGCATACTTCACGGGACTAGATCTGTAGAACCCCGGACGAACATTGTGGTACCGCTCCCCGGTGAGCAGCGCCCTAGAAACTTTTAGGCCATGTACATATGTTGGGTATGGTTTTTTGCTTGGCGCTTTGGGCTTGGGCCCATGAAGAGCAGTAGTTCTGCAGCAGAACGGAAACCTAATTAGACCCTAATTAGGACGTCTTAAGTTGCATATAAATACTCTTTATGTACTGAGCATACATTGTAACAAAGAGATTTGTGAGGTTGATAATAAGAAACTTCTGGTAAGACGTAGCCCTATTCTTGGGTGAACCTGGGTAAATCTTGTTTTCTTTTCTTTCTGTTTATAATTCGTGTGATTGATAGGTCTCGAATCATTCAATATGAAGCCAACGCTATAAAAAAAAACCCCTCATTAATGAGCATTTCTAACAAGGTAGAATAATCAATTTCTGATTTAACTCATTAATACACTTGAAAGCTTTGAAAATTTTCTTTTGAACCATTCATCAAGCCTTGTTCTTAAAAGAGAGATCATTTTCATCTTGTAAAGCATTTATTGCTATTTCTCTTCTTTTCTTTTACATTCAATATCAATCATTGTAAAGAGAAAGAGTTGGTATAACTCTTAGAGTGTTTAGGTATTAAACACTTCCTTGTAACTTCCTTATGGAAGAGAGTACCTGAAAGGTTTGGGCAACACCCATGAAATTGCATGACTATCATTAGTGGATTGCCTCAAGGAGGTTCCTTGAAGAGAGTGCACGTAGGGTCAGAGTATTTCTGATATTGCCGAACCACTATAAATGGCATTTGCATATTCTCTTCCTTTACTCCTTTTAATTTCAAGCAATTTATTTATTGTGTGCTTTACTTGATTAAATTGTTAAAACTTTTGTAAATTACAAAAAGTTTTGAAATCCAATTCACCTCCCTCTTGGGTTTGTACGCCAGTCTACAAAAACAAAGACATATAATAAGAGAACATATTTGATTCTTGAAGAGGTAGATTTTTTTTCCATGACTATCAATAATGTTTTTATTAAGTTGTTGAAGTAATTACGCTGAATAATTTTATCTGATTGCTATGTTGTGCATTCGATAGAGAAATTTTGTGCATATATTCTGAAATTTTATTTCACGGTAAATTATTTTGATATGCTGAGATGTTGTTAACAGTAGGTACTCTCCTAGATTAATTGTCTTATTTATTGTATTCTCAGCTTAAAGAAAATGTAGAAAATATGCATGTTGTAAGAAATAATTGATTAAATTATTTAAATAAATTTTGTTATGTTCAAGACATGTGGTAATGATGCAACTGTTGATTGTTTGGTGACTCATAGAGGTACATGTTGTTTAGAGTACATCATGTTGTATGGTCACATACATGCATGACTACCGTTTTGCATATTTGTGGTTGTAAAGGGCATTACTTTTTATCCCAGTTTTGGAAAATTCTATGGGTCGATGTGGGTGTTTGCTGCCAAAAAGTGGCATACTCATTGATACTTTTGAGATTTCACTAAAATATGTTGCAAGATGATTGCTGTTTATCTCGTTTTTGAAAATTTTCATAGGTTGATGTGGGTGTTTGCTGCGAGATGATTTCAATTACATCATGCAGTTACCTACCCAAAAGGGTAGTTGTGTGCTGTAATTTGTGGAAATACATGACATTAAAAAAAATAAAAAAAAAATCTTCTCCTTTTCCCTCCAACACCCTCATCCGTCTAGAGGCAGATCCAAAAAAAAATTCTATTGGAGTGAGATATATATATATATATATATATATATATATCATATAAATAAACTATAAATATATATTTAAAAACATTGATGGTGTTTTTTTTCACAAAACAAAAGTATCCTTTTGTATTTCTTAACTTGAATACATACTTTTTCATAAAATTCGAGACTGTTACATGGACTCTGAAAAAGGGTCGGGTACAGATACCTGGCTAAGTGTCTAACTCATTGAACTTTAAAACATTGGACTTGGGGACTTGGTTAAACTGGGTACAAAAATTCGAACACGGATATTAGACTCGTCAAAAATAATTTTGAATATGTGTATAATTAATTAACATCTTTATATTTTTTTTAAATTTAAAAGTTTTATTAATGAACAAAGCATAATATAAAAAATAATTGACTTATTTTAGTAGTACTGTAATTATTCTTACAAGCAATTATGAGATATTTTTAATAACCTTATCAAATTGTTCTTTTACACAATCCTTTAAATATCGTTGCATTCATAAAATCAATTCCATCTAACAAATCAATTTAAGTTGAGAATTCAAAATCTATCCATCACGTCTACTACATACACATTCTATGAAAAAAAAATGCATAATCAAACCAAATGAAATATTAAAGATTAAAAATCAAAGCCAATTAGAAGCGATTGTCAATATAAAAGATTAAAAATCAATGTCAATTAAAAATGATTGTCACCTAATTAAAATCCACTACAACTCCCATTAGCATTCCCCAAAAGCTAAAAAAATATAAAGATAGACTCAGCTTTTTCTGCACTTTTCTATCGATTAGCTATCTTCTTCCTCTGTCTTTTCATCTTTCTGTTTCATTCTCTCAATTAATTCAAAATGAAAAAAAAAAAAACGAAACAAAAACAAACGGAATTGTACCAAAAACGTTAATCGAATCAACTTGACCTATTGAGAAGATAATAAAATTATC
Source organism: Bretschneidera sinensis (assembly GCA_023935145.1). Lineage (NCBI taxonomy): Eukaryota > Viridiplantae > Streptophyta > Magnoliopsida > Brassicales > Akaniaceae > Bretschneidera > Bretschneidera sinensis. The sequence continues at coordinate 43,291,875 of CM043697.1, read as the reverse complement.
AATCGATTCAAGCTAAAAATGTTGATTCTCTGCAACTTGGCTCAACAGAGTACACCGAGTTACACCGATCGAAAGACAGAAGACGTGAAAGTGTTGGATTGGCATGTTTAGTTAATTGGTTTGGGGGCAATAAACAACTAATTTATTTTTATGGGGAGCAACTTTAAAAATACATAGAATATTATTTGATTTTTCAAAAATCAAGTTGGGGCAGTTCAAATATCAAGTGGAGGCAGTTGCTCCCACTGCCCCCATGGTAAATCCACCTCTGCCTTCATCCCAAACACAATGTTAGTGTCTTTCTGTCATTTGTTATGTTAAAGGAAGTTTTGTTTCATATTAAGGAGTACTGCTCGATGCATCAATTTCATGGACAAAAATCTCTGCTGTCACAATGTAATCTTGAGTAAATAGAAAAAAGAAGAAGAAGGAACTAAATAACATTATGATTTATTTGTAGTTCAAACTGGTAAGACTCGGGTTCAGTTTCCACCCTATCTCTTTTTTTTATCGTTCAAGAAAATGAAGCAATAAAAAAAAATCACGATCCTCTCCATTTGAAAATTGAAATGGAGTCAAGTTTATGGTGAGATTGAATGTCACATCATTAAAAATAGAATATTCAAATTCAAATTTGTCAAGACGATATTCAATCAACTTAACTCTATTTCAATTCTTAAATGGAGAGGATCATAATCCCTGAAAAAACTATTAGGTATTATGTGGAAATCACAAATTCGTGGAAATAATAATTGTTGATAATAGACGGGCGGTTCTGATGGTGTCTTATCAAAAGATGGAAGCTGAACTTCTTGTGTGTATGACAAGCAGAGAAATTATATTATACACACCCATGAATATAGGTCCAATACTTCATATAATGCATTCTGATTGATTACGTGATCCATGTTTTGACATGATACCATTACTTCATTATTATGTACTACTATAAGTTGAATGAAAAAATAAATTATAGCGCTATTTTCTTCTTCTCTGGTATTTTACAGTATGCTAGTTCAATAAAAATAGAAGAAATGCACAATGTAATCATTTTGCAGATAGATGTGTTGCAGCTTTTATATAACTGATATAATACATTTGCATTGATAGATCTAATGTCTTCTGAAGATATCATAGTCAAGAAATGCCTTTCGCCTTTTTCTTGAGCCAGTTATGAATGCAAGCTGATGGAACATACTTTTTGATCATGATCCAGCTTTTCTTTTGGATGCAGGTATGTGGCAATATCTTGTACTCATATATTATACGCATAATTTTGATGTTATAACCTGAGAAAAAAAGGAGATGCATCGTACCTATGATTCGAATTAGTACTAAGAGTTTGATTTGTTTTCTGCAATGAGAGATGATCTCGAATTCTCAAGAACTTCTGCTTTTTGTTAGATTCTTTTTGAAGGGGGAATATATTCGGATCATCTACTATATAAAATCTTTTGAAAGATTAATGATAAAATGAACAAAACCCTTTTTCGAGTGTAAGTTCCTTGATCATTATCTTGGTGAACTCTCTGTTTAAGGAAAGTTAAAAGGAAGTAGAAATCCTTTTAACCCTCTGCAATGGAAAATATATACCTTATTCTCTGAAATTCAATATTCTGGACCAATAATCTATAATTTCAACTGAGTGTCAAATTGTAAATTATGTCATTCAATCATTGGACAGTTTAATGTATTCAAACAAATGGAAAAACTTGAATGTTTAAGATGTGAAATATTAATCTTGTTTAGCTCATCTTCTCTGCATTGGAATGGATTGATTGAAATGTAGTCTGCTTTTTCAGTTCTAAAATCACCAGGAGGAATGTCCTTATAGTAAATCAATATAGATAGTGGCATCTGAAATTTCTTATTAGTTCTTTATTTATTTCATCAAACTTTCTGAATAAACCATTTGGTGACAAAAATCCATGAAATAATCAAATTATTAAAAAGCTTAGTCATATTTCAGTACTTCTGATTCAACAATCTGGACTTTTGAGCAAAGATAATGGACTTTTGATGTGCTAACCGACCACAGGACACATAATAAATACTAAATTGACACTTTTATTCGAGAATCAAATCATGATAACGATTATACAACAGGAATTTTCAATAGTTTAGTGCACTAATCAAGTGTTCATATGGAGAACATCTGAGCAGATTTCTTTCCATGCTGTGCAGTGTCTGGAGGAAGATAGTGTGGTGGGTCTTCCAGGCATCCTCTTCTCCTTATTTGTTACCGCCGTTACATGGTTTTTGTAACCGTCAGGGATGCTACGAAGGGCATATTACCTTTAGTAAGCTTCTCTCTCTTTTTTCTTCCAAATTTTTTCTTTCTTTTTCTTATCTATCTGCTTTCGGTTTTCTTAAATTAAAGAAAAAGATGGAAATCTTTATATATGAGAAAAGAAAAGTGCTTGTCAATTGAATAAACCCAAAATTATTTTTCCACCTCAGAAACAGATGCATTTCTATGATGTGAAAGCAGATTTCATGCAAGAAAAAAAAATTTCGATTTTAGGCATCGTTTAGCACATTAATCCATCATCTTATAAGGATATTGCTGTCATTTTTAAAAGTAAAACATCACGTTTTGCATGTTAATTGATAAAATAGAGACTGATCTGCAACTTGTTATTTGATTTCCAGAGACAGACAGGTCTTTATCAACTAGTCATCAAAGGTAAATTTGGGAATCCAGTGGAACATTTTATATCTTTTTTCAGTTGTGTTTCTTATCTAGAAAGTTATGTAATGCGACGTACCAAAATGACTAGTATAAATAGACTTGCTTGGGTAGTTAAGTTCCTCAAGAGCAAAAACCTTTTATAAGTCTCTAAACTAAGCTTCATATCACTTACTTTTTCCAAATCTTCTCTTTTTTGCATTAGCAAATTAGCAAATGGAGACAGTGACAAGGTTTGTTGCTGATAGACCAGTGGTGATCTTCAGCAAGAGCTCTTGTTGCATGAGCCACACCATTAAGTCACTCATTTCTGGATTTGGGGCCAACCCAACTGTTTACGAGCTCGATGAAATTCTAAACGGTCAGGAAATCGAAAGGGCACTCAGGCAGCTAGGGTGTAATCCGAGCGTACCAGCTGTGTTCATAGGGCAACAGTTAGTTGGTGGAGCTAATCAGGTGATGTCACTCCAAGTGAGGAACCAGCTAGCCCCATTGCTGAGAAGAGCAGGAGCTATATGGATTTGAAATTAAGGAGAGTAATTTCTACCTAAAAACTCTGATTACCATTCTCCAAATAAGAAAGTATCCATCTTTTTTGCTTCTTTTTTTATTAAAGTTAGCATAAAATGAGAACCAAATGACGTTAAGCTAGCCTCTTTTATTAGCTAAATAAAAGTACACTTTATATGCTTTTTTTCAATGTCTCAAATATTGGTTTAGTGTATTTTGTTCTGGGTATATCGGCAAAAGGGGATTGAACCCAAGTCTCCTATATGGAGGACTCGGAGATAATCACTAGGCCAAGAAAATCCATTGTTTATGGCAAACATTACACAATATATATATATTTAAAAGCAAAAACATAAATTAGCAGAAGCTTCAAGATTGGCAGGCCATTACACCTGTACTGTAAACTGCAGACTAAGCAAAATAAGCTGCAACAAATGACCAAGTTCCAAACTGAAGGAACTAAGCTGCCATTAGGGTGGGTTTACTGATTGAATCCAGCTAAAGTGCGCATATTGGTCGAAAGTGCCAGAATGCAGAATGTTATGGCAAAATCTGCGTACTTTGACCATAAAACATGTGAACATTTGGTACACTGGATTAAGAAAAGGATATGATGAAATAATTTTTATAAAAAAATAGTGCTATAAGATCAGTTTTATGTTTTTGTTTGCATCAAATGTAAAATTGAATAAAATCATGTCGTTTTATCTTACTTTTTATTGTATCCTACTCTCAACCCGGTTTACGAAATGGACACTAAGATCTTTGGGAGTCCTTTACAACTGATAATTCACATCCTCATTGTTTTCCCTTTTCAGATCACATTACTTTACTCCTATGTAAAGGCACTCTCTCTCATCTTTCAATCTTTCTGCTAATATATCCCCTTATATCACCAATGCCTTACAGTTTGTCTGCTAATATATGGTCCTCAAACCATTGCTACATGCAATCACAAACAAGGCTTCTACTATTCTTTTCCAATTAATTTACTGCAAACTGCAAAGTAAAATTGAATTAAGCCTTAGGTTCCGCAGAGAGACCTATGAAAGCATCATTAAAGCAATCAACAGCTTGAAAGTACATAGTTAGTCTTAGGTTCCATGGTAGGAAAAATTACATTAACTCACTTAAGTTTAGTCCAAAATTACACTTCTCTAAAAGTTATACTCATCTACTTTTTTTATTCATAGTTTGTTTTTTCGTTATAGATACTTATGGGCGAAATCAAATTGAGCTTTTATCAAGCTATTCGACCTCGAGCAATATTCGGCTCATGAGGTTTGCGAACTCGTTCGATTAATATAAGTTTTTTTTAAATAAATTATATATATTTTATAATATTAATATTTATGATATGTTTTTGGTGGAGTTTGTAGTGCATTGAGAGGAAAAAAAAGCATTGCCCATACATTTTATAGTAAAATATATATTTTTGTGGTAAATTTATACTTCTGGTGGTAAAAAGAGATATTGATGATAAAAAAAATATTATCACAAATATGTGTTTTATCATCAAAAGTATGAATTTTACTATCAAAAGTAAATTTTTACCTCATAATAAAATTTGTCTTTTTTTTCAAAGCACCGGAGTAGCCACTTATATTTTTTATTTATTAAAATTTCAAAAATATATTTGTGTCACTAACTCGTTAAGCTCATTAAAGCCTTTTACGGCTTGGAGCTCGAGCTCGGATGAGCTTGTTAATTTTCGATCTCGAACCTTGTAAATTTTGACCGAGCTTGAGCTGAAGTCCCATTTTTTAGTTTGACTTGAACTCGACTCAACTCGCTTCCACCCCTGAAGATATCCACCTATTCTTGATTTTATTTTGAAAAAAAATCTTTTATTTTTTATTTTTATTTTAAAAGAAAGAATAAAGATGAGGAAAGGTAAATGTCATCTTTTCAATATTTTCATTAAGTTTTTACTTATTCTATCTAAGTTAAACATGGTCAGAGTAAATTTCAGAAATAAGAGTAGGCAAGTGTAACTTTGGAATAAACACATGTAGTTAATGTAATTTTCCCTTCTAAAACTGCTCAAATCTATGATCTTGTTGATGATGATCTTAGTTTCTATCTTCTTTGTGTTGCCAATGAAATCATGTTTAGAAAATTCATCTTATGCTTTTAGATTTTGAAGTATCTTTTTTTATGCAAATGAAATCCTCAAGCTTATTATCTGCTAAATCAAGAAATATTGCTTGATATAGATGTTGCAATTGACAGAAAATGACAGACGAAAGTGCTGCATGTTACATCATTGTGCAGGACAGTCACCATCTTGAAAAATTCTTGTACGCATCGTATGCAAAACATGATTTTTGTATCGAGCGGAAATTTGATTAGTAAATTTTGAAAACTTCACTAATAATATTAATTATGTGCAATGTTACTAGTAAAGTTTCTAAAAATTACCAATTAAGTTTTCATCCGATGTTTTTGCACCCGATACAGCCAAGAATCTCCCCACCTTCTCTTCATATGGAATGAAAACAACAGTCGGATCATCTCATTCACATATGGGGGAATCAAATGTGACATACATAAAGTAATTTTATCATATTCTAATCACTCTTACTTTGATTTGGAGAATAATTTTACTTCTCAAATTTCAGTTATATTCTCATGCCATGTGAATTGTGCTTGAAATCACTAATTAAGTTCCAAAGATTTTTTTTCTATATTATGCATCAAGAAAGGCATTGAAGAAAGGATCAATCATTTATTTTGTCATGTGTTAATTTTGAGTAATAAGTGTCTCATTTAATACTTGAAATAACTACTGTTCTTTGCGGAATTTCTCCATTTTCCATATCAGGGAAAGCAAAGACTAGGTTTTTCCTTTTTTAAAAAAACAAATAACAAAAGGGTATGAGGGAGCAATTTATGTGGCAAACCCTCCTTAGGCGTGATCATGAGAAGCCCTACCCGTTAAAAAACAAATGCCAAAAAGGCCTAGACAATCGGGATTACAAGCGCTCCCTCAAGACGGCTTGAGCCATATCTTGATCTCAATCCCACCAAAGATTCAGTTTCTAACACGTTGATGGAAGAGAAACCCAAGATTACCCCGAAACCCCAGACACTGTCACTCTTCAGCAACTCCACTGAAATCTTCAAGTTTGTTGCCAACACGCCCGTCCTCGCAATATCAGTGCCTTTACTGCTGAGCCAGATCAGTAGGTGGTAAGCATCAAGGCTAGTTGGTTTGATGTTAATGGGAATGAAGGGATGGGAATGACATTTGCATTCAGTGAGGGAATGGAAATGCATTTCCTGTCCATACACTAGTGTCTTGTGTTTAGGAGGCACATATTTAGGAATAGCATTTCCATTGGCTAGGAAATCATATTACTCTCAATGGAGTTAATCTTATTCCGATAAAGGGTAAATGATTTAAATAGTGAACAGGGGATTTACCCCATGGATTACCAGGTGCTGCAAGAACCCAAACACCTAGGTACAATAAATAAAACAACCGGAATGGATCACACTGATCAAAGTACCTGCATGCCTTTATTGAGGATTGATGGTAATGCTAGCTTTTGTGACTCGACAAGCTGCTCCATAAGCCTCTTGCTTACAGTGATTCTTGCCTAGACTTGATCCATAAAATTTTCTTGAATCAAATGTACTTTTCACCATTAGATAGAAAGAAAAAGAGAAAATTTCTCCAACCTCTTTCTCCATCTTACGGTGAAAATTACCTTTGGTCCAAGAAAATCTATTGGACCAGGTCTGGACAATAATTTTTCCTTGCTACTATTTAGTAAATTCCTCATGTAAGCCAAATCTCCTATATAAGATCACTAAGAGGTATCTGCCAAAAGTCATCCCCAACAAACGAAAAACAAGTCTCAAGGGTCCTCTATTGCATTGGCACCTCCCACTGCCGTCTTACTCCTCTTTCCTAATATGAAAGATGAATCAGAAAGCCCCAATCTAACAGGACAAGAATTGAACACCTTAAAATCAGGAATATAAGGGGATCTAGATCTGAAACAACATTGACTGGATTTCTCGTGTTAAAAAGCAAAAATGAAATTGTATTATTTCTTGTGAATAAAACCCATTAGAGCTGCGGATGAAATATAATATGTTACCAACTGTTAGGGAAAAAGTAATAGAAGCTCAGCTTTATCCAACATGTTCAAAAAGAAAACTCACAAGATCCACAAGTTACAGTCACAATACAAGAATACGAAGAAAAAGAGCACTACTGTTGCTCAATCACTGAACCATTGGGAAAGATAAATATCCAAGTATACAGTTATGCAAAGCATGGTAACATCACAGGACTTACTTTCAGAACCTTGTGGTAACAAATCTAAAATCTATAAACTGAAGGTATTCAATAAAGAAGATATTGTAAATTCATCATCGTCAGACTTGCCATCCGATTAGTTAAGATATCAACATTTCTTCTAGCAATTGACAAAAGTAAGGTTGTTCATTATAAGGGTAAGCAAGGTACTTTAGGGCCTAAGAGACCATCTGCAACAAACATAAATTCACATGGGTAAATATAAATTTGAAGTTGTAGACAGAAGTGTGATGTGTGATGATCATAGTACATAAACTATAAATTTTGAAATCACATGTTACTTTACAAAACTTTCAAATTTTTTAATGAAATTTTGATAGCTTTCAGATTCAGGCATAGTTGAGTTCAACATCTAGTATGACCTAGTCAAAGGCTGACATAAAAACTTAAATTTAAAGCTTTGAGTTTCTTATTATTTTATGATTCTCAAGAACTGAAAGCGATTCTGGTATACATTGTGCCTCAAGTAATACTTTTCTGATTGGGGTGGAGAGCGCTCCCTTTGCAATGTGGTGGTTCAATAATCAGGATCTTGGTTAGGAATGCTAGAATGATTTCGTATGGAATAAATTAATGAATGTCAGGCGCCTAGCCAGGATGAGTTAGGCACTTACCTAGGCGCCTCACTCAGTCTACAGTTTTTTTGAATTTTTCTTTGGATTTCAATCTTCATATAAATTGCAATATTAACTAAAATTGATTATTAGATTTTGTTTTTGAAAGTTATTGAACCAAATACGAAACAAAAAAAATTAAATTAAATTAGTGTTTGAATTTGCATAGTTGTCTCACCAAACAACTGGAAAGTGTTAGGCGCCTGAGGTTGATTGTAATTGTGACTCTTGGTTTGGGTATTTAAACACTTTTCATAATGCATTCGGTTTGGACAATTGTTTTAGATTGGCACAAGGGCAAATATGTCTATTTACATGGTTTTCGTTAAGGCACCTTATATAAACAAGATAGTACCTCAATTTAAATCAAAAATTATGCATATTGATTATTGATTTGAGAGTATTTCTTTTTACAATAAGATTATGCTATGAAGTGAATTTATTTTGTAGTATGAATTCATTCTATTAATTTTATGGGGACTCTCTTGAATTATTAAATTAATATGTGAAATTTTTTTGTAATGCTCAAGTATATGATTTATGATGCTTCCACAAAATATTTAATTGTGAGCTTTTGTACGTATGTTAGTTGTGTTTATGTTTCAATATGTCTTATTTGTGTTTATTTTTGTATACGAATAATTTATACAATTATTTTATTAATTTTAGTTCAATACTTGCTTTGCTTGTGCAATATATGTTTTGATTTTGATCCAAAGAGGTACATGTGGTTTATTATCTCATATTAAGACGATCAAATGCATACCTGTTGTTTTAGTATGTATATATGTTGGGTAATATATTTTATGAGTCTCAATTTGAAATAGTTTCATCAGTTGATGTGGATGGTTACCGCCAAAATGATTCATTTACTAATATTTATGAGGTTATTTCATGTTGTTGTTACGGGGCGTTTATTTAGGTTATTGGATTCAATTATCTGCCTAAAGGGGGTAATTGTGTGTTTTAATTTAAATGATGACATAAAACATTTGATTGAATTTATTTTAGTTTAGATTATTTTTATTAATATGTTGCATTTTGGTTGTCTATAACAGTTTTCATGGTTGTTGATAACAATAGTGCTACTATTAAAATTTTGATTAAGTCAAATAATAAAATCAAGTCTACTTGCATAGGAATGTATAGAAAATATGAAAATTAAAATTATAGAAAATATTTAGCTTTTTTAAATTTTCGAATTCATATTAGCTCAATTGGTGCATTTATTGGCAAAATTAAATTTTGAGCATGTAAAATATATTTTAATGTTGTGATATGCTAATATATGGAGTAAAAACTAAGTGAGATTTTAATATTTTATTCTTAATAAAATTTGCATTTTGTGTACTCATTGAGATTAATACTATAATTTTAGAATAATGAACTAAAGTTTACATGCCTAGTAACTCAAAAAAAATTATGTTTATTTTATTTATAAAACAGAGAGATTTGTCAACCTTGAAAAAAAATCTGGTTCTTGAACCCCGTGAACTATAATCGATATGCATAATTCAACAACTTTCAGCTATGATTTAGAAAATATAAATATCAAAGACTAGATCTAATTCAAATAATATTATTGACCCTTATTTGATTTTAATTATGATAAAACAGTGCTTTAATTATGGTAACAGTTTTATCCAAGTGTTTTTCATTAAGCTTAAGCATCCAACTCAAGGAGAAGACGTAATTCAAGCATATAGAAGAAGAAATCGCACTTAATAGACATTCGAAAGAAGATCGAAGACCAAGTTTAGATTCTAAGGTAGTTTACCTTTACATGTAAATCTCTCCTTTAGTTTCTTAGCTTGAACTTAGCTCAAAAACTCTTTTGGAAAATATTTTTGGTCAATGGAAAACTCATTTCTATCTAAAACTGATTTAAAATCTAAGTTTTCTAAAACTTACAGCCGATTGTGCATTCTCGACAGTCGACTATCCAAGTCTCTGTAACTTTTGAGAATCACTTTGATGCATAAGAACCGCTTTGATTTTTTGCTTTCAAATCTTGATCCCAACACCGTTCTTGAATCCCTCAAGAACCAGATCCTTGATCCCAGCACCATTCTTGAATCACCCAAGAAGTTTCCTTTGATTCTTGGAGCCTTTCTCTGATACCCGTTGTTCTAGCTCTAATACCACTATTGTGGTATCTGTTCTAGCTCTGATACCATTGTTGAAAATCACCTTCTCAATCCCAGGTGGTGACCTTCAAACATCCAAGTCCATAATGACTTGTAATGAACAAGAATCAAACCATAAAAGATAGAACACAAGCAATTGTTATCGAGGTTCGGCAAATGCCTACGTCCCCGTGAGCTCCTCCGAGCACTCTGCACTAAATTAATGGAGTTCTTACAATTACAGCAACACCTCCTCAAGAACCCTCTTGTGCTTGATACATGAAAGAAGAGAAAAGAAAGAGATAAGAACTAAGTGTTTCCCTAGAATTTTCCCCAAGAAAATTCCAATTACAAAGCCCTTGAATCCCACTTTTTGAATGCTCTCTCTCACTTGAAACACCTCTGAAGATTTGAGAGTCTATCTCTCTCAACACCAGCCACTCTTGGAATGAGACCTCTTCTTGTGTTTCTTCCACACTCTGGTGTCTTTGCACTCTTGTGTGTTGAGTTTCACTCTTGTTGTTATTGCTCCTAGAAGACCCTTTATATAAAGCAACAACTTCTTTAACCAATCTTGAAGCCATTCCCAACCCTTAGATCTTGAGAACCAAACAATCATGGCCCTCCAAGTGGTATAAGTAATCATATGCATTTTAACCAAGTCCAATGCACCATCTCAAAGTGCTGAATAAAAGGCATTAGATGTGCTTGGCGCCGCGGCCTAGAACAGGGCAGACCATGGCGCACAACAGGGCAAAACTCCTCCAGGTGCTAGGTGCCGCGGCGCACACTTGGTGGAAGACAAACCCTCCTTGCTGGAGGCTGAGGCGCCAAAGGCTGCTAAAGTCTCATCTTCCAACCGTTTAATTCTTAGACAAATCCCAACACCCTTCCTTTACTCCTTTTAATTTCAAGCAATTTATTTATTGTGTGTTTTACTTGACTAAATTGTTAAAACTTGTTTCTAAATTGCAAAAAGTTTTTGAAACCCAATTCACGCCCCTCTTAGGTTTGTACGTCGGTCTACAAAAACAAAGACATATAATAAGAGAACATATTTAATTCTTGAAGAGGTAGATTTTTTTTCCATGACTATCAGTAATGTTTTTCTTAAGTTGTTGAAGTAATTACGCTGCATAATTTTATCTGATTGCTATGTTGTGCATTCGATCGAGAAATTTTGTGCATATATTCTGAAATTTTATTTCACGGTAAATTATTCTGATATGCTTAGATGTTGTTAACTATAGGTATTCTCCTAGATTAATTGTCTTATTTATTGTACTCTCAGCTTAAAGAAAATGTAAAAAATATGCATGTTATGAGAAATAATTGATTAAATTATTTAAATATATTTTGTTATGTTCAAGACATATGGTAAGGATGCAACGGTTGATTGTTTGGTGACTCATAGAGGTACATGTTGTTTAGAGTACCTCGTGTTGTATAGTCACATGCATGACTATCATTTTGCATATTTGTGGTTGTAAAGGGCATTACTTTTTATCCCAGTTTTGGAAATTTTCATGGTTTAATGTAGGTGTTTAAACCGAGGTTCAAACCAAGAGGGGGGTGAATTGGGTTTTAAAAACTTTTGTAGATTAATTTGCAAGTTTTTAAAACAGTTAAATACACAAAACACCCAATCAAATAATATGCTTGAAAGTAAAGACTTTAAGGAAGAGAAAGTGCAAACTCCGTTTATAGTGGTTCGGCAATATCGGATTCCTTCCGACCCTACGTTCACTCTCTTCAAGGAACCTCCTTAAAGTTATCCACTAAAACATTAGTTGTACAACTTCACGAGTGGTGCACAAACCTTACAACTGATCTCTTCCTCACGAAAGTTACAATGAAGTGTTTAATCCTAAACACTCTAAGACTTATTCCAACTATTTCCCTTTACAATAAATGAAATTTTCTATAAAGTAAATGGCTGAGACATAGCAATAAGTGGTTTTAAAAACGAACAATATCTCTCTTTCAAGAACAAGATTGAAGAATGGCTCAACAATAAATTTTTCTAAGCTTTTGAGAATTAATGAGCTTTCTTGTGAATTGAATGTGTTCTCTTCTTGTTTTAAATGCTCATTGAAGTGGGTTTACGTAGCCTTGAATCAATACAGCCATTTGACACTGACTTGGTAGGTTTGGGGCATTAAATTCTCAAGTCCCACGTCTCAAATGGTTATATTTTTAAATTACCAATTGAGTAGGTCCTTACACCAGTTGACTGGGTCAAGTGAGAAATTTCACTTATTAGGCTAAGGGAGAGTAGCAATCGACTAGGTCCTAAGCAGCAGTTGACTAGAATCTTTTTGTTCCAATTATCAATTGACTGGATCCTCAACATCAGTGGATTGGGAACTTTCTGTCCCATATCCCAGTCGACTGGTATGTGAAGCCAGTCGACTGGGTTACCCTTCAACCCAGTTTTCATGTTTCAAAACTGTTTTTGACTTAGAAATTTTTGTATGGTTAGTTTTGTCAAAGTCTTTTTTTTCAAATTGAGCCACATATCAAGCTATGTAATTGAACATGAAAGATTTACAATTGTTTCAATTACCTTATTTCCCTATTCTAGATCTTTTATCTTGTCTTGGCGTCTGAATCGAGTTGAGTTCTTGCATCTTGTTTCTGTGCTAAATGCTTTTACTGCTTAAACACTTATATAAAATTGTTAGTGCAATTAGAGTAGTGTTTTTCATTATTAAAATCAAATATGGGTCAACAATCTCCCCCTTTTTGACGATGACAAAACTAATGAGAGAAAAACAGTTTTAAAAACTAAGTGTTGGGTTTTTAGAAAAAATTGGGTAAAGTTTCCTCTGTTTTTCGAGTAAAACCAACCTGTTAAGAATTCAAACATAGTTTATATATAGTTATGTCATCTCAACCAAGCATGTATTTCTATTATATATATGTCAATATGATCAAAGCAAAGCTCCCCCTAAGATTATGCTCTACATTGATTTTCTCCTTTTTCTCCCCCATTTTGACAAGAGCATAAAAGAGGTGTAAACCCAAAAAATAAGCAAAATAAACACCATAGCCCTGAAAATAAGGCAAAAAAAAAACTTTTGTGCAAAAAATTGGTCATTATTCAGAATTGGGAAGACGTCCCAAGAGGAATCAGAAGGTTGCACAAAAGCGTTATCAGTTAAAGCATATAGACAAGCCTGAATTGTTCAAAACAAAGGAAATGAATGTTCATGCTAACAACCATGTAAGAGCTATACAAAACGTATCTAAACTGATAAACAAAAATCAGTGAGCGGGGAAGTTAGAGTTGTCACAAATAAGATCTCGAAGCTTAACTAAGGAGCCCTCTGTGTGCTCCTAGTGTACCTCGAAATTGTCTCGGAGTGTGCAAAGTTCACAATGCATAGAATCAACTGAAGAGCTCAAGCTTTGGAACCCGGACTATATGGACAATTAGAGGCTCGAAATATCCTATAGTAAGTCATCATATCCAACCTAACCAGCACTAAAGCCACCAAACTATGGACTAGGTGCTCGCTCATCAGTGTCCATAGTAATGGGAGGAGCTGCATCACCAAAAACCTCTTCGTCCTCCTCGCTGTTGTCGCCTTCTCCAATCCTATTGTTCCTCCCAGCCTTAGAGTAGATCATCCCATCGCAGATAGTGCACCCAATCTTCTTCAGAGAAGAGACATTGATAATGTCCTTGGGGTCGATGTCCAAAACCTCAGAGGCGGGTAGGAGAACTCAAAAATACTGTAGGATTAGGGTGATGAGCATCCCGTAGGGAAGGCACCTAGAGTCGTTCGCTTCGTCATTTATCATGTTGGCAAGCAGTGGGGGGTAGATATTGAAATGATGTCTTATTTTGAGACACCAGATCAATAATATATCTATCTTCGAGAGATAGCCCCGACTCCCGAATCATGGGTGGATGGTCCAACTCATGATGAGGTTGAACAACTTCGAGTCGAGGGGCATGTCACTACAATGGTGAAATGTAGTGGGCCTAAAGATATAATTAGGGTCACTCCTAATAATCTGGCAGGCCTCCTCGTAATCGGAGTTGTCTGGCCATCCATCCAGACTCCACTGGATCCCTTCCACAAGGATCCTCAATATGTTGACCAAGAGTTCAGTATTCACCTCAAACTTAATGCCCATGACGCTAGTTTTAAAGGAAAGAGCCAGTGCACTCGGTTTAACCAGGTTGGCATAAAATTAGTGAATAAGCCATAGGTAAACCTTTTGGTGTATCTTGACAAGTGGTGTCAAGTGAATGGTTTCGAAAGTAGGTAATATATCGAAATTTTCATGATGGATAGAATCAAAGTCAATGAATCTACCCGTCATGATCTTTTTGTGTCGTATGATGGAGTTATACCTCTCTTTGGTGGTTGGACTCCAGAAGAGTGAGTCATCGAGCTCAATCCTCGCCCTTTTGCTCGAGGAACCCACCAAACCCTTTCCCTTGGCATCTGATGCCGAGGTCTTTGTAGACTGAGGCCTTGTAGGCGCATGAGGTCCTTCAACTGTAGTTTTGATCCAGATTCTGTCTGACATTGTGAAAGGATTGTTTTAGAGAGAGATTACGGGGAATAAAGAATTTTTCAACCGTGAAAAGTTGAAAAATTTGTGATTTGAGGTATAATTGAAGGTTTTATAAAGCGGTTTTGAGAGATTCTGGACTGAAATCACGGATTTTATAGAGAGAGAAAGCTTAGGGTTTTCAAAAATGGCATGAAAGCTGAAAAAATCTGAAGAGACTATTTATAGAATCGTGATACCAGTCGACTGGGTTAGGGCACCAGTCGACTGGATCCTTCATAATTTGGATAATTTTTGGCATACCAGTCGACTGGGTCGAGACACCAGTCGACTGAGTAAACTGACAGAGACATACAAGTTGACTTGGTGATCCATACCAGTTGACTAGGTAGGCCACCAAAATTTCAAATTTTAACTCAAAACAATGTCTTGTAGTACCAGTCGACTGGATATTTTGTACTAGTCGACTGGTAAAATGAGCAATGGGATACCAATCGACTGGGGTGAACATACTAGTCAATTGGGTCCTCCAGAAAACTTAAGATATTGAGGTCCAACTTGAGATTTCAGCACGAAATTGTTTATCTATGCCATCTTGAGTGAGAGATATATTAAATAAGAGTTAATACTCATTCACTAGATGTCAAATATGCATATGATGAATGTTGATGCAATCAAACATACATTTTATCATAGTCTATTAGGCCCATCAATAGTCTAATTTTGCAAAAGCTATATTCACTTAAGGGTTTTGTGAGAATATCAACTATTTGATCTTCTAAATGAATGAATTTTAGCCTAATATCACCCTTTTGAGCATGGTCTCTTATGAAGTGATGTCTTATTTCTATATGTTTGGTTCTAAAGTGCTGAATAGGGTTTTTGGTTAATTTGATAGCACTAGTGTTATCACAAAGAATTGGTATATCTTTAAAGTTCATGCCATAGTCTTCTAACTGTTGTTTCATCCACAACACTTGTGCACAATAAATTTTGGATACTACATATTCCGCTTCGGCGATTGATAGCGCAACCGAATTTTGTTTCTTGAAAAACCAAGAGGTTAATATTGCACCCAAGAATTTCAATGTTCCGCTAGTGTTTTTTCTATCTAGTCTATAACCCGCAAAATCAGCATCTGAATATCCTACAAGCTCAAAAGTTTATTTTCTAGAATACTATAATCCTAGGTTTTGAGTCCCTTGTAGATATCTAAGGATTCTTTTTACTGCAATTACATGTGATTCCTTTGGATTAGCTTAAAATCTAGCACACATGCATACATTGAACATTATATTAGGTCTACTTGCATTTAAGTAAAGTAAAGCTCCTATCATGCTTCTATAAGTTTTAGTATCTACACACTTACCTTCCTCATCTAGGTCAAGTTTTGTAGAGGTGCTCATAGGAGTGTCAATTGACTTTGAGCCTTCTATATCGAATCTCTTTAATAGGTCCTTGGTGTACTTTGATTGATTGATGAAGATGCCTTCTTTCAATTGTTTGATTTGAAGTCCAAGAAAGTAGGTAAGCTCTCCCATCATGCTCATCTCAAATTCGCCTTGCATGCACTTAGTAAACTCTTGGCACACAAATTCATTAGTAGCACCAAATATAATATCATCAACATATATTTGGACTAGTAGTATGTCATCTTTGTGAGTTTTTGTGAGGAGGGTTGTCTCTATTTTTCCTCTTGTAAAATTATTTTCAAGAAAAAACTTACTTAGTCTTTTATACCATGCTCTTGGAGCTTGCTTCAACCCATATAGAGCTTTAGAAAGCTTATAGACATGGTTTGGAAGACTAGGATTTTCAAATCCAAGAGGTTGCTCAACATACACCTCTTCTTCTATAAAGCCATTTAAGAAGGCACTTTTTACATCCATTTGAACTAACTTGAACTTATTAAAGCACGCAAAGGCTAATAACATTCGAATAGCTTCTAATCTAGCTATGGTAGCATAGGTCTCATCAAAATCTATTCCTTCTTCTTGATTATATCCCTTAGCAACTAGTCTAGCCTTATTCCTAGTTACTATTCCATTTTCATCCATCTTATTTCTAAATACCCATTTAGTTCCTATTATAGTGTGATTCTTTGGTCTATGAACTAGATTTCATACTTTGTTTCTTTCAAATTGATTTATTTCTTCTTGCATAGCATTTATCCAATCAGTATCCTTCTCGGCTTCTACAAACGTCTTAGGTTCTACTTGTGATAAATAAGCTACACAATTGAAAATATTTCTAATAGAGGAACGAGTTCTTACCCCTTGTGAAGGATCACCAATCACTTGATCGATTGGATGATAATTCACATACCTCTAATCTTTAGGAAGACTATCCTTTTGTTGACTTGTAGATGGTTGATCAAGACTGAAAGCATCTACCTCTTGACTCGTTTAAGGTTGGCTCTCCTTCGGGTCAACAATGGGAGTAGGTGTTTCTATCCTTGGAATGAAATCTGCATCATCATTAAAAGAACCTACTCTACTACTAATTGGGTTAGACTCATCAAAGACTACATGTACGGATTCTTTAACCACTAAATTTCTTTTGTTAAAGACTCTACAAGCTTTACTAGAGGTTGAATATCCTAAGAATATCCCCTCATCGGTCTTTGAGTCAAATTTACCCAAGTTAGTTTTATTGTTATTTAGGATAAAGCATTTACAACCAAAAGCACAAAAGTTAGAGATATTAGGCTTTCTACCTTTCCATAATTCATATGGAGTTTTGTTAAGCATAGGCCTAATTAAAACTCTATTTAAAACATAGCAAAAAGTTGTTACAGCTTCCACCCAAAAATATTTTGGCAAACTATTTTAACAAAGCATTGTTCTTACAAATTCTTCTAGAACTCTATTTTTCCTCTCAACAACTCCATTTTGTTAAGGAGTTCTAGGTGTAGAAAAGTTGTAATCAATTCCATTTTCATCACAAAATTTTGAAAAGCTTTGGTTTTCAAATTCTTTTCCATGATCACTTCTAATGCTTGAAATAAAAATTCATTTTTCATTTTAAACCTTTTCACTAAAGTTCACAAATTCTTTGTAAGCTTCATCTTTGTAAGCAATAAAAATAACAAAGGTATATCTTGAATAATCATCAACAATAACAAGAGCATATTGATGGCCACCTAGACTTATGGTACTTATTGGACCAAACAAGTTCATATGTAGAAGTTCTAATGGTCTAGTAGTTGAGACTATATTTTTTTTTATTTAAAGGAAATTCTAGTTGGTTTTCCCATTTGACAAGCAACACATACCTTGTCTTTTTCAAATTTGATTTTTGGAAGTCTAATGACTAAATCTTTTCTTGAAATGATTTTAAGCAAATTTGTATTCACATAGCTAAGTCATCTATGCCATAGCCATGGGTTTTCACTAAATCCGGGAAAACATTTTTCATTTTCAAAGTGCAAAGATTTTAAATCAACAACATAGATATTTTTGTGTCTATGGCCAACAAACTTGATCTTGTTACTCTTGGTGTCTATAACTAGACAATTAGAGGTTTCAAATATGACTTTGTTGCCTTTGTCATATAGCTGACTAATACTAAGAAAATTTGGCTTTAGGCCTTGCACATATAATACATGATCAATGGTTGAGAAATCGTTACCAACTTTTCCATGCCCAATTATCTTTATCTTTGTATTGTCTCCAATGGTGACGTGTCCACCATCCCTTATAGTTAGCTCTTTGAACATGCGTTGATCACCAGTCATGTGCTTTGAGCATCCACTATCAAGGTACCAATATTTACTTTTTTCCTTGGTGTCGAGACATATCTACATTACACAAGGATACACAATTGCACTCTTAGGTACCCAAAATTTCTTAGGTCCTTTTGGGATAGTTCTAGAAAATATGGTTCCTTTAGGGACCCATACCTTCTTAACATTATAAGGTGCTCTATAATTATAGACATGTTGATGATGCATAATCCTAAGATAATAGTTATTCAAATTTCTAGGATTTCTTAATTGTGCATGTCTATAGTTCCTTGGATAAGCATTCCTAGGATACATGTTTCTATGATTAAAGTTATGAACATGCATGTTATTACTAGGAAATGTATGATGGTAGCTCCTAGGATGTGCACTTGTGGTGTGAGCCTACACATTATTTCTAGAATACACATGATGGTAATTCCTAGGATGTTCATGTGTAGTGTGCAAGTTATGAGTATACATATTATCTCTAGGATGCACATAATGGTTACTACTAGGATGTGTATTTCTAGTATATGCATTTCTTGAATGATCATTCCTAGCATTTGCATTTCTTAAGTGAGCATACATATATGCATGAGTTTTTCTAGGATGCTTCATTCTAGTATATGCATTAGAATTTAAATTCACATTCTTATACCTACTAGCATATATTGAAAGGGTACTTTTAATCTTGCTAGAGGCTTTGGAAGTGGAGGCTTCATTCAAACATGTTTTTTTCATAAACAAAGTCTCTTTAGACTTTTGCTTGCCCAATGGAGATAACCCAAGCTAGATTTTCCTCCATTTAACCTTTAGCTAGATAGCACTTCATCTAGTTTTTCTTTTCCAAGCATAAGTCTAGATATGGTGCTATTCAATTCCAATATTTTCTTCTTTAAATTTTCATCTTCATTTTTTAGAAAATCTTGTGAAGAATCATAAAGCATGGAAGATAGTTTTTCTTTTTCTTCCTTTAAGCCTTTCATCTCTTTATAAAGAGATGAGATGAGACTTCCTTTTTGAGAGAGGTATTCCTAGAATCGAATTTCTTCAATTCTTCATGAATTTCATTTATAACCTCAATTAATTCTTCACTACTATTAACAATGTTATTATTAGAAGGGGAAGAAGTTGATACCTCATTCTCATCGTCAATTGCCATCAAGCATAGGTTGGCAATCTCCTCATATCCAACTTCATTGTCCGAAGTTTCTTCCTCTTCGTCATCAGGCATCAGGTGTGCCTGGCGCCGCGGCCCAGAACAGGGCAGGCCATGGCGCACAACAGGGCAAAATTCCTCCAGGTGCTGGGCGCCGCGGCGCACACCTGGTGGAGGACAAACCCTCCTTGCTGGAGGCTGCGGCACCAAAGGCTGCTGAAGCCTCATCTTCCAACCGTTTAATTCTTAGACAAATCCCAACACTCTTCCTTTACTCCTTTTAATTTCAAGCAATTTATATATTGTGTGCTTTACTTGATTAAATTATTAAATCTTGTTTCTAAATTGCAAAAAGTTTTTGAAACCCAATTCACGCCCCTCTTGGGTTTGTACATCGGTCTACAAAAACAAAGACATATAATAAGAGAACATATTTGATTCTTGAAGAGGTAGATTTTTTTTCCATGACTATCAGTACTTTTTTTCTTAAGTTGTTGAAGTAATTACGCTGCATAATTTTATCTGATTGCTATGTTGTGCGTTCGATCAAGAAATTTCGTGCATATATTCTGAAATTTTATTTCACGGTAAATTATTCTGATATGCTTAGATGTTGTTAACTATAGGTATTCTCCTAGATTAATTGTCTTATTTATTGTACTCTCAGCTTAAAGAAAATGTAGAAAATATGCATGTTATGAGAAATAATTGATTAAATTATTTAAATATATTTTGTTATGTTCAAGACATGTGGTAAGGATGCAACTGTTGATTGTTTGGTGATTCATAGAGGTACATGTTGTTTAGAGTACCTCGTGTTGTATAGTCATATGCATGACTATCATTTTGCATATTTATGGTTGTAAAGGGCATTACTTTTTGTCCCAGTTTTGGAAAATTTCATAGGTTAATGTGGGTGTTTAAACCGAGGTTTAAACTCAAGAG
Source organism: Bretschneidera sinensis (assembly GCA_023935145.1). Classification (NCBI taxonomy): domain Eukaryota; kingdom Viridiplantae; phylum Streptophyta; class Magnoliopsida; order Brassicales; family Akaniaceae; genus Bretschneidera; species Bretschneidera sinensis. Next base: position 43,271,248 of record CM043697.1, on the reverse strand, counting down.
GGGGGTGAATTGGGTTTTAAAAACTTTTGTAGATTAATTTGAAAGTTTTTAAAACAGTTAAATACACAAAACACCTAATCAAATAATATACTTGAAAGTAAAGACTTTAAGAAAGAGAAAGTGCAAACTCCGTTTATAGTGGTTCGACAATATTGGATTCCTTCCGACCCTACATTCACTTTCTTCAAGGAACCTCCTTGCGGATATCCACTAAAACATTAGTCGTACAACTTCACGAGTGTTGCACAAACCTTTCAACCGATCTCTTCCTCACGGAAGTTACAATGAAGTGTTTAATCCTAAACACTCTAAGACTTATTCCAACTATTTCCCTTTACAATAAATGAAATTTGCTATAAAGTAAATGGTTGAGACATAGCAATAAGTGGTTTTACAAACGAACAATATCTCTCTTTCAAGAACAAGCTTGAAGAATGGCTCAATAATAAATTTTTCTAAGCTTTTGAGAATTAATGAGCTATCTTGTGAATTGAATGTGTTCTCTTCTTGTTTTAAATGCTCATTGAAGTGGGTTTACGAAGCCTTAAATCAATACGGTCATTTAACACTGACTTGGTAGGTTTGGGGCATTAAATGAATTTTGAAGCAGTGTGATCGAAGTAAAAGAAGATAACAACAGCTATTGCAGCACAAAGATGCCCTGCATCAACTCGAAGAATTCTGTGACACTGAAATTAAACTTTCTCTTGCAGGTCTTGATCAGATCTTACTTGAGATTTCGAGAATAAAATAAATATATGATTTTGTGAAAATAGATATAGGTTAAGATTAACTTAAATTTGTATGTGTATTTATTCTTGAAAATCAAACTTAATTAACAAAAAAGTTTCTACCTACTGAATTGGAGTAGCAACCTCAAGTCAAATTCTGTTCACATGGAAAAGAAACAGAAATGTTAAATACATATAAATAATTACTGCATAATCATAACAAAAGCTGTAGTGTGATGAATGAAATTCGCTTACCTAAAAAAATTGTTTGGATTCAAGGTTTTTTGTTGTGGTGGGTTGAGGAAAGCTTTATCCGATGATCTGATATGATCAGCATTTATGCTTGGTTCACATGTAGGGACGTTCACACAGCTTTGACAATGTTGTTATTCTCTCAAAAAAAAAAATCGAGTCATGGGAGAAACATGAATAGGAGGCATCCTTCATTTTCTGATAACATGAATTTTTATCTTTTCTCATGTCATCAAATGGTGAGAGATGTTTTATGTCCATGTATATATTATGGCATCGGTTTAAGCAAGAATTTTTAAAATAGTTGAGAGAAGTTCATTAACTGTAAGACACGTTTTGAATACCGAACGAACCCAATGGATTCTCTCCTTGTGCATAAAGACAAAAAAAAAAAAGGAAAATGGAATAGAGATGCAGTGTGGTCGAAGTAAAAGAAGATAACAACAGCTACTGCAACACAAAGATGCCCTGCATCAACTCGAAGAATACTTAGGCGTTTGTGTAATTGTTTAGGTAAAAAAAATGTGAGGCTAACTGCCAAAATCTTAAGAGCCTTCTATTTTAGAAAATAAATGCAGGATTTTACCATGTTTTGATTTAATTTGGTATGTTGTTTGAGTGCTCTATTCATGCACAGCTTGCATCAATTTTTTTGTGTTCTATATCTATGACTTGTTAACTGCTTTGTACTCATATGAGAATATGTTCTTTAATTTTTTGTTAATAATGGTAAATTCTTTATTGAAGTTTGTGTTTTTTAACTTCTCGGTTGTGTTTTCAACTTTTCCTTAGACATTCATGCTATCCAACAAGTGACTTTAATGTATCACAGCTGCAAAACAAGGAAACTGAACTGAAAAAGGCCGCAGCCAAGAGTAGCAAGGCTGAACAGAAAGCTAAGAAGAAGCAGGTAGAGGAAGAGATCTCTCAGCTTTCTGCAAAGCTTAAGAAACACATGCTGAAGAACTTGCTTCCTTAGGCTACAGTAACAGTAATGGAAATGAGAAACGCAATCTTGACAGTTTGGTGAAGGCTCTAGCTGGAGTTTCTGTTACAAATCAACCTGACCATTCAAAACCCAGCAAAAGTGCAAAGAGACGAGGGAAAAAAGCTCAGCAAGAAGCAGAAAGAGAGCAAAGAATTCAAGAAGAGCAGAGCAACATTTTGAGTGATCGAATGATCGAATATGAGAAGTTGGAGAGAAAGCTCGAGCCTCTTGGTTTGACTGTTAATGAAATAAAGCCTGATGGACACTGCATGTACCGAGCTGTTGAAGATCAGTTGGCCCATCTTTCATGTGGTTCTTCTCCTTATACTTACCGAGAGCTCAGGGAAATGGTAGCTGCTTATATGAGGAAACATGCATCTGATTTCCTCCCCTTTTTTCTGTCAGAGAATACTAATGAAAGTGAATCTAATAATTCACTAGCGGATAGATTTGAGAAATACTGTAAGGAAGTTGAATCAACAGCAGCTTGGGGTGGACAGTTAGAGCTTGGGGCTCTAACTCACTGCCTGAGAAAATATATCATGATATTTTCAGGATCCTTTCCGGATGTTGAGATGGGGAAGGAGTACAAATCTGATGGTGGGTCTAACTCAAGTATTATGTTATCATACCATATGCATGCGTTTGGGCTTGGTGAGCACTATAACTCGGTGGTCCCAATTTTGATCACTTAGGTATAGTTACATCATCTGTGAAGAGTAGTTACCTTTTGCATACAAGTTGATCTCTTTTTATTTTTTTTTTTTTGGGGTTTTCTTGAGAGAACAAGCATGTTTTGAGTTTTAAGTTAAATATTAGAAACTACTCCTGTGATTTCACACAATCCTAGATTATTGTTTGAGTAATGTCTTGTCATCTTTTTTTTAGTCATGATAAAGCTGCAGTGCTCAATGATACATTTAAATTATGTTGATTTGAGCATATGCATTTTGTTTACAATAGCTCATTGAGAAAGATATGGAGGACTTCCAAGGTGTCTAACGCCATTAGATTAGCTGGGGCTTTAAATATTTTTATTTATTTATTTTGGGTGGGGTGGGGTTCGTTTGTATTTTATACTTTGTAAGTGTAGTTTCATTTTTTGTTATACCCGTCCTTTTTTAAGCTAAATTGCCATTAGATATTAAAAAGAAAAAAAAAAGGTGAACACATTAGCAATTTGAATACCCTTTAATTAGGGATGGTTTAGTTTTTTTTTTTTTATTTTGTTAACGCTTATAAGATTTTGTTAAGTCAAGATCCTTTAAAGAAGGTAAGTATCGAATAAGTTTTCAAAATAGGAGTCTTTATGTGTAGATTAATTTTCTATATGTTCCTTTTATGTTTAGAAAGAAAGTAAGATGGCATTTGTTTTTTTAAGTGTTAAATGTTGAATACTAAATGAACATGAGAGGTGGTGTTTGAATGTTGAATGGTTAATTGTTTAGACTGTTTGATAACTGAATTGATTGAAACATCTGAATATGTGTATTTTTCTTTTTTGTATATAAGATCCAATTGTTGTATATAAGATCCAATTGTTGATTTGAACAAAGTTTACATGTTTCATCAAAAAAATTATTTTTATTTATTTTAATGGATTGAGTCCTAATCTTAATTTCTTTAAATAACCCATTTAAGCATAAAAATATTCTATATATCAGTAAGATTTTATGCTTGATTTTGCTTGAATTTTAAGTTTTAAACCAATTCTTCGAATAAATCAAACATTGTCCCTCACCTTATTCGAACCAATTAAGCCAGATTTAAACATGACAGAAAACCAAATTGTTGTACCACAAAACTCTTTTGATAATCACCATCCAAGTATCATCCTTAATCTTGATGTGGGAAATTCATTGCTGATCGATGCTGAGCAAGATCACTAGTATTGCAATTCAACGGTGTGTGGCGTCACTGATTATGGTGATTGGATTCGGGCACTGGGTTTGGGGTTCTTGATGACATGTTGTTTAGGTTTGGTTAAAAATATGAGTTTGGAGAAGAAGAATTTTTTTTTTTTTTTTGGGTTAAAAAGTCTTGGTTTGACGGAAAAGAAGATGATTGTTTTAAATTTTCTGGTTTGAAGAAAAATTATAGGTAGATGTGTTGTAAGGGTTGGGAAAATTTTGGGGAAAATTTTGCAGCACGACCGTGGTGGGTCAGTGCGGTTCACACAGTGGTGGCTCAACTTCGGTCTCCAAGAAATCTCAACCATCCAAGGAGAGGACACTTGAATCAACCTTGAAGGGGACGATGGAGGCGACAGTCTCTAGGAACGATGAGAGTTTGAGAGTTTGAGAGCTTGGAAGGTGAAGAGAAGATGGGTGAGAGTATTTGTGTGATTTTGATAATTTGGTGGGGGCATTTTTGTCCAAAAACCATTTGAATTGTATTAAGACACAATTTTGGGTTTGATTCGGTCAAACCCAGTAAATGTGAAAAACAAAAGAATTTAATAACATCATATCTGATCGATTCAAATGTAGTGCAATTAGGAGATGCGATAAATGTAAACCAACATGCCTAAGTGTACTTGTCAAAAGAAAGAAAGAAAGGAAGTGTGCTTGTTAGATTTGTTATGTGATGTGGACACCTGTTATACTCTAGAAAGGTTGATGGCCGGCAGAGTTTGTGAGCAAAGATAGCTCCCGTAGAGAGGAAACCATGCCTTGCCTTTTGTAAAAGTGGAAGCAGAACCTCTTGATGTGGTGAAAAGAAACAGAAATGTTAAATACATAAAAAATAATTGTTTGGATTCAAGGTTTTTTGTTGTGATGGGTTGAGAAAAGCTTTATCCGATGATCTGATATGATCAACATTTAGTTTGGCTCACGTGTAGTGACGTTCACAGAGCTTTGACAATGATGTCATTCTCTCAAAAATTAAAATCGAGTCACACGAGAAACATGAATTGGAGGCATCCTTCATTCTCCGATAACATGAATTTTTATTTTTTCTCATGTCATCAAATGATGAGAGATGTTTTCTGTCCATGTATATCTTATGGCATCGGTTTAAGAAAGAATTTTTAGAACAGTTGAGAGAATGGATTCCCTCCTTGTGCATAAAGACAAAAAAAAAATGGAAAATGGAATAGAGAAGCAATGTGGTCGAAGTAAAAGAAGATAACAACAGCTATGGCAACACAAAGATGCCCTGCATCAACTCGAAGAATTCTGTGACACTGAAATTAAACTTTCTCTTGCAGATCTTGATCAGATCTTACTTGAGATTTCGAGAATAAAATAAATATAGGATTTTGTGAAAATAGATTTAGGTAAAGAATAACTTAATTGTGTATCTGTATTTATTCTTGAAAATCAAATTGACTATATTCTGGATAATTTGCTCTGTTTTGCGTTTAAGAAAGGAAAAGCATTATATTTATAAGGCATCTTCGTATTGGCGTGTGTTCTTGAGAGAGAGTAAATGATTGTACAAAGTACAAACTATGGCTGACGAACCTTTAATTAAATTCCATATCAGGGACGCTAGGAACTGATCTCGCTTTATCCTGTTTATTTTTTTCTTGGAACTATTAAATTTGTAAGGTTTATAAGTCTCTGAGTTCAAGTATATATACATATATATATATATATATATATATATAAACTGTAAATATATATTTAAAAACATCGATGATATTTTTTTCACAAAACAAAAGTATCTTTTTATATTTCTTAACCTTATCAAATTGTTCTTTTACATAATCCTTTAAATATCATTGTGTTAATAAAATCAATTCCATCTAAAAAAAATCAATTTGCTATCTTCACAACTAAATGAGATATTAAAGATTAAAAATCAAAGCCAATTAGAAGTGATTGTCAATAAAAAAATTAAAAATCAATACCAATTAAGAATGATTGTCACCTAATTAAAATCCACTACAACTCCCATTAGCATTCCCCAAAAGCTAAAAAATATAAAGGTAGACTCAGCTTCTTCTGCACTTTTCGATCAATTAGTTATCTTCTTCCTCTGTCTTTTCATCTTTCTGTTTCATTCTCTCAATTAATTCAAAACGGAAAAAACAAAACAAAACAAAAACAAATGGAATTGTGCCAAAAACGTTAATCGAAGGAACTTGACCTATTGAGAAGATTATAAAGTTATCAATCAATTAAAGCCAAAAATGTTGATTCTCTACAACTTGGCGCAACACTCAACAGAGTACACCGAGTTACACTGATCGACAACAGAAGACGTGAAAGTGTTGGGTTGGCATGTTTAGTTAATTGGTTTGGGGGCAATAAACAACTAATTTATTTTTATGGGGATCAACTTAAAAAATATATAGAATATTATTTTATTTTTCAGAAATCAAGTGGGGGCAGTTGCTCCCACTGCCCCCATGGTAAATCCATCTCTGCCTTCATCAGAAACACAATGTTAGTGTCTTTCTGTCATTTGTTATGTTAAAGGAAGTTTTGTTTCATATTAAGTAGTACTACTCGATGCATCAATTTCCTGGACAAAAATCTCTGCCGTTACAATGTAATCTCAAGGAAATAGAAAAAAGAAGAAGAAGGAACAAAAGAACATTATGATTTATTACTAGCTCAAACTGGTTAGACTCAGGTACAGTTTCCAGCCTATCTCTTTTTTTATTGTTCAAGAAAATGAGGCAATAAAAAAATCAAGATCCTCTCCATTTAAAAATTGAAATAGAGTCAAGTTTATATTGAAATTAAATGCAGAATATTTAAATTCAAATTTGTCAATGTGACATTCAATCTCACCATCAACTTGATTCCGTTTTGTTTCTTAAATGGAGACTATCATGGTCCATAAAAAAACTATTACGTATTGTGTGGAAATCACAAATTCGTGGGAAAAATAATTGTTGATAATATATAGACGGTTCTGATCGCGTCTTATCAAAAGATGGAAGCTGAACTTGTTGTGTGTATGATAAGCAGAGAAATTATATTATACACACCCATGATTATAAGGTCCAATACTTCATATAATGCGTTCTGATTGATTACGTGATCCATGTCTTGACATGATACAATTACTTCATTATTATGTTCTACTATAAGTTGAACGAAAAAATAAACTCTTACGCTATTTTCTTCTTCTCTGGTATTTTACAGTATGCTCGTTCAATAAAAATAGAAGAAATGATGAATGTGATCATTTTTCAGATAGATGTGTTGCAGCTTGTAGATAACTGATATAATACATTTGCATTGATAGATCTAATGTCTTCTGAAGATATAATAGTCAAGAAATGCCTTTCGCCTTTTTCATGTGACAGTTATGAATGCAAGGTAATGGAACATACTTTTTGATCATGATCCAGCTTTTCTTTTGGCTGCAGGTACGTGGCAATATTTGTACTCATATATTATACGCATAATTTTGATGTTATCACCTGAGAAAAAAAAAAAAGAGATGCATCGTACCAATGATTCGAATTAGTACCAAGAGTTTGATTTGTTTTCTGCAATGAGAGATGATCTCGAATTCTCAAGAACTTTTGCTTTTTGTTAGATTCTTTTTAAAGGGGGAATATATTCGGATCATCTACTATATAAATTCTTTTGAAAGATTAATGATAGAATGAACAAAACCCTTTTTCGAGTGTAAGTTCCCTGATCATTATCTTGGTGAACTCTCTGTTTAAGGAAAGTCAAAAGGAAGTAGAAATCCTTTTAACCCTCTGCAATGGAATATATATACCATATTCTCTGAAATTCAATATTCTGGACCAATAATCTATAATTTCAACTGAGTGTCAAATTGTAAATTATGTCATTCAATAATTGGACAGTTTAATGTAATCAAACAAAGGGAAAAACTTGAATGTTGATGTGAAAGATTAATCTTGTTTAGCTCATCTTCTCTGCATTGGAATGGATTGATTTGAAATGTAGTCTGGTTTTTCGGCTCTAAAATCACCAGGAGGAATATGTCCTTATAGTAAATCAATATAGATAGTGGCATCTGAAATTTCTTATTAGTTCTCTATTTATTTCATCAAACTTTCTGAATAAACCATTTGGTGACAAAAATCCATGAAATAATCAAATTATTAAAAAGCTTAGTCATACTTCACTACTTTTGATTCAACAATCTGAACTTTTGAGCCAAGATGGCGGACTTTTGATGTGCTAACCGGTCACAGGATGCATAATAAATACTAAATTGACGCTTTTATTGGAGAATCAAATCATGATAACGATTATACAACAGGAATTTTCAATAGTTTAGTGCACTAATCAAGTGTTCATATGGAGAATATCTTAGCAGATTTCTTTCCATGCTGTGCAGTGTCTGGAGGAAGATAGTGTGGTCAGTCTTCAAGGCATCCTCTTCTCCTTATTCGTACGGCCGTTATGTGGTTTTTGTAATCGTCAGGGGTGCTACAAAGGGCATATTACCTTTAGTAAGCTTCTCTCTTTTTTTTCTTCCAAATTTCTTCTTTTTTTTCTTATCTTTCTGCTTTCGGTTTTCTTAAATTAAAGAAAAAGATGGAAATCTTTATATATGGGAAAAGAAAAGTGCTTGTCAATGGAATAAAGCCAAAATTATTTTTCCACCACAGAAACAGATGCTCTCAAAATAGACAGAACAGATGCATTTCTATGATATGAAAGCAGATTTCATGCAAGAAAAAAAATTGCCCATTTTAGGCATTGTTTAGCATATTAATCCATCAATCTTATAAGGATATTGCAGTAATTTTTTAAAGTAAAACATCACGTTTTTCACGTTAATTGATAAAATAGAGACTGACCTGCAACTTGTTATTCGACTTCCAGAGACAGACAGGTCTTTATCAACAAGTCATCAAAGGTAAATTTGGGACTCCAGTGGAACATTTTATATCTTTTTTCAGTTGTGTTTCTTATCTAGAAAGTTATGTAATGCGTCGTACCAAAATGGCTAGTATAAATAGCTTGCTTGGGTAGTTAAGTGTCTCAGAGCAAAAGCCTTTTATAAGTCTCTAAACTAAGCTTCATAGTTAGTCTTAGGTTCCACGGTAGGAAAAATTACATTAACTCACTTAGTTTAGTCCAAAATTACACTTCTCTAAAAGCTACACTCATCTACCTTTTTTTATTCATAGTTTGTTTTTTCGTTATAGATACTTATGGGCGAAATCAAATTGAGCTTTTATCAAACTATTCGAGCTCGAGCACAGTCAAAACTTGGCTCGTCAAGCTTCTAATCGAGCTCGAGCCTGTTAAATAGGCTCATTTACCTTATTGAGTCGTTATTGAGTCGAGTATTATTAGGCTCATGAGGTTTGCGAACCTGTTCGATTAATATATGTTTTTTTAAAATAAATTATATATTATAATATTAATATTTATGATATGTTTTTTGTGGAGTCTATAGTGCCTTCAGAGGAAAAAAAAGCATTGCCCAAACATTTTACAGTAAAACATATATTTTTTGTGGTAAATTTATACTTATGGTGGTAAAAAGAGCTATTAATGATAAAAAAAATATTACCACAAAAATGTGTTTTATCATCAAAAGTATGAATTTTACTACCAAAAGTAAATTTTTACCTCATAAGAAAATTTGTCTTTTTTTCAAAGCACCGGAGTAGCCACTTATGTTTTTTTATTTATTAAAATTTCAAAAATATATTTGTGTCACTAACTCGTTAAGCTCATTAAAGCCTGTTATGGCTTGGAGCTCAAGCTCGGATGAGCTTGTTAATTTTCGATCTCGAACCCTGTAAATTTTGACCGAGCTTGAGCTTAAGCTCCATTTTTTAGTTTGACTTGAACTCGACTCAACTCGCTTCCACCCCTGCAGATATCTACCTATTCTTGATTTTATTTTGAAAAAAAATCTTGTATTTTTTATTTTTATTTTTATTTTTATTTTAAAAGAAAGAATAAAGATGAGGAAAGGTAAATGTCATCTTTTCAATATTTTCTTTAAGTTTTTACTTATTATATTTAAGTTAAACATGGTCAAAGTGTACATTTCAGAAATAAGACTAGGCAAGTGTAACTTTGGACTAAACACATGTAGTTAATGTAATTTTCCCTTCTGAAATTGCTCAAATCTATGATCTTGTTGATGATGATCTTAGTTTCTCTTTTCTTTGTGTTGCCAATGAAATCATGTTTAGAAAATTCATCTTATGCTTTTAGATTTTGCAGTATCTTTTTTAATGCAAGTGAAATCCTCAAGCTTATTATCTGCTAAATCAAGAAATATACTTGATATAGATTTTGCAATTGACAGAAAATGACAGACGTACGTGAACCATCATTGTGCAGGACAGTCACCTTCTTGACAAATTTTGTAGGCATCAAATGCAAAACAAGATTTTTGTATCGAGTGGAAATTTGATTAGTAAATTTTGAAAACTTCACTAGTAATATTAATTATGTCCAGATGTTATTAGTGAAGTTTCAAAAAAATTATCAATTAAGTTTTCATCCGATGTTTTTGCACCCGATACCGCCAAGAATCTGCCCACCTTCTCATTTGGAATGAAAACAACAGTCGGATCATCTCATTCACATATGGGGGAATCAAATGTGACATAAATAAAGTAATTTTATCATATTCTAATCACTCTTACTTTGATTTGGAGAATAATTTTACTTCTCAAATTTCAGTTATATTCTCATGCCATGTGAATTGAGCTTGAAAGCACTAATTAAGTTCCAAAGATTTTTTTTCTCTATTATGCATCAAGAAAGGCATTGAAGAAAGAATCAATCATTTATTTTGTCATATGTTAATTTGGAGTAATAAGTCTCTCCATTAATACTGGAAATAACTACTGTTCTTTGCAGAATTTCTCCATTTTCCATGTCAAGGAAAGCAAAGACTAGGTCTTTCCTTTTCTTTTTTTTTAAAAAAAAGCAAAGGGTATGTAGGAGGGAGCAATTTATGTGGCAAACCCTGTTAAAAAACCAATGCCAGAAAGGCCTAGACAATCGAGATTACAAGCGCTCCCTCAAGACGGGATGAGTCATAGCTTGATCTCAATCCCACCAAAGATTCAGTTTCCAACATGTTGATGGAAGAGAAACCCAAGATTACCTGAAACCCCTGACACCGTCACTCTTTAACAACTCCACCGAAATCTTCAAGTTTGTTGCCAACACGCCCGTCCTCCCAATATCAGTGCCTTTACCACTGAGCCAGATCAGTAGGTGGTAAGCATCAAGGCTAGTTGGTTTGATGTTAATGGGAATGAAGGGATGGGAATGACATTTGCATTCAATGAAGGAATGGAAATGCATTTCCTTTCCATACACTACTGTCTTGTGTTTGGGATGCACATATTTAGGAATAGCATTTCCATTGGCTAGGAAATCATATTGCTCTCAATGGAGCTAATCTCATTCCCATAAAGGGTAAAGAATTTAAATAGTGAACAGGGGATTTACCCCATGGATTACCAGGTGCTGCAAGAACCCAAACACCTAGGTACAATAAATAAAACAACAGGAATGGATCACACTGATCAAAGTGCCTGCATGCCTTTATTCAGGATTGATGGTAATGCTAGCTTTTGTCACTCCACAAGCTGCTCCATAAGCCTCTTGCATACGAAAGATTCTTGTCTAACATGATCCATGAGATTTTATTGAATCAAATATACTTTTCACCATTAGATAGAAAGATCAAGAGAATTTCTCCAACCTCTTTCTCCATCTTAAGGTGAAAATTACCTTTGGTCCAAGAAAATCTAATGGACCAGGTCTAAGACAAGAATTTTTCCTTGCTACTATTTAATAAATTCCTCATGTAAGCCAAATCTCCTATATGAGATCGCAAAATGGTATCTGCCAAAAGTCATCCCCAACAAACGAAAAACAAGTCCCAGGGATCCTCTATTGCATTGGCACCTCCCACAGCCGTGTTACTCCTCTGTCTTAACATGTCAAAAACCAAATACTACAGCTTTTCAAATATTAAAGATGAATCATAAAGCACCAATCTGACAGGAAAAGAATTGAACACCTTAAAAGCAGGAATATAAGGGGATCTAGATCTGAAACAACATTGACTGAATTTCTCGTATTAAAAAGCAAAAGTGAAATTGTATTATTTCTTGTGAATAAAACCCATTAGAGCCACACCTTAGATACAAAGTTTTTGGAAGAACCTTGTTGATTCGGTACCACCAATCAATTAAGAATCCGTCTAGGTGACTACTAAATCATGTTTGTTGATTAATTGTGAGAAAGACGACTAAAAGCCTCCTCCACAGATAAAATATAATATGTTACCAACTGTTAGGAAAAGTAGTAGAAGCTCAGCTTTATCCAACATGTTCAAAAAGAAAACTCACATGATCCACAAGTTACAGTCACAATACAAGAATACGAAGAAAAAGAGGACAACGAAAAGCTCAGCTAATTTCTAGATTTTACTTTACAAAACTTTTAATGAAATTATATAGCTTTCAGATTCAGGCATAGTTGAGTTCAACATCTAGTATGACCTAGTCAAAGGCTGACTTGAAAACTTAAATTTAAAGCTTTGAGTTTCTTATTATTTTATGATTCTCAAGAACTGAAAGCGATTCTGGTATACATTGTGCCTCAAGTAATACTTTTCTGATTGTGGTGAAGAGCGCTCCCTTTGCAATGTGGTGGTTCGATAATCAGGATCTTGGTTAGGAATTTGTTGGTGCTAGAACGATTTGGTGTGAAATAAATTAATGAATGTCAGGCGCCTAGCCAGGATGAGTTAGGCACTTACCTAGGCGCCTCACTCAGTCTACATTTTTTTGAATTTTTCTTTGGATTTCTGTCTACATATAAATTGCAATATTAACTAAAATTGATTATTACGTTTTGTTTTTGAAAGTTATTGAACCAAATACGAAACAAAAATAAATTAAATTAAATTAGTGTTCGAATTTGGGCAGTTGTCTCACCAAATGACTGGAAAGTGTTAGGCGCCTGAGGTAGTGTTAGGTGCCTACCCAGGCGCCTGAGGATTTGATTGCAATTGTGACTCTCGGTTTGGGTATATATATACTTTTCATAATGTATTCGGTTTTGACAATTGTTTTAAATTCGCACAAGGGCAAATATGTCTATTTACATAGTTTTCGTTAAGCCACCTGATATAAACAAGGTAGTACCCCAATTTAAATACAAAATTGTGCATATTGATTATTGATTTGAGAGTGTTTCTTTTTACAATAAGATTATGCTATGAAGTGAATTTATTTTGTGGTATGAATTCATTCTATTAATTTTATGGAGACTCCCTTGAATTATTAAATTAATATGTGAATTTTTTTTTGTAATACTCAAGTATATGATTTATGATGCTTCCACAAAACATTTAATTGTGAGCTTTGGTATGTTAGTTGTGTTTATGTTTCAATATGCCTTATTTGTGTTTATTTTTTTATATGAATAATTTATACAATTATTTTATTAATTTTAGTTCAAGACTTGCTTTGCTTGTGCAATATATGTTTTGATTTTGATCCAAAGAGGTACATGTGGTTTACTATCTCATATTGAGAGGATCAAATGCATATATGTTGGGTAATATATTTTATCAGCCTCGGTTTGAAATAGTTTCATCAGTTGACGAATGGTTACCGCCAAAGTGATTCATTTACTAATATTTATGAGGTTATTTCATGTTGTTGTTACGAGGCATTTATTTAGGTTATTGCATTCAATTATCTGCCTAAAGGGGGTAATTGCATGTTTTAATTCAAAGGATGACATTAAACATTTGATGGAATTTATTTCAGTTTATATTATTTTTATTAATATATTGCATTTTGGTTGTCCATTACAGTTTTCATGGTTGTTGATAACAATAGTTCTAATACTAAAATTTTGACTAAGTCAAATAATAAAATCAAGTCTACTTGCATAGAAGTGTATAGAAAATATGAAAATTAAAATTATAGAAAATATTTAGCTTTCTTATATTTTCTATTTCGTATTTTCTCAATTGGTGCATTTATTGACAAAATTAAATTTTGAACATGTGAATTATATTTTAATGCTGTGATATGCTAATATATGGAGTAAAAGATAAGTGAGATTTTAATATTTTATTCTTAATAAAATTTGCATTTTGTGTACTCATTGGGATTAATACTAAAATTTTAGAATAATGAACTAAAGTTTGCATGCCTTGTAACTCAATAAAAAATTATGTTTAACTTATTTACAAGACAGAGAGATTTTTCAACCTTGAAAAGTAATCTAGTTCTTGAACCCCCGTGAACTATAATCGATATGCATAATTCAACAACTTTCAGTTGTGATTTAGAAAATATAAATACCAAAGACTAGATCCAATTCAAATAAAACTGTTGACCTTTATTTGATTTTAATTATGACAAAACAGTGCTTTAACTATGTTTACAGTTTTATCTAAGTGTTTTTCATTAAGTTTAAATATCCAACTCAAGGACAAGACGTAATTCAAACATAGAGAAGAAGAAATCGCACTTACGAGACATTTGAAAGAAGATCGAAGACCAAGTTTAGATTCTAAGGTAGTTTATGTTTACATGTAAATCTCTCCTTTAGTTTCTTAGCTTGAACTTAGCTCAAAACCTCTTTTGGAAAATATTTTTGGTCAATCGAAAACTCATTTCTATCAAAAACATATTTAAAATCTAAGTTTTCTAAAACCGATAGTCGATTGTGCATTCTCGACAGTAGACTATCTAAGTCTCTGTAACTGACCATTTTGAGAATCAAAATGGACAGTCGACTGTAGCCAATGGCCAGTCGACTGTGAAAGGGATAGAGAGTTTCACAGTCGACTACCCATTTAGACAATCGAATGTCCAAATCTCTGTAACTTACCATTTCGAAAACAAAATAGACAGTTGACTGTGAAAGAGAAAGAGAGTTTCACAGTCGACTGCCCATTTAGACAGTCGACAGTCCAAATCATTTCAAACCGAGAAGAGAGGACAGTCGACTATCCATTTTACACCGTCGACTATCCTGTCGAGAAAAACGACTAGTTTTCAAAATCTAGATGTGGGACTTGAGCATTTAATGCTCCAAACCACCCTAACTTGTGTCTAATGGCCATATGAATCAAGACTATAAAAACCCCTCGTTAATGAGCATTTCTAACAAGGTAGAACAATCAATTTCTGATATAACTCATTAATACTCTTGAAAGCTTTGAAATTTTTCATTTTAGCCATTCATCAAGCTTTGTTCTTAAAAGAGATATCGTATTCATCTTGTAAAGCATTTATTGCTATCTCTCTTCCTTTCCTTTACATTCAATATCAATCATTGTAAAGAGAAAGAGTTGGTATAACTCTTAGAGTGTTTAGATATTAAACACTTCCTTGTAACTTCCTTATGGAAGAGAGTACCTGTAAGGTTTGGGCAACACCCGTGAAATTGCTCGACCATCATTAGTGGATTGCTTCAAGGATGTTCCTTGAAGAGAGTGGATGTAGGGTCAGACTGATTCCGATATTGCTGAACCACTATAAACGGAGTTTGCATATTCTCTTCCTTTACTCCTTTTAATTTCAAGCAATTTATTTATTATGTGCTTTACTTAATTAAATTGTTAAAACTTGTTTGTAAATTGCAAAAAGTTTTTGAAACCCAATTCACTACCCTCTTAGGTTTGTACGTCGGTCTACAAAAACAAAGACATAGAATAAAAGAACATATTTGATTCTTGAAGAGGTAGATTTTTTTTCCATGACTATCAGTAATTTTTTTCTTAAGTTGTTGAAGTAATTACGCTACATAATTTTATCTGATTACTATGTTGTGCGTTCGATAGAGAAATTTTGTGCATATATTCTGCAATTTTATTTCACAGTAAATTATTCTAATATGTTGAGATGTTGTTAATAGTAGGTACTCTCCTAGATTAATTGTCTTATTTATTGTACTCTCTGCTTAAAGAAAATGTAGAAAATATGCATGTTGTGAGAAATAATTGATTAAATTATTTAAATATATTTTGTTATGTTCAAGCCATGTGGTAAGAATGCAATTGTTGATTGTTTGGTGACTCATAGAGGTACATGTTGTTTAGAGTACCTCATGTTGTATGGTCACATGCATGACTATCGTTTTGCATATTTGTGGCTGTAAAGGGCATTACTTTTTATCCCAGTTTTGGAAAATTTCATGGGTTGATGTGGGTGTTTGCTGCCAAAAAGTGGCATACTCATTGATACTTTTGAGATTTCACAAAAATATGTTGCGAGATGATTGCTATTTATCTCAGTTTTGAAAATTTTCATAGGTTGATGTGAGTGTTTGCTGCCAAAGTGACACACTAATTGATACTTGTAAATTTCACTAAAACATGTTGTGAGATGATTTTAATTGCATCATGCAATTACCTACCCAAAAGGGTAGTTGTGTACTGTAATTTTTGGAAATACATGACATTGTGGGAAGATGATGGGTCAGTTTAAAAGGTTTGTCTACCCAAAGGGGATAATTCTTTCGAAAACTAAGACATTGTCTTCATATGCTTCATGTATAGAGTTTTTAAGTGTATATTGTATTCCCTGCACAAAAGGGAGTTTATAACTATAATTTTAGATTCTCTGTTTTGAAATATGTTGGTTATTACCATTTTACTAATGTGTTGCATTCTTGTCTTGAATTAAGCCTTAGGTTTCGCAGAGAGACCTATGAAAGCATCATTAAAGCAATCAACAGCTTGAAAGTACATAGTTAGTTTTAGGTTCCACGGTAGAAAAAATTACATTAACTCACTTAAGCTTTTATCAAGCTATTCGAGCTCGAGCACGGTCAAAACTTGGCTCGTCAAGCATCTAATCGAGCTCGAGCCTGTTAAATAGGCTCATTTACCTTATTGAGTCCAGTATTATTCGGCTCATGAGGTTTGCGAACCCGTTCGATTAATATAAGTTTTTTAAAATACATTATATATTATAATATTAATATTTATGATATGTTTTTGGTGGAGTCTATAGTGCCTTGAGTGGGGAAAAAAAAAGCATTGCTCATACATTTTATAGTAAAACATATATTTTTGGTGGTAAATTTATACTTCTGATGGTAAAAAGAGATATTGATGATAAAAAAAAATATGACCACAAAAATGTGTTTTATCATCAAAAGTATGAATTTACTACCAAAAGTAAATTTTTACCACATAAGAAAATTTGTCCTTTTTTTCAAAGCACTGGAGTAGCCACTTATGTTTTTTATTTATTAAAATTTTAAAAATATATTTGTGTCACTAACTCGTTAAGCTCATTAAAGCCTTTTACGGCTTGGAGCTCGAGCTCGGATGAGCTTGTTAATTTTCGATCTTGAACCCTGTAAATTTTGATCGAGCTTGAGCTTAAGCCCCATTTTTAAGTTTGACTTGAACTCGACTCAACTCACTTCCACACCTAAAGATATCCACCTATTCTTGATTTTATTTTAAAAAAATTTATATATAAAGAGGAGAAAAGGAAAACATCATCTTTTCAATATTTTCTTTAAGTTCTTACTTATTATATCTAAGTTAAACATGGTCAAACTGTAAATTTCAGAAATAAGAGTAGGCTAGTGTAACTTTGGACTAAACATATGTAGTTAATGTAATTTTCCCTTCTGAAATTGCTCAAATCTATGATCTTGTTGATGATGATCTTAGTTTCTATCTTCTTTGTGTTGCCAATGAAATCATGTTTAGAAAATTCGTCTTATGCTTTTAGTTTTTGCAGTATCTTTTTTTATGCAAATGAAATCCTCAAGCTTATTATCTGCTAAATCAAGAAATATTGCTTGATATAGATGTTGCAATTGACTGAAAATGACAGACGTACGTGCTGTATGTTACATCGTGCAGGACAGTCACTTTCTTGAAAAATTATTGTACCCATAGTATGCAAGATTTTTGTATTGAGTGAAAATTTGATTAGTAAATTTTGAAAACTTCATTAGTAATATCAATTATGTGTAAATGTTACTAATAAAGTTTTTAAAAATTACCAATTAAGTTTTCATTCGATGTTTTGGCACCCGATACAGCCAAAATCTCCCCACCTTCTCATTTGGAATGAAAACAACAGTCGGATCATCTCATTCACATACTGGGGAATCAAATGTGACATACATAAAGTAATTTTATCATGTTCTAATCACTTACTTTGATTTGGAGAATAATTTTACTTCTCAAATTTCAGTTATATTCTCATGCCATGTTAATTGTGCTTGAAAGCACTAATTAAGTTCCAAAGATTTTTTTTTTCTCTATTATGCATCAAGAAAGGCACTGAAGAAAGGATCAATCATTTAGTTTGTCATGTGTTAATTTGGAGTAATAAGTCTCTACTTTAATTCTTGAAATAACTACTGTTCTTTGCGGAATTTCTCCATTTTTCATGTCAAGGAAAGCAAAGATTAGGTTTTTCCTTTTTTTTTTTTAAAAAAAAAAAAAGCAAAAGGATAGGGGGGAACAATTTATGTGGCAAACCCTCCTTAGGCGTGATCATAAGAAGCCTTTCCCGTTAAAAAACCAATGCCAGAAAGGCCTAGACAATCGGTATTACAAGCACTCCCTCAAGACAGGTTGAGTCATTGCTTGATTTCAATCCCACCAAAGATTCAGTTTCCAACACGTTGATGGAAGAGAAACCCAAGATTATCCGAAACCCTTAACACTGTCACTCTTTAACAATTCTGGCAAACCCTCCTTAGGCGTGATCATAAGAAGCCTTACCCTGTTAAAAAACCAATGCCAGAAAGGCCTAGACAATCGGGATTACAAGCGCTCCCTCAAGACGGGTTGAGTCATAGCTTGATGTCAATCCCACCAAAGATTCAGTTTCCAACATGTTGATGGAAGGGAAACCCAAGATTACCTGAAACCCCTGACACCGTCACTCTTTAACAACTCCACTGAAATCTTCAAGTTTGTTGCCAACACGTCCGTCCTCCCAATATCAGTCCCTTTTCCACTGAGCCAGATCAGTAGGTGGTAAGCATCAAGGCTAGTTGGTTTGATGTTAATGGGAATGAAGGGATGGGAATGACATTTGCATTCTATAAAGGATTCGAAATGCATTTCCTTTCCATCTTGTGTTTGGGATGCACATATTTAGGAATAGCATTTCCATTGGCTAGGAAATCATATTACTCTCAATGGAGTTAATCTCATTCCCATAAAGGGTAAACGATTTAAATAGTGAACAGGGGATTTACCCCATGGATTACCAGGTGCTGCAAGAACCCAAACACCTAGGTACAATAAATAAAACAACAGGAATGGATCACACTGATCAAAGTGTCTGCATGCCTTTATTCAGGATTGATGGTAATGCTAGCTTTTGTCACTCCACAAGTTGCTCCATAAGCATCTTGCTTACGAGAGATTCTTGCCTAGACTTGATTTATGATATTTTCTTGAATCAAATATACTTTTCACCATTAGATAGAAAGAGAAAAAGAAAATTTCTCCAACTTCTCTCCATCTTACGATGAAAATTACCTTTGATCCAAAAATATCTAATGGACCAGGTCTAGACAAAAAAATTTCCTTGCTACTATTTAGTAAATTCCTCATGTAAGCCAAATCTCCTATATGAGATCCCAAAAAGGTATCTGCCAAAAGTCATTCCCAACAAACGAAAAACAAGTCTCAAGGGGGTCCTCTATTTCATTGGCACCTCCCACTGCCGTGTTACTCCTCTTTCCTAACATGTCAAGAACCAAATACTACAGCTTTTCAAATATGAAAGATGAATCATAAAGCACCAATCTGACAGGAAAAGAATTGAACATCTTAAAGGCAGGAATATAAGGGGATCTAGATCTGAAACAACATTGACTGGATTTCTCGTGTTAAAAAGCAAAAGGTCATACTCAACATTTGAGTACCATCATTATAATAAAAAACAAAAACCTGCATCCCAACATTTCAATGTTAAACAATCTATGCACATTAATCAAATTTCAAAAGTGCATATCAGTGTAACAGGAGAAAGAACGCCACCGAAATACAGACAAAATGTGTCACCTGAGAAGAAAAGTGGGGGCGAGACCATCAAAGGTGCTTTCCTTACACATTTAATAGAGACATCATAGATCGAAGAAGCACTCAGAAGAGTGTACAAAACCTTGATCATCCAATCATCCATCAATAACAACACAGCATACTCCTTCACTTAAGAATATAATCTTTGAAGATACCATTTCTCTGCTCAAGTATTGCATTCCTTCGCCAATTCTCTACTGCTCTACAAACTGTAGCATTTGCCTCGTGAATCTCCTCAGTAGAGAACTTGTGTTCTACGATTCCCAATGGTCCAGTTGCAACACCTTAATCACAGTTTCTATACAAAGAAATGTAGAAGATAGTGAAGGAAATAAAGGCCACACAAAATGATTTTGCATTGTTCAGTATTTATAGTAGGTTACAAGGAAATTCAAATACAACAACTCTATCTAACTCCAAATTCAAATACAACAGCTCTATTTAAACTAACTCCAAATTCAAATGAAATAGAAGAATACAAAATTCAAATCACAAAGACAAAGACAAAAGCAAACCAATTTAAAACAATATCAGAGAAAGTGTCTCTATCATGCCCCCTCAAGATGGAGCTTGAGTAGAGAGTCCAATCTTGGTCTTGAGCGTAAGAAAAGTTGTCCTAGATAGGGGAAGAAATAGTGTCCTAGATAGAGGCTTTGTCAGAGCATCAGCAAGCTAGTCTTTACTAGAAACATGAGCAACACGCAGACATCCCGATTGAATTTGATCACGAATAAAATGGAAGTCGATAACCGCGTGCTTCATTCTAGAGTGGAAAACTGGTTGGAACAGAGATTAGTGGCCCCAATGTTATCACAGTAAACCAAGAGATAGATAAGATGACCACCATGATTGAAAATGAACAGAGAAGTATCAGCTAGTGAGTTTTGAAAACCCGAAGCAAGAAGAAATTTGCGAAGCTCAGTGTACCAGGCACGTGGCACTTGCTTGAGCCCATAAATTGCTTTTCTAAGCTTGCATACATAAGAGGGATTATTAGGATCAACAAAACCTTGTGGTTGCGACATATAGATATCTTCATAAACATGACCTTGTAAAAACGCATTATTGATATCAAGTTGTCGGAGAGACCTTCTACGACTAACAACAAGACTAAGAACAATGCGTATCGTAGTTGGCTTGACCACAGGGCTAAATGTATCATGATAGTCAACACCAGGACGTTGATGAAATCCTTTAGCTACTAAATGTGCTTTGTACCTGTCAATAAAACCATCAAAGTGTCGTTTAATGCGAAAAATCCACTTACAACCAACGATATTGTGACTAGAAGCAGTAGGTACCAGCTCCCATGTCCTATTTCGAACAAGAGCATCATATTCCTCAGACATGGCCAACGTCATTTGTGATCCTTGAGCGCTTGGGTCGTAGTGGTAGGTTCTATGTTAGTGGGTGGAGATAGTTGAGTGGAAAGATTTGGTTTTTGAATAGGTTTGGTAATGTTGTTTTTGGCTCTTGTGATCATTGGGTAGGTGTGAGTAGATTGAGAGGTTGAGGGATTGGAAATGGTTACTGTGAGAGGTGGTAGGTTGGGCGAAGGTGCAGTGGTGATTGAATTGGATGGCAAAAGTTGTGTGTTTGTGGCTGAGGCTAATGGTCCAGTAAATGGCGTTGGAACTACGCACTGGGACTGCCTGATAGGTTGCACGTCAGATGGGGTGACGTCTGTTGGCGAAGATGCTGTTGGCGAAGTTGCTGTTAGCAATGGAACAGTGATAGGCTGAGGAATCCAAGTAGACACAGTATCAGGTTGTGGACGAGGAAGGTGAATGGATAGTGTGTGAAATGGAAACACCGACTCAACAAACTTGACATGCCTAGAGACATATGTTTTTGATGTGGATGGATGGAAACAAAGATATGCACTCTGTGTAAGAGAGTAGCCTAGAAAGACACATGGTTTAGAGTGAGCATCAAGTTTGTGACAAGAATAGGGACGAAGCCAAGGGTAGCATAAACATCCAAAGATCCGAAGTTTTGAATAGTTTGGAGAAGTGCCAAAAACGGTTTCAAAAGGAGACGAAAGAATAAGTGTTGGAGTTGGCATTCTATTAATTAATAAACTGCAGTAGCAAAGGATTGAGGCCAAAAGGTTAAAGGCATTGAGGTATGAGGGAGTAGGGATAAATCTGTTTCAACAATGTGACGGTGTCTTCTTTCTGAGTAGCCATTATGTTCAGGAGTGTGTGCTGGAGTAGTGAGATGAGAGATTCCATTGGTAGCAAAAAAGTTGGCTAAAGCTAAACATTCACGACCATTATCCGAATAAAGTGTGCAAACTTTAAGTGTGAAATGTTTTTCCACAATAGCTTTAAATCTTATAAAAACATCTTTAACTTCAAATTTGTGCTTAAGTGGATAAAACCAGATGTATTTGGTGAAGTAATCAACAAAGATGACATAATATTTAAAATCATCATGTGAGAAAACAGGTGAAATCCATATATCAGAGAAAATTATTTCAAGTGGTTGAGAAGACACAAGGGAAGAATTAGAAAATGAAAGTTTGTGACTTTTATTGCAGTGACAGGCATTACATAAAAAATTGGAAGACAATGATGTAGATAAGTCTAATTGATAATGAGAAAGAGTTTGATTTAAAATAAGAGATGTTGGATGACCTAATCGATGATGTCACTTAAAGGAAGTTGTCTGGACACTAGAAAATGCTAACAGAGGAGAATTTATTAGAGAAGAGGATGGTCATTCATACACCCCATCCTTCGTTTGGCCTTTCAAAAGAGTTGCCCCCGTGCACAGTTCCTTCATAAGAAAAGAAGAGGGTAAGAATTCAGTGGACACATTATTTGAGGGACAAAATTCTAAAATGGAGATCTAGATTTTCTTCATGTTAGGTACACAAAGAACATTATTTAATTGAAAATGGGTGCTATGAGTGTTAAGAGAAATGGAACCAGTGTGAGTGATAGGGAGATCCGTGCCATCGCCGATCATGATGTCAATGGAACCTATGTAGGGCGCATGAAGGGATAGACTGCTCAAGTCTGCAATGACATGATGAGAAGCACCATTGTCTAGTAGCAAAGTGTTGGAGTGTTGGAAGAAGTGTTCGCAGCAAAGTGTGCTCAAAGCTGCCATGGTGTTGGAGAGTTGGTCATCGGAGCACTTGTGATGGTGGATGGCTGAATAGGAACAAGGCGAAAGAATGGAAACTTCTTAGCCGTATGTCCCTGAATCTTAGAAATTTGGCAGTGGCCAAGATAAGGACGAGGAAGTCGATTATTTCAACTGGAGTTTGACCCAGCATTGGAGGATACAAGGGAGCGATGATTGTAGTTTGACGACGGGCGCCAGCCCGTGTTGCTATGTCTAGAGAATTGTGATGGACGCCAATTGTTGCTTGTAGTCATGACTATAGCGGCTTAGAGAAGAAAAAGAGATAGTAGAGATAATGCAAAGGGAAAAGTCAAAGGAAAAGAAAGATTAAAGAAAGAAAGACAGTGATGGTAAGTGCTCTGATACCATATATAAAGAAATGTAGAAGATAGTGAAGGAAATAAAGACCACACAAAATGACTTTGCATTGATCAGTATTTATAGTAGGTTACAAGGAAATTCAAATATAACAACTCTATCTAAACTAACTCCAAATTCAAATGAAACAGAAGAATACAAAATTCAAATTACAAAGACAAAATTAAAAGCAAACCAATTCAAAACAATATCAGAGAAAGTGTCTCTATCAGTTTCCATCTCTTGCTCCAGCTGCGTGTGAGAGAAGAAACACATTATATATTGAGTCGCAACATAAAAATGAAAAACTAAAAAGCCTAACAAGAGCAGAACTCTCCTGTTGTGATAAAAACATCATGTATCCCCAATTGAAGATCCCAGAACAGAAATACCAAATCATCACGAATACAAAATTTTCTAGTTAATTAGAAGAAAAAAAGGAATCAAACCTAATAATGATCTCATGTAACAATTAGATGTGATGATGACTTCAATTTTCTTAGGAAAATTCCCAATCCAAGAATATACTTAAGCTTAAACTTGAACTTTCAGTCAAATACTGCAAAGATACAGTTCAACCTTCAAATTCCATCAAACAACAAACATACCCTTTATTTGTCTTTTCAATTGATAAATTAATTTGCCCTAGCTAAGGAAGCTACTATTTACAAATATACATTCACCATCTTATTTTAGGAGAAAACACATTACACTTTCTCAATTGATAAATAAATAGGACTTGACACATGACCCAGCAGCAGAGACCATTGCAAAAGCAAAACCCTCGAATGTCAGTAAATTTTTTGTTTGAACTGAAAAAGGGAGGGGTGAACACGAGGACTTGATGACATAACCAAAAATTTAAATACGTACATATCTATAATTAATAAGAAACCAGATCAACACTGTACTTTATTTTATAATAAACCAAAGAGAAAAAACAATATAGTAAAATGGAATATTAACTAAAGAGTAAAGAAAAATATGCAAATTTTTTAAGAGAC
This sequence comes from Bretschneidera sinensis, assembly GCA_023935145.1. NCBI lineage: Eukaryota > Viridiplantae > Streptophyta > Magnoliopsida > Brassicales > Akaniaceae > Bretschneidera > Bretschneidera sinensis. The sequence continues at coordinate 43,246,802 of CM043697.1, read as the reverse complement.
CAAAGTGTTCATATAATTGTTACCTGAAAATCCTTGAAAAGGGCAAGGCGTTCCCGCTCCGAGAAAAAGATACCGGCATCTTTGCCGATATGCACCGTCAGGTTCTACAAAACACTGGAGAAAAAGGTGGAAATTCTTTTTTCCTGCGGAAGACGGTTGTTTTGAAGGCAACCTTCAAACAAATTAACAAAAAGGTTAAACGCACCATTTCTTGGTACCATCAATGGAACCAAAAAAATTAGTAAAATAGAAAATGAAAACGACTCCGCTGGGGATCGAACCCAGAATCTCTGGTTCCGTAGACCAGCGCCTTATCCATTGGGCCACGGAGTCCTTCTGTTTTAAAATTGAATTATTTTTATATTAAAACTAAATTAATGTTACCTATCTGCCAAAAAAGCCAGTCTCAGTTCTGTGGGAGTTACACGGATTCGAAAAATTTTCACTAGCAATTACAGATAAATTGAATAGTAATTGTTTCAAAATTTTAAATACTAAAATTATCACTCAATTTGATTACTAGTAAATTTTCTCAAATTCTTTCTACGATAACTCCCACGAAATTTCAACTTAAGATTGCATTGGACTTGCTTTGGATTTCATTTCAGATTAACTGCTGTCTCTGATCCACCAAGCAGAATTCTTGTAAAAAATTTGAAATATGAACTGCATTTGAACTTGCTTTGGATTTCATTTCAGACTAAAGTGGAAAACCCATCACCAAGGTTCTTTACTAGGCCTTCATATATCCAGGGGATGCCTTGGACCAGAATATCTTTGCCAAAGCAAAACTATAATGAGGACTTGCTTCCAGAGAATATTTTCCTAGGATGTTCACAGTGAGATTCTTTGCATTGATATATATTAACATCACCCAGGAAAATAGGCGATATCAAGGAGAAGACAGGTGAAAAATAAGATGGTTTAATGCTATTTCAATACTCTAAAAATTCTCATACGTTCTGAGATGCGATTAAAATACATGTTTTTTGCTTGAGTGCCTTCCTTGAGACTCCTTCAAAAGGTCAAAGCACTGATCTCACTGAACACAACAACCCAGAATCAACACTCAAGACCTATCAACCTGAAATTAGACACGGTCACACTAGATATATACTATACACTCTTTACTTATTCACACTTGTACATGATCACGAGACTGACTGACGTCTTCTCTTCTGAAACAAGAATCGACTTTCTGAATTAGACTTACCCCCTATGGTCTTAATACTATTGATCCGAAATAGGGCATTGAGCTTGCTTAGTTTTTTGGTAAATGATTTGAATAGTTTATTGGCAGGATGGGACCTTACAAGCTCTTGTTTCATAGAGACATGGTCCTTTTCTAGGTCTGTTAACCTCATTCTCATTCTCGCAACTTCAAGCTTCAGCTCCCGGTTCTCTCTTCTCACTGATGCATAATTATCTCTCGGGGAGATGGCTCCACTTCCTGCACCACTGCTTGAACGTTGAGGAAATTGACCATTGATCGCACCAAAGAAGAACTGATTGTGACCTCCACTCATTGCATTCCGAAGCCTGATTTGCTCAAAGTATAACACCTGGACTGCCATCTGCACAGGTAATCTTTCATTCTGTGCCGCGTGACTGCAGGCTTCTTGAGATAGTTTCTGACAATCAATGGTTTTACAGAGTCGGTAGCGTTCAGAATCCTTGATATTTGGGTGAACCTGTAAATAGAAGCAGGACAGAGCCTTGAAATATAAGACCTAGTAGTAGACATAGAATACTTTGGAACTGCTTAATGCTTTCATGAATTAGAAGAGAAGGAGAGTACGTTACTTTGAGGAAAATATCTGCAGCTCTGTACAGTCCATCACTAACTATACGAGCATGGTCTGGAAGGAGTTCTGCTAGAGCTATGAATTTCGATGGCATCAGGTTTGAGTCTAGTGCAACTTCTGCAAGAAAATTGTCCAATAACTTTGATACCTTGAGAATTGAACTTTGTTTGGGAGATCTAGGGCTGTCAAAATCATATACCATCTCACTTTCATCCCTCAAGTGATTATCCTCATCATCATCCTCATCCAAGTTCAAAAATATTGAGAAGATCCTCAAGATTGAATCTGTATCATACAACGTGCTGTGGTTTCCATGTGAATTCGCAGGAATTAGGATGTCTTCGAGAATCGCCTGATCCAGTTGAAGACCAATTCGCCTCTCCAAATCGGATCTGCAAGAAGTAGATGCTGATGCAGCTATTGCAGTCTTCAACAAACTTGAAAGAAATGCCATTGGGACTGGACTTTTCCTAGATTGGGTTGGTAGTAAGCTAACTATTGCTTCAACAATGACCCTTTGTTTCTTCTGCAATTCCAAGTCCAAGAGACTTCCTTTGACCAATTGGGGATCCCTGACAACAAGACCTTGAAGAGAATTATGTGTATAGTTTATCAAAATTTTGCTGATCATGTCCTGTTTTAGACCCTTCGATTTCACTGCAGATAGAACTCGTTGGAAGAAATCAAGATTAAGCATTGTGAGAGACTTTCCCCACCAATCCAAGGGTGTTTCTGGTTCCATATTTGCAATAGGCTTTGCTGGGAAGTTGTGGTCAAGTTTTAGTAATCCAGATGTGAGCTGCTCTTTACATGCATTATTTGCAATGGCATTAATAAGCCTGCTAACCAGGTTGATCTCTTCAGATATGGGCAAGAGGCTTTCACACCGGTGAAGAACTGCGATCGAGCTTGATATGTTAGAGAATACCATCTCCTTCAGGTAGGCTTCTGTTCGAGTTTCCAAGTTTTTGTCTGCAAACTCCTCCGTCATTTCCAGGAAGTGTGCTGCACATCTTAGCATAGCAACATTTGATAGGGTAATCTCAACATTTACTCCATAGCAGAACTTTGCAGCAAGCTCAAACGCCTCCGGTCCACCAGGAATAGCTGGGAGATTTATGCGTGAAATTTTTGAATCTTTTGCTTCCAGCAACAGTTTCCGAATTCTTCCACTACGAGAAACTAGAGGGAACTGCAAAAGAGTTTGTACCAGATGAGTTTAGCCTTCAGTGAAGTTACCTTTTCCTTTCTTCCTAATAGCCCTTTTAGTTTCGTCTTCCATTTGCTAATTATCACATTTTAACATTTCAAAGCTAAAAGTTGCAAGTTCTGTATGCAATGATGCTATCAATTTCATGAAAATCCTCTGATTTACTTTCTTATGCAGCTTCAGAACAATCAGGATTTCAGGATTGAACTGAACAAAAGCTGTCATGAAATCTTATCTTCTAGTAGCCTACTACACATGTATAGTTAATCCAAGTTTAGATTTTGAAAACAGTGTATAAGACAGGTAGTACAAGAACAAAGATCTTTTAATTTTTGGGTACTGAAGGACAAAGTATTCTATGAACAACTGTCGTGTTAATTGGGACCTGTGAAGTCCTTACCTTGTGAAGTGCAAAACTTGAAGCTCCTACTTCAAGTGTAAGATCACTAGAAACATCAGAAATTGGCCTGCAAAACAGTCAACTGGTTGAATTGGTATCAAATGAAGACAAGAGAACCACAAAAAGAAGGAAAAAGAAAATGACTGCACTCATACATGTTTGTTAGTGCCAAAAATTTATTAGAAATCACGTAGGATCTTCTACCACAGGCCTGCATTCCCATGCTTGAACCCGTGATTCCTCAACTCTCTCTATTAAGGGCAAGTTTCTTTTGAATACATTGAAAACCTCTAATCTATAAGCAGTGAAATCCATCTTGATTCTATGGTTTAACATGCAGGCCCAGATGAGAAAACTGACTACTCAATAATTACAGTGTGTAGATTGCCCAAGATGGACGGCAGGTAAGAAGGTCATATTTGCTGAAGGTTCAAAAAAAAAGGATAAAAAAGAGAAAGAAATGAAGTGAAGATTGCTGAATTGATTGTTCTTTGGGAACGAAAATAATTCAACCATCTTAATGACCCATCTTAGATCTGATGGGAGCATATGGGTCCCTTAGATTTAATAGGCAACTACGTATGTTCATTGCATTCTATGTGAAGCCAGAAGGTTTTCACACACAATTAATCGATGTGTGACTTCTTCCGTACAAGTTTGAGGGCCTCTAGATAGAAAACGCTCTAAATTATTGATCAAAACATATTAATAACAGTTTGTAGTGTTTGTAATACAGGACAAGAACCTATCAGCTCAGCCTCGTGCCGCTGTCTTTTTGAGTGGAACATCTACAAAGTCAAGATTACAGCTAACAGGTTTTATTCTGTCAATACTCTATGCTCACTGTTTTAAATGCGAATCATGAAGTGTTGTTGTTTCCTTGTAGTATTCATTTAGAGGGGCCACAGTTGAGGCTAATAGGAAATCTGAGCCTACGAAATTTGTTAGAGAACCTACCAAAATGGCCTGATTTTAGAAGTTTTAAGGACAACCTACAAAATTATTTGTAGGGAAAGGGGATCTTTGTTGCATGTCGGTCATACACCAGCCTCTGGTTTATATAATTTATAATAAGAAGATTGCAGAATGATAAATCCAATAAAATGTTTTCCTTCTGATTTTCTTTTGACTTGAGCCTGCTGCTTAATTGGTAACTTCCATTTTTTAATTAAGAATCACCCTTCACCGTTCTTATCAAAATGTCACTGCTACATGAGATCGAGATCAAAATCAAAATGAATTTTAAAAAACCAAGTTAGCTACTGATTTAAGAACCACTTTGGCGTGCAAATTAATTCAAATTCCAGACTTGTTTATCAACGGTAAAATCCTCCCGAGATTTTTGAAAAAAAAAAATCACTATGCAAGCAAAGGCATTCAGAACTGACAGGAACTATGTAATATAGAGGTTATAGTAAGCTCAAAACCAGAATGCAAATGAGGTCAAAACAGAAATCAATTGAAAGGAAAGATTACCATTCAGTTGCATGCCTTATACTGGAACTTGGACGAAACGATCTCTTTCCTGATATACTTGGCTTCAATTCACCAACAGTGACAAGACCCATCTCCTTAAAAATCAGGGAAAGTTCAGATTTCAATTTCCCTGTCAAAGTTCTGCAACCACCAGCCCCACTAACAAGTCTCTCTCTCTCTCTCTCTCTCTCTCTCTCTCTCTCTCTCTCTCTCTCTCTCTCTCTCTCTCTCTCTCTCTTTTACAAGAATCTAACTGTTTCAACAAACCAAATCTCTTGTAAGTTAATAACCAGTAATGGGTTTATTATTTTTTTTCTTCTGACAGGTTGTTTAAGGATTCCAGTTCCCCTCTCTCTCTCTCTCTCTCTGTGGAAAGAGGAAATTAAAAAAGCTGGAGTGAGGTAAAAGTCACATGAACTCATGCAAGATTAAACGGGTAGTGATGACTTTGAAATATTCTTTTAATGAGTGTTTATAATGTGCATAATCTAAAGTCAAGACTGTATCGTTTGTGCTTGCACTTTTCGGTGAAAGGTCGTGAGAGTGGCCTTTTTTACTTCGTTTTTGTTATGAGAAAATTGCAGGATTCCTGAAGGGTTGTGTTGCTTTCGGGGGATGTAATCATGGCTAGTGAAAGCCACCCACTTAAAGATTAGCTTGAATTAATGTGTAAAGCTCGCCTAAAGTAGAAAATTAAGGGGATGAGTTGGATTACAAAATGGTTATCATGATAACCACACTACATCAATTTAAAACTATTTTTTGATTAATGTAGAGATAATCTAGTCTTAGCCCTTATTGTTAGTTTTACAGGGAAACTTGTACACTTAAAAAGCCATTTTTGGTTTTGAGCTTTACAATTTCTGATTTGGACAGTTCTGTACCATAATTACTACAGTATTATTCCTAGGATGATTTATTCCTTCCGTCTGTACAAATTTCAATAAGCACAGTACTCATTCGAGGTTTGATTTTTGGCCAAAATTTCCGGCCTAGCAGAGGTCTATGATTGTAGACATGTGCGTATTAAAATATAGGGAAATTTGCTCGCTTAGTGCTTAGGCCCCTATCTTAATATACTGTATGTATTCATCAGTTCAAATCGATTAAGCAAATCATTTTGAATAGTTTAAGTAAAATATATAAGTTAATCGATTAAATTTTTATCAAATTAGATAATTAATTGATATATATCGATTAATTAAATGTTAAAAAATATTAATTATTTTGACTGTTTAATTGATTAAAAATTAATTAATATTAATATTAATAATATGTTAAATAATAATTATAATATATAAAGAATAATAAACTAAAAAAATTGAAATATAAATTAAATATGTAATAAATTTTTTTAAAAAAAACTTAATTATATAAACAGTGTCGGTTAACCGATTAATTAACCATACCAACTGAAATCAATTTGGTCGATTAATATCAAAATACTTAAGTTAATTCAGTCGAAACGGTTAAAAAATTGACCCAAAAAAATCGGATACAATTTTTAGCCGACCATTTGCACATCTTTATTCAAACTTTCAATTAATTGTAATGTTATTATCTTCGTCAATTACATCCAAACTTTTTCAAGTATAGATGGTTAAATATAGCAAATAAAAACAATGTTATATTTTTTTTGTGGTTTGTCAATTTATAATAATAAAAAAGAAAAATAAGAAACAATAATTTTAATACTAAAAAAATTCTTAGATTTGCTTTTATGATATATATGTTATAGCATTTTAGAGTACTCTTTTATGCTTTTGTTCTCTTATTAATTTTTATTCCAGTTCCCATTCTTTAGTACTGATGCAAATTCCAAATTGGACAGTTTCTTCAAAGCGTGGAGTGGAACTAAAGGTTTGCCAGAGCATATTTATATGTAATTAACAGTTTCCAGAATATAAGTTTTAGTTTCTTCAATTGATGATACTCTTGGATTTTATAATAGTAGCTGCCAATTTAGTTCTTTTCTATTTTTATTTGTTAGTTTTCTGTACAGAAGAATGCTCTACCACGTTTAGACAAGGATATCAGAATATTAAAATATTACTCTTTTATTTTTTAACTTTTTTGAAAAAACAAAATATTAAAATTTTATTCTTTTATTTTTTAACTTTTAACTTTTTTGAAAAACAAAATAATGAGACGCCTGCTTGAATAATTTATTATGAAACTTAATAAAAATATATTTTTTTTTAAAGTAAGAAAACGCTTTCAATAAAAAAATGATATCTTTATCAAATGATTGTGCGAATATTTTCACACAATCAAACATAAGTGTTGGTTTATTACATATCAACAAACAAGGCTTGTTTCTAGAGGTAGATTTGGATCGAGTTGAGCTGTAATAAACATATTCGAACTCGAGTTTGATTTCGAATTCGAGTTTGAGTTCGAATCGAACTCAAAAATTGAACTCCAACTCTATCAATTTTTTGATAGTTTGAGCTCAAGTTTGAACTCTAATTTTAATAAATATATTAATTTAATATAAATATTGACTCGAGTTCGATTCAATTCAAGCTCGATAATACTTTATCAAATTTTTTGAGAGCCTTTCGAACTGAACTTTAAGTTATTCAATCTCGGTTCGATAAGTTAATCGAACTTAATTTTTAAATTTGAGCTCGATTGAGTCAAACTTTGATTAAGTTTTAATCGAATTTAAACTCAAATAACTCGATAAAAGCGTAATTCGAATCCATCTCTATCTGTTTCACTTTACCGCATTGAAAAAATCCAAATCCAAATACTTGTGACGAGAGAACAAAACTCAACTACAAAAACATTGTAACAAAATAATTTAAATCCAAACACTTCTGGCGATGAGAACAAACCTTAGGCACCTGTCCAAAGATTTGGTGATATATATACACATACTTTGCCACCAGGAATCTTATAAACAGTTTCAATTTTTGTTTTATTTTTCCAATAGATGACCATAAAGTGGAACTGAAAATCTTTGAAAAATCACATTTTAAAAGCTTGGTCTTTTCATGTCTGTGCCATGAACCTGGGAGTAAAAACTAAAAGGGTAAAAGGTAATTTGTTTTTTTTCTCATTCTTCTGTTCTTAAGGTGAAAGGACACAAAATCATTAGTGCTGGTAGGTGTGAAGGTGGTGCCTACGGACTACAATTATGGAGTGCAGTGAACGTGTGAGCCCACCCTTTATCACCAACAGTGGCATCAAACCCATTTGCTACATTACCTCATCTTTGCAAATAATATGATGTATGGTTAAATTGATCGTGTGTTTATAGGGTGTTAATTATGATCATATGATCATACACCGTGCCTTAACAACATAAATGGACTGCCAATACCCTACTCACAAGGGCAATAAGAGATTGGGATTTGCACTACTGCAAATCATTGCAGTGTGTAGATAAAATAGGGGGAAAAATTAGATTGTTGATTATTTTTATACATTATTGGAAGAGATGGAGTTTGAAACTCTTATATGAAAAATTCAAATAAAACAACTAAGTCAAAAATCCGAGTTAATCAGAACTTGTTTATTTGACAGAGATATTATAAATTATAAAAAGTAAGAGAAAACAAAAGGGATTATATTATTAAATTTATATGTATTTTAGTCATTGTTTTAATGTCTTTTTTGGGAAGAAAAAATAAAAAAAATCGAGAAATGTATTTTTTTCTTTTTCATAATTTTAACAATCACAAGAATTGATCGTAAGTATAACATTTGTGTACCATTTTAAATTTGACAAAAAAAAATTATAGTCACAAAGGTTTTTTATTTTTAAATACTCTTAAAGTAAAGGGTCTCACTTGATTAGTTTTGAAATATGAAATGTTGAAACAATGACAAATTACGATGGTAGGTGATAATATCCTAACAAGAAAGGAAATTTTGGGATTAGAAAAACAATGGTGATGACATAGACTCGATTTCATAAGAGTTACCATGAAATTAGAAAAATTTATTAATAATAATAAGAAAATTAAATAATAATTGTTTCAACAAAATTTAAAAAAATAAATATTAAAATTATTATTTAATTTTTTTATATTTATTAATGAATTTCACTTTCACGATAATTTTCACGGAATCAAATTTATGGTATCAGTACACAGTAGACTAATAGTGTCTAGCTAATTCAAACTTGGATAGTCCATGGCCCCATCTAGGCCTTAAGAAGTGTATGTCCATAAGCTGCCGTTCTCTTCCTTAAATTGAAATTGAGCCTCCAACTTATATTGAATTAATCCAAAAATGTCAATAGTAAATTCCATAAGTGGATAAGGATTCCATCGTTTTGTTCAAGGTTTTAACAGTGTATTTTCCTAAAATTATGCTTTTCAAAACGGTGGTGACACACAAGATAAAATTTGTCTTTTCTTTTTTTCTTTTGTTAAAAAGTAAATTTAAAACAAAGCAAAGTGAAAAAAATACACTCTTCTGGCCTTTCAGCCGAAATCACTAGCCTGTCCTTAAGACAGAACTCATTGCGCATGCATTCGTTTAATAATGTTATGATTAGATTAGAAAAGACAGTGCATTAAATTATGGAAAGCAATAAATCATCTAATACTGTAAGTTAACTTTAAGCAATCCTTTAATTTTTATTTTTCTAATTACTATATTATCTCATCTGATTTTCGTCCCAAATAAGTGGTTAAGATTATTAATAAAACGTAGTGATCATTCATTCCGACTAAACATATATTATCGAATGAACATATAATAATATAATTGTGAATGATTAAGATTTTAATCAATCTAATTTATGCTCACTTTGAAATAACTTGATTTATTGTTCTGTTATATTTTTATTATTTGTTTCTTGTTTTGTTATGTTTCTTTTACGTGTTTTTTCGTTATTGAATTGATGTGTTTTTTCTGTTATAAGAGTGTTTGAGAATTTATTGACACTTATACCTTAATTGTATATTTTGTCAGAAAACACATATTTCAGTGGTAAAGTATTTTACTCACACATTTTCCAATTTTAATCGTAGCCTAGATATACCTTATTTGCATCACTGTGGTGCTTCATTTTGCAAGGGAAATTGCGAATTAAAATCAAAGATGACACAATATTATTCCAATATCTATTACTATGTGAGAAAAGTAGATATAAGTGTGGGCATTTGGTTTAGTGGTATGATTCTCGCTTTGGGTGCGAGAGGTTCGAGTTCGATTGTCGGAATGCCCCATAAACAATTTTTACCCTCATTTTCCATTCCTTCTCTCATCAGTCACCACTATTATCTATCTATCTGTGTACCAAAATGTGGTTAATTGCCTATTTTGTTAGGGTTCCTCGTCATTCAGTAGCTAATACAAATAAGGTGACCCAAAACAGGTTTGTTTGCAATCTGATATTTAAGATTGATCCAATGAGATTTAGCCAGATTACCCATTTCGTCATTCTTTAGAAACTGATTCTGGCAAGAGCTTGCCAAGGTAGAACGTTGATGAAACAGCTTCAGGTCTCTTCATTCAAAGTGAAGCTAGATAAATCGGATTCTTCATTGTTTAACTGTGCAAAAGAGAACCTAACCATGAGTTTTGAGTATCATCAAACAAGGTACTCAGCCCTTTGGTTTAGAATTGACCAGCACGATTAACCAGGATTAATGTTTAAATGTTGGATAAATATCACAAAAGCCATGCAAGAAAAACGTACCAACGACATTTTGAAGGAGCTTATAAAATTGGGTGTCACTGGAAATCTGATTTCAAATGAAAAGATACAAGAAAACAAAGAGAGATTGCATATGTTCGAGTCTTGTTTAGGCAGCATTTGGAAAATGATATAATCAAGCAGCCAAAATGGATGCCATAATCGGAACAAGTTGGACGCAGGAAGCCTGCTTCGTCAAATCAATGCATACAAAAAAGCATACATCAAACAACCAATAATGCAAACCTAAACCCTCCTGGCATTGCTTCCCCTGCATGTAGGAAATAGTGTTTTCTAAAGTTCAACAACATTTCATAATATATATAAATCAATGATGAGAAATAGACTGGAAAGGTTTTCTTGATCTGTCCACTGAACATGGAGACTCTTCAAAGATGTAGTCTTGTATCTCAAAATGAGGCCTGCAATGAATGAGCTGCCTTCTCCACATCTGCCCCCACACAAACAGTACATGCAAGCCTTCGTACAGATAAATCTAGAAATTACAAAATTGGAAGTTTGTCCCATACTTATGAGGAGATAAAGAGGGTGGAAGAGAGATGTAAAAGGCAGCAAAATAATAAGTGAAATTGAGTGAGACAAAGAGATGAACATTCCATTCGATAATGCATGGAAGAGGGTAATTCTTTCCAATGCAGAAATGAACAAATGAGAAGATATACACAAGATCCAAAGCTGAAGGCTAATTCAATGGCTGATCTCACAAGGTGGCTTCCTATTGTACTTATTTGGAAGGGATAAAAAGTCCATACTATGACTGGTATAAAAGCTTATTTATAAATATTGATGACCATATAAAGATGATGTGAGCATATAAGACAATCGGTCCTATTTTGAGGTAGGTTGCAAACCTTGATGACGAGAAACTAAACTTTGCACAATTGACTATAATTCACTGAGATCTATCAACGGAAAACATAAAATTGTGAGTGAAACCGCATCCACAAGATAATAAGTGGCTTTTGGTCCTACATCAACTGGAACGATGAATCTCACCACCTTGTCGTGTGGTTCTGCTACTGCTTAAAGGACCATGAGTCTGACCTGAAAGTTGCAAATCAGAAAGTGGAACAGACCCAGTCTGAGAGAAAATCAAACCCACCGAAGTACTGGAGGTGCTACCAGAAGAAGGAATTCTGCTCAAATAAGAATCCTTTTTGGACCCTGAAGTCAGTTCAGGCCGCAGTTCAGAAGTGGATGAAGGGGCCAGTGTAGCCAGCAAAGACCCAACTGGATAGGGAGCAACTGGCATATCAACGAGAGACGATGCTGAAGGACTGTATCTCATTGTTCCCATCGGATGATCAAATTTGCATGTAGATCCAAACTTACAACGCCCATTTTGCAAGTAGAAAGTACAAGGTTGCGCCCCCTATTTCTCAAAAATACAGATTAAATTAATCAATGAATCCAAAAAAAAAAAAGCATATTAATTTGCATAGACAATGCATCACAACATCATTGAATTGTCCTCGAGAACAAGAAACACCTATTGGAATGGAGAAGGGAAAAATGCAGAAAGAGAGTAATTAGATGGAATAACATCTACATATTTAAATAATATGATATTTATACATGATACATGATCATAGTCTTCAAGCTTTTAACTATAATACAGTATCAGGCGGCACATGTGATGCACCAGAGAGATAGATTGGTCTAAGTTGAATTCATGTTCTATCTTTAGTAATCACAAACAAAAAGCTAGTTCTGCAGCCATTAAGACAGATGAAGCATGCAAGTGAATCAAAGAAAGTTACAGAGAGTTAGCTAGGTCTGGAAAGTCAAGGAAAAACTGGTATTTAACCACCCTGTTAAGCTATATCTATTTCCCTGTTACAAATCACGTGTAAACTGTAAGACTAAAAATTTACAAAGCTTCAATGGCATGCCAAGAGAGAATTTACAAGACTATAACACACTAGGACATGAAGGCATTTTAAGAAGCAATGATGGCCACACTTGAAACATGACCTCTATGCATCAAATAATACAGTTACTAAAATGTAACATGTATATAATAGCTATAATCTAATAACCCCCCTGGTTAAGATTAAATTTGCTTAGAGAAAAACTATATTAAATTTTTTTTTTTTTTAAAAAAAAAAAAAGAACAGAAAAAGCAATCCACCACATAATTACTTTCATTACATCACATTATTCTTTAAACCCATAAACGTCTCGAACCCCTGCCCACGTAAAATGACCTCACAACGCTCCAAAGCACGCACAAATGCATAGGTTTACAATTTCATTAGGGTCTTATACAAATCTACCAATTGACCTCCCCAAATTTCTTCTTTGCTTTGAGGCGGTGTCCAGCCTTAAGGTGAATTTTTGGCAAGAAAGAATTGATTGCCATGGGAAGAGGAATGAATTGAAATTTCTTAGCTAGCATTTTGGGGTGTGAGTTTGGCTCTCTACCCATGACTAACTTGGAGATCCGATGCAAAGTTCAAGGATAAGAGTGTTTGAAAACTTATTGCGGAGAGTGTTTGAAAACTTATTGTGGAAAGGTTTGAAAAGAGGCTTAAGGGTTGGAAGAAACACTATCTATCTACGGGAGGAAGATTGACTCTAGTTAAGAGAACATTGTCTAATCTTCGAATTTATTTCATGTTCCCGATACCAATCCCTCATTCAATTGCAAAAAAGTTGGAAGACATCCAAAAAAGATTTCTTTAGGAAAGTACAGGTGAGGAATTCAAATACCACTTGGTCAAATGGAAGGTGGTGAAGCAACCTTTTGAAATAGAAGGATTACGCCTAAAGTCCCTTCTCACTTTCAACGAAGCTCTACTTGGTAAGTGGCTTTGGAGATTTATCGAGATAGACCACTTTTGGAGAAAGGTCATCGAGGTGAAGTTTGGTCCTGAGAACAACGGATGGTCCTCTAGTAGAGGTAGAGGTTCCTATGGGATGTGTCTTTGGAAGTGGATTAGGAAAGGTTGGAGTAACTTTCATCCTTTCATCACTTATGATGCAGGTAATGGTGGTTCGACATGGCTTTGGCTTGAATCTTGGTGTGGGAATACCCTGTGTGTCCGCTTCCCTGACCTTTTCTCAATTGTGAGGTATAAAGATGTGTTGGTGGATTCGTGTATGACTCCAAGTGATGGAGGTGTGGTGTGGAATTTGGAGTTCACCATGGAATTTTCATGATTAGAAATTGGAGAATCTTGATGATTTCTTCAATATGCTTTATAAGGAACAGTCAGATCTTAGTAGGGAGGATAAGCCTAATTGAGATCTATCTACGGAAAAAAAAGATCTTTGATGCTAAATAGTTCATATGGGGCTTTTGGGTTACCACTTGATGGAAAATAATGCTGAAAAATGATTTGGAAGACTTGTGTCCCAACTATGGTTGCCTTTTTTTCTTTTTTGGGAGGCTCCTTGGGGAAGGATCTTGACTTTGAATAATCCACAAAAGCGAGGGGAAATCATTATCAATAGATGTTTTCTTTGCATAGAGAATGCCTAGACAATGGAATACCTTTTGTTGGGTTGTCATTGGACTCGAAGGATTTGGAGCTTGGCACTTGAGGTGATTGGTTTTATATGGATTCATGCCAGTTCGGTTGGAGATGAATTATGGGCTTGGCAGGATACTTGCAAGAAGAAAAAAAAGAAATTGATTGCGATGATACCCCTCACCATTTTTTGGAATTGATTTGGAACAAGAGGACTAGAAGAACTTATGATAATTTGGAAGGTTCAATAAGAGATATCAAGTGAACATGGATTAACACTTCGAATTTTTGGTTTAATGATAATTTTTCTGTAAATGAATATGAAATTCTTGAGTTCTTAGATTTTTTTGTACTATTGGGGTGCTTTTGTGCCATTATTTATGATATTTATTCTTTTACTGATAAAAAAATATCCAAAACACTCTCATCTAAACTACCTGCTCTTAGCCAACATCTGCTATCAGACAGTTTCCAAAGGCTCTGAACAATACCAGTACCACTCCAAGCTCAGCACTATTGCACAAACTGTAATCTAGAACCTATGATTTGATATAAACACACGTGCTTCCAGCTTGTGTCTAGGGAGGATCTAAGGCAAGTTGATTGTGTATATAAGATAAAATCAAGAAATCTTTAATTGATGACCTACAGTGCTGCACCTGAAAAAGCAACCTATCATGAAAGGCCTACAACAAGAAGCAGACTGAATATCTATTATGGAAGAAAATTACTCATATGATAGGACGTACGGCACAAGATTTTAATATCAGAAGAATTTTTTTTTTTTACATAATAACGAAGAGAATCTTACGCTTGAGAGAATAAGAATAGGTAATGCAAAATCAGACATCCAAAGTGCCTAAGCACAATCATAATTCCTACTTCACAGACAAACATGCAAAAGAATAGTGTTAGCCACCATACTGTGAAAGAAGAAATGCATAGAATATCATGAACACTAAGCCCAAAAGAAAAAAAAATGAATGACTTCTTTATGATATCTATTAATTTTATTGCGTAATATCAACAAAATGTACTTAATTAAATATGTACCAATTGGAAATTGTACTTGAACTAGAATAACAAACAAGAAATGACAATAATCATTTTTTTATAGGTAATGACAAGAATCATTTTATAGGCAGAAACATCTATTATAGATAATTTACATAATATGCTTCATAACTTGAAGTAATATGTCCACTACTGATGCGTAGCAAAATTAATAAACTAAAAAGTAATATCCAATACTCCATATAGAGCCAACTTTGCATAATACTATATATCTTGGTGTATCACATACATAAGAAAGTAAGATAATTAAACCAAATGGAAATCAAGATTACTTACCGGACGTAAAGGGAGACCAATTGAACTGAGGAGACAATTTGTTCTTGGTGGAACCGGATCCCGTGGATGATGATACCTACAGGATGATCCAAATTTACAATCCCCAGTTCTCAAATAGTACTGGCATTCAGGTTCACCAGGTCTCTCTGGAAATGTTTGCTCCTTCTGGCTACTGCTTGAAAGGCCAGCAGAAGAAAGTAAAGAGGGAAAAGCTCCAACAAGCGAAGGTGTAGAAGAAGAGAATTGCGTAACTCCATACAGAGAAGTTGCTCCAACAGCAGGCTGTGCACCAGGAGATAATACAGGGCTTACTGGTGCCTGCACCAATTAGGCTAACGACAGCATTAGAAACAGATACGTTCTCTGCAATATCTTTAAGCAAGCATGATCAATAGCATACCGAGTAAGGACTCCAACCCGGAATTGGAACAATGCCTGGGGGAAACAGCATGGGACCATAAGCCCCTTGTACGTATGAACCAGGTAACAGTGGAGGCCTTGCCACTCTCAAGCTGGTGGATGCCCCCCCATATTGTTCAGGTATAGGAACTGAAGGAGACTGCACCGGCCGATAAAACTGCGGTGCAGATGCCGGCATCGATGTGCCAGCAGGTTGAGGATGATGGAATTTACAGGTTATACCAAATTTGCACTGCCCCGTTTTCAAATAGTAGGAGCATTCTTTCTCACCCTGTCAAAATTAGCACATGCAATCTGGTTGTTACTTTAAGTTTATCAAGAGCCCATAACATGGGTACAAATATTCAAGGGAGAAAAGAGAGGGAACAAGACCGAACCGGTCGTAGTGGATATCCATATATATTCGGTGGAACGTGGCTCATGGATCCAGCTGCATTTTTTGGATGGTGGAATTTGCAGGAAGCACCGAATTTACAGGTTCCAGTTTTTAAATAAAACTGCACAATGAGAAACAAAATTTCAATAAAATGTAAATGGAACGTCATATTAATTGACAATCTTAATGCATTTTCCAGGATCTTTTCCCTCCTTCGAATATTTTACCTGACATGGGGGTTCATCCACTCGTTCTGGGTACTCCCCTGTAGCTCTTACAGCAGCCTCAACCTATGTGACATCAAAACCAAAAAGATATAAGCAATCAAATTGTCACAAATACTCATTAGAGATGTTGATCGAAGCTACAATTAAAAAAAAAGAACTCAGCCAAGTTTTAAGCCAAACTAAAAGGGTCAAGTAATGTGAATACTTACGCACCATTCTCTTCCATCTACAAACCATCCTCCAAGAAACAAAACAAGGAAATGGAAAGAGAAGAAACAAAAATTTAAATCATTAAAAGCCAACTGTTTGGCATGTAATAAGACAATAGAACTGAAAAGGCATCTATTTGTCCTAGTTTAGGTTACTCTGCAATTTACAAAGACCTTCAAATATCATTTCTTTTGTTGTCCTTCACTTCCCACTAACCAAAGAGACCTCATTCCATTAGAGAACATTAAAAAAAAAGGGACATACTCTTGTTCAACGCAGCTCACCGCCCCAAGAACACACTCAATTTACACTGTATTACTATGTGTTGTTACATCTCATTACACAATAATCATTCATGATTAAAATAATGAATGCAGTGTAACACGCAAAATCAAATTACCACATGGGGAACTCCCTGAATTGACTAGAATGAAATAAATTAACAATGATCTACGAAGTTACCGCGGCACGATTGCGAGGGTGATTGTAACGACACCTGATACCGTATCCACAGAACCCGGTTCGCATGTAGTACACACAGTCGGGCACTCCGGCACGCTCCGGGTATGATTCGCTACTGCTCAGTCCCAATTGCCACATCGATTCTACATTTAAGAGAAACCCCAAATTACAACAAAACCCCAATTCTCACTCTACATTACAAAACCCTAGAGAAAAAAAAAAGAGCATTCTTATGCAAAGATTAAACGCAAATAGACTTCAATTGAGGTTACAAAGTTAGATAAAACGGACCTTCGAGGCCAGTCTCGGGGACCGCGGGGCTCCATTCGGGTTGGTGACACGATTGCGACCCATTTCTTGCCGGGTTGCGACCATACAACTCCATCGAAACGGGTTTTTTTTTGTTTGGGGGGGGGGGTGTTGTACAGTACCTTACAACCTTTACAAAAAAAATAGTAGTAATCAAAATGGAAAAGAAAACAGAACGACCTACAGGAGGTTTCTTAAATGTTCTATAATCGGAGAGGTCGATCGAGAATGGGATTTGACAAGGAGAATAAGAAGAGAGACTAGAGATGCTTTCACAGAAATGGAGCCTTTGTTTTCTCTCTCTTTTCTCTCTTTAAATACTGTACGGTCTGGTTATGCGCCTTTTAGCTTGGTTTTGATTTTCACGTTCTCTTTAAATTTTACAGTAATTTATTGTATTTTTTTATACCTTTATTGGGCTCTTTTTGGCATGTTTGTTTCTGTACCCGCCAAACAGAGCACCTGGAAAAGGGTAATTTTCGCGGAATGGTTTTAAAATATGGGTTTTTGGACTTAAACAGGTAACCGACACTGATCTATTCTAAATTACGGTAATGCCCTTGTAGCTGATATTCAATGTGGTGAGTCATGAGGTACGTAGGCTATGTGATAAAAGTGGCTTTTGAACAAAACAGAAGTTAAAGCTAACTGGGACAAGTTTGTCATTTAACTTTAAAGGACGACCCTTATAATTGTTGGTCTGTCTTTATTGTTGAGCTGAAGGGAAGGAGTCACGAGTTGGAGTCCTATACTCCTGATGAGTCCTATACTCCTGATGAGTCCTAGACTCCAAGGCTTTCTCATTTTGGATGCTGTGAGATTTTTGAACCAGTAGTTCAGTACAGGTAAACTACCCCTGCAAATACAGCTATAGTTTTCCTTTTGGCCTTTTTGGATTTGCCACGAGGTTAAGCAAAAACTATCTTATCTCACAGTATTTTGAAAAATAATAATTATTTTTGATTTAATGGATTCTATTAATGTATGATAAATTTAATAAAAAAAATTATCTCTTTTTTTTTTTTTTGTAAAACAACATTTATTTCAAATCAAATTTCTTTATTTTTCTCATTTTTTACTTAAAACACATACTTTACCCATAATAATGAATTTAAGTTAAAAATAAAAATAAAAAACCAAAAAATAAAATCATTTTTTGTGTTCTACTAGATTGTGACATCAATCGACCCTCATTATTTCTTATATTTCATTTGTTTTAAATGAATTTCATAGTTTTTAGGGAATTCAATTGAATTTTATAAGTTATTATATTTGGTTTGTTAATAAAATGTAGAATTCATTTGCAATTGAATTGATCACGTATTTGATTTGTTAATATAAATGTAGAATTCACGTACAAATGAATTCTAGTAGAATTGAGTAAATTTTGTTTATAAACTTTAGCTTTTAAAAATTACAAAAGCAAAATTACTGTTTTCTATTTTTCTAATCAAACTCTAATGTCTTTAGTTATTTTTCATTTTCCTATTCATGGTTTTCATTTTAGCTTGAATAATTGAAAGCATTCACATATACAAGACAACTATTCCCATTTTAATCAAACTCATCTTATTATTTGTTTAGATATATTTGCACAACGGTCTCCCACTGATGAAAACTTTTAAAAAAAAACACTTACATACAAATAACATATGTCATGCCATTGCACTTCATAAAGCCCAAACTCATCTATTTTTTAACCTGTTAGTTCTCTAAACATGTTTTTGTTGACTCACCATTGGTATTGAGAGTTTAGGATGACTGGAGCCTCATGGATAGGCTAATTTTTGGGATTCAAGACCACTGAATTTCTAAAAGGTTTAAACATGTTATTATTGCGTTTCTAAGAGTTATTTGGCCTCATAAAAAAAAGTGAAAAAAGATTCTTGGGGACTGTTCATCATCTCGTTATAGGGAAAAAAAAAGACAAAAAAAAAAGGAAATGAGGCGAAAAGTGTTATAAAACCATCTAATAGTGCTTAGGGTATTTATGTAAAATTTAGATTAACTCCAAGCATAAAATTTATTTCAATCTATTATTTAAGTAAAACAAACCAAGCAAAAAAATTTATTTGAGTTCATTTGCAATTGAATTTTTGTTTCAGTTCATTTGAAAACGAAATGTGAATTCATTTGCAAATGAATTATAGTTTCGTTTCATTTGAAGATGAATTAAATTCTATACTTAAGGTTATATCAAATGGAATGTTATTCTTTTTCCTTTTCTTCCACTTCCAAGTCGTGCCATTCCTCATCTTTCTTTTTCTTCTTCTTCTAGATCGCGCCACTCCCCTTTCTTCTTCTTCTTTAGCCCAACCTCGATTTAGGTCTCTGCTTCTATATCGTGACATCACCCCAGCCTTATTCTCCTCATCTTCCCATTTTTAGATCGCACCACTAAACCAACCTTTTTCCCTTCTTGCTTCTTCTACCACTCCCATATCATGCCACCCAGGCCCAACCTCCTTCTCCCATCTTCTTTTTCCTCTTTATCCTCCTCCCACTTACAAATCATGCTACCTGCTTACGCCCAAAGTATAACACGGTTATTGTAGTACGGCTTTGGGGTGTCGATTCCACAGGAAAACAAGTTAAGTACAAAGGAAAATGTGTGAACCTTAAAACGAACGATAAAAGTTAAACTCAAGATTTTTGAGCTTTGATGGTGAAATAATGTAAAGGAAAATTGTGTAAATGTAAATGAGATATAAATGAGAAATAACAAGGTTCCGGGAATCCTCCTTAGGTTTGTTCCCTATTTCCACTCTTGATTCAATTGATTTTATCTCGATTGCAAGTTTCAACTCCCAAACAAGCAATCAGAATATATTCAATCAAGCACATTTACAACTCTTATATAATTGCTACGAATTAATCATTGATTTTGGTTCATGCACACATGACCGATCTTAAAGATTATCAAGAAACGACAATATATCTTAAAAGACAATATCGCAATAATGGACAATCAATAAGATATATCTACCGGAATCAATCACATCCAAACAACCTCAATGGAGGAGAATGATGCAATCACCGGATTAAGAGAGTCTAAAAGAAGAAGAATAAAAAGTACATCTATCACATGAACTCAAATCTTCTTACTTAATCAACGAATAATTCATAAACAATATTTAACAATAAATCCATACAATTGAATCAAGAACAAGAAATCCCTAAAGATTCATCTCTTTCCCTTGTAAAATGATTAGTTGGCCATGGAAATCAAGGTTGAAGAACAATAAGGATGCTCTCCCCTTGATTTGGCCATGGAGTTCAAGGTGGATGAACAATATAGATGTTCTCCCCTTGATTTGCAACCAAAGAAAACTTAGAAATAAAATGGAAGAATGTTGGATTTGGATCCCTTGAATCCTCTCTTTTTTCTCTCTTCCTTGCTTTCTCTCTTCAATGCCCAGCTGCACACTCTATAAAGATATATTTATAGAGTATGAGGGGGGTGTTTTGGTCTTGGAGAATGTCATTTGCTCGCCCTAATCCGGTCAAGAGGCGAGTGGGCCGTGCTGTGCGCCAGGGCCTGCTGTGTGTCTGGGCCTGCTGTGCTGGCCTGAACTGTTTCCACTAAAACTGCCATAACTTTCTCTAGAAAAATCCTTTTTACGAACCGTAAAATTCTCCAGAAAATAGACTTCCGGATCTTTCTAAGAATATATGGCTCATCATCTGGTTCTTCCTACATCAATACAGTTTAATCTGCAAAAATGATTGATCTATACAGGAAATTCTGGCAATTCAGTGAAACTCCTTCAGCTTGTATGCAGAAGTGCACACACTAGTGTGCCTACCCTTAACTTGCTCCAAAGTGATGCACACACTTGTGTGCAGTCTTTTAACTTACTGTACTTTATTACTTCAGCCTTAGTTTAGACTTTAACCATCATGTTTGGACACGTCTAAACCTTGGACAAAAACGAGCACCGACACCCAAGATCTTTTGGTGCTTTAAACATGGATCGCTTTATTATCTCTTTTGTACTCAAAGCACCTGAAAATGCATCGAATTAAGTCAATGATTTATGAATATCACTTTAGAGTTATCAACATGTAAAAGTGCGATTACGACCGAGATCAACCCTAAAATGTTAACAATTAAGTATTGTTTAGATGCATTTTATGACTCTCATCACAACCCCCAACTAGCTTATTGCTAGTCCCTAGCAATTCAAGCGAAAGGCATGAAATGAATTCTTTATTTAGAAATCAAAACAAAATACAGCAATGCTGGCGTTAACCAAGAGTGATTCAAAAATCTATCTCAAAAATCATGCATAACATACAGCACATAGAATCATTAAATATCACTCAGGTCCAAGAATAATCCAAATGTCAACCTTAAAATCGTTATCGACTCTTACCATCCATCTTACCACAATACATTAGTCTGAACACCCGGATGATTTTATGCACAACATAGCATGAATACAAGTCTTGGCCTCTAAAAAATATTAATTTGTGTGACATCAATCACAAATCAAGCTCCATATGCTCACTTTTCAAATCACTCTCCACTATGTAGAAAAATCACACTTCATCGGATCAATAGGTCTTTAATAAGCTTGCAACATTAGGCTAGGGTAAAGGTCAAGAAAGAATGGGAAAGTTTAAACAAATAAAAGAATTAAGTCTCTTAATTTAAACACAACCACTTTAAGCACAAGATAACCTTACTTCAACACCCAACTTTTTCAACCATTTTTCAAGCATTTTTGGCAATAAATCACCATTTTTTTTTCTTCTTTCTTTGCCATAATTCATTTTTTTCTCTTTTTTTTTTTTATTTTTTGTTTTGGCATAAGACCATTCACCTCCTCTTTCATTCTTTTCTTTTCTTTTCCACAACCCCCAACTTATCTCTTTTAATGTACTTGGGTTATGGTAGTAATATTTTCTCATATTTTCACCCTTACTCCTTTTAAGTGCTTCTCACAACATGTGTATAACTAAGTTATTTTAAAAGAGAGGTAAGGATAAAATATTTTTAGGCTCATAAAGGTAAGTAAATGGTTTATCGAAAGAAACAAGGCTCAATTTTTCTTTTCAAGAAAAATGCTCAAATAGGTGACTAGCGATAAATATAACAAGGGTAAGTTTAAAAAGGCTCAAACGGTCAAAAAATGGCCTATATCATATCCTAAGTAGTGTGCATTCTATGATTTTTGCCTCAAGTGATTATCAAATAAGTTCTAAAGCTTGTAGAGACCGTAAAAGTATTCACAAAATAACCGTGCATAAAACTTTTCCAAATGCTTTAGACTAATCATGCAATCTTACCACAAACCAGAGTCTCAAACCAAAGAAAAATTGACACTTAATTTATTCTCAAAGCGAAGCTAGATTTAACTTCTTCTAAATGCTATATGCTATCTCGATTAAGCTCATATCATTTACATGTGAATTAACTCCAAGGCTAACACAAAACATGCTAAAAACAAACAAACAAATTTTTTTTTGTTTATCCTAACAACGAAAAGAAAGAAAGTGACACCAAGCAGTTCAATGAAAAAAAAGAAAAGAAATATGTTTCCTCCACCCCCAACCTAAACATTGCATTGACCTCAATGTAAAAGAAAAAGGAAAGGAAACTCCTTGTGTGGCCAAAAATGCACAAAAGCTGAAAATTGCGCACCACCAATTGAACTGCATACCGTTCTTTTCGCTGAAATCAACTAGAAACTAATAATTAAAATAGACTTAACACAACCAAAATTCAAAGTTAATAAAGACTTGACAACGAAATATTAATATATATATATATATATATATATATATATATTTTTTTTGAAATTTTAAGTAAACTAAAAACTAATAATTAAGATTGAATGAAAACTAACTAAAAACAGAACAAAAATTAAAAGGAATAACGTATCTTTGTTGTGTGGTCAAGGTGAATAGACCGGATCCATAAGCGGAATGTCTTCCATCTCCGGATCATGTCTATCAATTAAGATCTTAAGTCGTTGACTGTTTACTTTAAAGACCCGACCATCTCTAATAACTTCAATTTCTATCGCCCCATTTTCAAAAACATTTTTTACTATAAAAGGGCTGGTCCATCTTGACCGAAGTTTTCCAGGATGCTTATGAAGTTTAGAGTCGTATAAGAATACCCGATCATTTGGTTTAAATGTTTTCCTCAAAATGTTTTTGTCATGGAATACTTTCATCTTAGCCTTATAGATTCTAGAATTTTCATAAGCATCATTTCTTAATTCTTCTAACTCGGTCAGCTGATATTTTCGAAGTTTACCCGCTTCGCCTATGTCAAAATTGAAAGACTTGATGGCCCAATAAGCTCGATGCTCGAGCTCCACGGGTAAGTGGCAAGGCTTTCCAAAAACAAGCCGATAGGGTGACATACCTAAGGGAGTTTTAAAGGCTGTACGGTAAGCCCAAAGCGCATCAGTTAGTCTCAAAGACCAATCTTTGCGATCGGGGTTAACCGTTTTTTCTAAAATTTGTTTAATCTCCCTATTAGCAAGCTCTACTTGTCCACTAGTCTGAGGATGATAGGCAGTAGAGATTTTATATAATACCCTAAATTTTTTCAGTAAAACTTCAAAGGAACGGTTGCAAAAATGTGTACCTCGATCACTAATTATAGCACGTGGTGTACCAAATCGAGATAACACGTTTTCTTTAAGGTATTTAATCACCGTTCCATTATCATTGTTTCGACAAGCTGCTGCCTCTACCCACTTGGATACATAATCTATTGCTACAATGATATACTGGTACCCGAAGGAAGGAGGGAAGGGTCCCATGAAATCGATACCCCAACAATCAAAGATTTCAATCACTAAAATAGGGTTCAGGGGCATCATATTTCGACGAGACACAGCTCCTAACTTTTGACATCTTTCACAAGAGCGACAATAGGTGTTTGTATCTTTAAACAAAGTAGGCCAATAAAATCCACACTGCAAAATTTTTGCAGCGATTTTTTTCATCGAAAAGTGGCCTCCACAAGCTTGGGAGTGACAAAATTCTAAGACACTCGAAATCTCTTCATTAGGGATGCAACGCCTTAAAATTTGGTCAGGGCAGTACTTGAAAAGATAGGGGTCATCCCAATAAAAATTACGTACCTCATATAAGAATTTCCTCTTGTCTTGAGCGCTCCAATCCATAGGTATCTCACCTGTAGCCAAATAATTTACGATGTGAGCAAACCATGGTAGAGAAGTAATGGAGAGTAATTGCTCATCGGGAAAATCATCTTTGATTGGCATGTCATCACAAGTGTCCTCAAAAGTGAGTCTGGATAAATGGTCAGCTACTACGTTCTCCACTCCTTTTTTATCCTTGATGGTGATATCAAATTCTTGCAAGAGGAGGATCCATCGGATTAGTCGTGCCTTAGCATCCTTCTTCGTAAGAAGATACTTGAGGGCTGCATGATTTGTAAAAATAAGGATAGGAGAACCAATTAGATGAGCACAAAATTTATCTAAAGCAAATACTACAGCTAACAACTCTTTTTCAGTTGTAGAGTAATTCATTTGAGCACTATTTAAAGTCTTACTAGCATAGTAAATGACAAAAGGTTTACCTTCCCTTCGCTGTCCAAGAACAGCACCTACAGCGTAGTCACTAGCATCGCACGTGATTTCAAAAGGTAAAGTCCAATCTGGCGACTGCATTATAGGTGCAGAAGTAAGCTTACCAATCAATGTTTTAAAGGCCTCTTGACAAGCTTGACTCCACTCAAAGGGGGTATCTTTAACTAGGAGGGCGCATAGCGGTCTAGATATTTTTGAAAAATTTTGTATGAACCTCCTATAAAAACCAGCATGACCAAGAAAAGATCTCATATCCTTTATTGTCTTAGGGGCAGGCAACTTAGAGATTAACTCAATCTTAGATTGATCAACCTCTATTCCTTTAGAAGAGACAATATGCCCTAAGACAATACCGGATGGTACCGTGAAATGACACTTTTCCCAATTTAAAACTAATTCTTTTTCCTCACAGCGAATTAATACTCTTTCTAAATTCATTAAGCATGTTTCAAATAAAGATCCAAAAACAGTTAAGTCATCCATAAAAACCTCCATGCAATTTTCAACCATGTCACTAAAAATGCTCATCATGCAGCATTGAAAAGTAGCAGGGGCGTTACATAATCCGAATGGCATTCTACGAAAAGCATAGGTGCCAAAGGGACAAGTAAATGTGGTCTTTTCTTGGTCTTCTAATGCAATTTCTATTTGATAGTAACCAGAATAACCATCTAGAAAACAGTAGAAGGGATGACCAGCTACACGCTCAAGAATTTGATCAATAAAAGGGAGTGGGAAGTGGTCTTTCTTGGTGGCAGCATTTAATTTTCTGTAATCAATGCACACACGCCACCCGTTCACAAGTTTGGTAGGGACTAACTCTCCTAGGTCATTTTTTATCACAGTGACTTCGGACTTTTTCGGGACGACTTGCGTAGGGCTTACCCACTTACTATCAGCTATGGGATATATAATACCTGCATCTAATAGTTTCAGTACTTCATTTTTCACTACTTCTTTCATAGTGGGGTTAAGCCTACGTTGAGGGTCTCTACGAGGACTGGTTCCTTCATCCAGATTTATTTTATGGGAGCAGATTAGGGGACTAATTCCCTTTAAATCAGCCATGCTCCATCCCAGGGCTGATTTGTGTTCATTTAAAGTTTGAATTAATCCTTTACCTTGGGTCTCAGTTAATTCAGAAGAAATTATAACAGGAAAGGTATCACCTGGACCGAGAAAGACATGTTTTAGACCCTTAGGTAGTGGCTTCAATTCGACTTTAGGTGCTTCCACACTTGAGGGGACTTGAGTCTTGCTTCTTTCGGGCAGCTCCTCAAACCTTGGTTGCCATGCCCGATTTCCATAATCCTGAGATTTGTCAAAAACTACACATAAATCAATTATATCAGTTTTATCATCAAATAAATCTATCTCAGAATTAACAAGAAAATTTTCAAGAGGGTCATAATCATGAGTTAAGAAAACTCCTTCATTGACGAGTGACTCGATCATGTAAAGCTGGTGGTTTTCGTCCTCATCTTCGGGCTGTTTTGCAACATTGAAAATATTTATTTCAAGGGTCATGTTGCCAAAGGACAGTTTCATGAGACCATTCCTACAATTTATTAGAGCATTTGCAGTAGCAAGAAAATGTCTACCCAAAATCAAAGGGATTTTAGAGTTAGTGTCTACAGCAGAAGTAGTATCAAGAATTAAGAAATCAACAGGATAATAAAATTTATCAATTTGAATCAAAACATCCTCAACCACACCTCGGGGTACCTTGACTGAGCGATCAACCAATTGTAATACCACGCCGGTTGGTTTGATTTCTCCTAACCCCAGCTGTAAGTAAATGGAAAATGGCATCAGGTTTACACTAGCTCCCAGATCTAGTAAGGCTTGTCCAACCTCATGATTTCCAATGCTGCAAGCAATGGTAGGACAGCCCGAATCTTTGTAATTCAGGGGAATTCTTTGCTCAATTAGTGCACTAACTTGCTCAGTTAGGAAAGTTGTTTTCTTGACATGATGTTTCCTCTTAATTGTGCATAAATCTTTGAGAACTTTTGCATAGATGGAGACTTGTTTAATCACATGCAAAAGGGGAAGATTAAGTTTCACTTGCCTTAAGTTCTCAAGGATTTCATCATTCATTTCTAGATTTTTCTTGTTGGATTTTAAGGCTTGGGGGAATGGGGCCTTAACAGGACTTTGGGTCACTTCAGGGTCTTTAGGCAACTTGGTCTCATTACTGGTTTGACCCTTCACATTCTCGGGTTTATTCTCTGGTGGAATGTGTAGTGACTTACCTCTTCGGGTCACAATGGCATTTACATTTTTCACATTTTTCACATTTTCTTGTGCCATATGTTGACCGTGAGGTATGGACTGAGCTTGGGCAGGGAACTTACCTCGCTCAGTCACACTCAAGGAGCTCATCAATTTAGACACTTGGCTCATTATTTCTTTGTTTTCCTCAACCAACTGTGTAATTAATGCCTCACACTTTTGGTTTGTCTTGCCTTGTGCTTCTATAAAAGTATGTAAGGAGTCTTCTAAAGAGTTCCTAGAAGATGAGGGTGCATGATAAGGTGCTGGGTACGATCTAGGGGGCTGCACATGCTGCTGATTTTCAGATTTCCAACTGAAGTTGGGGTGATTTCGCCACCCCGGATTATAAGTGTTAAAGAAGGGTGCTGAGGGCTTCTTGTACACGCCTAAGGTATTACATTGTTCCTCGTACAGCCCTCTCATGTCAACAAAAGTGGGACAATCTTGGGCAGGATGATCAACCCCGCCACACACAAAACATGATTCTAAAGGTTCGGCCTGATTAACCATGTGTGTTGGTTTTTTCGTTTTTAATACCTCCAACTCTCTAGTAAGCATTTCGACCTTGGCCTTGAGGTTATCCTCTTCCCTAAGATGTTAGATTCCTCCAACACTAGGTCGTGACTTATTTGTGCTCTCAGTAGCACTAGGTCCAGTCCATGTGTGAGCTTTCTCAGCAAGCTCATTGAGGTACTCAATAGCCTCATCAGGGTCTTTTTGCAGAAATTCTCCATTACATATCATCTCAACAAATTGGCGTTCTCTATAGGTAAGACCTCATAGAAATAGCTCACTAAACGCCAATTTTCGTACCCATGATGTGGACATATACTTAACAGCTCTTTAAATTTCTCCTAAGACTGATACAAAGTCTCGTTTTCCTTTTGTGCAAAGGTGGAGATTTGTCTTTTCAAAGCGTTAGTCTTATGTTGAGGGAATTACTTGTTAAAAAAGACTTGGGTCATCTTATTCCATGACCCAATTGATCGTGGTCTCAGCGAGTATAATCAACTCTTAGCTTTATCCTTTAAGGAGAAAGGAAAAAACTTGAGTCTCACGATATCATCAGTTGCATCGTGACTATGGAAAGTCGCAACTACTTCCTCAAATTCTCTAATGTGCACATAGGGGTTCTCGTTTTCCATGCCATGAAAAGTAGGGAGAAGTTGCATCATCCTTGTTTTAAAATCTTGATGACGGGTATTGACTGGAAACATAATGCATGATGGTGTGGCTGTCCGGCTAGGATGTAGGTAATCTTTAAGTGTCCTAGCATCATTCTCATTAGAATTTTCAGCCATGTTAACAAAATCCTCTAAATTCTCTGATGGGGGTGCACTATGGTTTGATCTAGGCGAGGTTTCATCAATGGAGGTGGAAGGAGAGGGTAACTTTAATTCGGGTCCTCTAATGAATCTACCTCGCGAATCTCTCGGTCTAAGCATGCACCAATTAATTTAGAGGGGGAATAAATAAATAAAACAAATAAATAAAACAGAATAATAAACAAATAAATAAAAACAGAATAATAAACAAATAAATAAAAAACAGAATAATAAACAGATAAATAAAAACAGAATAATAAATAGATAAATAAAACAGAATAATAAACAAATAAATAAAAACAGAATAATAGACAGAATAATAAAACAAAATAATAAAAGAAAATTAGAAAATCAAAACAAAAGTAAATGAATAATATTGCCGTATTTACAAACTGCTGAAAAGAAAAATATTTGCGATTTTTTTTTTTGGTTTTTTTTTTTTTTTTACCGTCACACTCAAAGTTGACAAGTTTCCTTATACTTAAGCGCGTTTCCCCGACAACGGCGCCAAAATTTGATTACGCCCAAAGTATAACACAGTTATTGTAGTACGGCTTTGGGGTGTCGATTCCACAAGGAAACAAGTTAAGTACAAAGGAAAATGTGTGAACCTTAAAACGAACGATAAAAGTTAAACTCAAGATTTTTGAGCTTTGATGGTGAAATAATGTAAAGGAAAATTGCGTAAATGTAAATGAAATATAAATGAGAAATAACAAGGTTCCGGGAATCCTCCTTAGGTTTGTTCCCTATTTCCACTCTTGATTCAATTGATTTTATCTCGATTGCAAGTTTTAACTCCCAAACAAGCAATCGGAATATATTCAATCAAGCACATTTACAACTCTTATATAATTGCTACGAATTAATCATTGATTTCGGTTCATGCACACATGACCGATCTTAAAGATTATCAAGAAACGACAATATATCTTAAAAGACAATATCGCAATAATGGACAGTCAATAAGATAAATCTACCGGAATCAATCACATCCAAGCAACCTCAATGGAGGAGAAGGATGCAATCACCAGATTAAGAGAGTCTAAAAGAAGAAGAATAAAAAGTAAATCTATCACATGAACTCAAATTTTCTTACTTAATCAATAAATAATTCATAAACAATATTTAACAATAAATCCATACAACTGAATCAAGAACAAGAAATCCCTAAAGATTCATCCCTTTCCCTTGTAAAATGATTAGTTGGCCATGAAAATCAAGGTTGAAGAACAATAAGGATGCTCTCCCCTTGATTTGGCCATGGAGTTCAAGGTGGATGAACAATATGAATGTTCTCCCCTTGATTTCCAACCAAAGAAAACTTAGAAATAAAATGGAAGAATGTTGGATTTGGATCCCTTGAATCCTCTCTTTTTTCTCTCTTCCTTGCTTTCTCTCTTCAATGCCCAGCTGCACACTCCATAAAGATATATTTATAGAGCATGAGGGGGGTGTTTTGGTCTTGGAGAATGTCATTTGCTCGCCCTAATCCATTCAAGAGGCGAATGGGCCGTGCTGTGCGCCAGGGCCTGCTGTGTGTCTGGGCCTGCTGTGCTGGCCTGAACTGTTTCCACTAAAACTGCCATAACTTTCTCTAGAAAAATCCTTTTTATGAACCGTATAATTCTCCAGAAAATAGACTTCCGGATCTTTCTAAGCATATATGGCTCATTATCTGGTTCTTCCTAAATCAATACAGTTTAATCTGCAAAGATGATTGATCTGTACGGGAAATTCTGGCAATTCAGTGAAACTCCTTCAGCTTGTATGCAGAAGTGCACACACTAGTGTGCCTACCCTTAACTTGCTCCAAAGTGATGCACACACTTGTGTGCAGTCTTTTAACTTACTTTACTTTATTATTCCAGCCTTAGTTTAGACTTTAACCATCTTTGAATCATGTTTGGACACGTCTAAACCTTGGATAAAAACGAGCACCGACACCCAAGATCTTTTGGTGCTTTAAACATGGATCACTTTATTATCTTTTTTGTACTCAAAGCACCTAAAAATGCATCGAATTAAGTCAATGATTTATGAATATCACTTTAGAGTTATCAACATGTAAAAGTGCAATTACGACCGAGATCAACCCTAAAATGTTAACAATTAAGTATTGTTTAGATGCATTTTATGACTCTCATCACTACCCAACTCAACCTCTTACCCCTGCTGCTTTGAAAGCCAACACAATAGTTGTACTAAACAAGAATCAACTCAAGAACAAGCTCTAGAGGACGAGAAGCTGAAGAAAAACGACATAGTGATTAAGTTGAGCCTAAAACGTTGCTTTGAAAATGGTAGAGAAGAAATGAGAAAATATGTTGAGATTTTGGGTAATTTAAACCCATCACCATACTTTCCTTTACCATTCAAGAATCAAATAATTGAGCGAATAGGTGGTATTAAAATAAGTTTGGTGATACAAAAACCACTTTTCAGATCTTGTTTGAACTAGCAACTTAATCGTTTCTTAATAGCACATGCTCAAATCAGGAATGAATTTCTAAGACCAAAAGAAAAAAAAAGTTTGGACAACGCTAATGACATAGATGTCACATTGAGACATTGATACGACCATGTCTTGATGCATCTACTCTGTACTTGAAAAAGTGAAAAATGAGCAATGATAACCCATTTCGCTGATCTCCAAGTGGTTTAAAATAAGCGAGAAGAACATTCAAGTACTAAGAAGATGAGCTAAAAATAGTGGAATTGATGAAGTTTTATTCTCTATGGCAGAAAACAGAGCTAAATAGCTTATCAAATATTGGCAAGAACTTTCCTCCCTAAGTTTCCAGAGTTCTCATCGCCAAGTCAACTGCTAATATGGCATTGAATAAGCTCTCAATTTGTTATAGAGGTGATAGCAGGAACTCGATTATTACGAAACATTAATCCAAACATTGCAAAGTTTTAAACATCAGGGATAAAAATGTTAAATAAATCAAACTTTAAAGATGAAAAATGCTCATTTAGCCAAGATGTTAACGTGTCTATGAGGTTGTGGAGAAGTTCTTGCTTAGTATAGGTCAATGAAAAATACATAGTACGATGGTCCATCTCACCATTGGATGACATGAAAAGAGAGAAAAAAATATATTTTCCTTTCATCCAATGGTAACATGAATGTTTGTGTCATGTATCTTTCATGTACCCGAACTAAACAAAAAAATTTCAAGATTCTGAACTTTTATCTTCTTCTTTTTTACGTCAGTTGACTATTTATTGTTTGTATCTAGTTTGAAAGCTTACAATCTATTCCATTTAAGCCTTAACACATATAATTTTGTCCAATTGAACTAATTTCTAAATAGATAATGACATGGTGTTAAGTTAAAATTGGGAAAAACAATCAGTTATGTTTTTCTTTGGTGAAAAAACGATCAAAGGAGACTTAAAAGCGATATGAAACTTAATAAATTCCACTTCTACTAATTAATAGTTACATCAATTCACTTTGTAACTTTTTAATTAAAAATAAGTTAATGTTATAATACTATAGGTTGATTTTATCTTAACCACAAAGATAAATAGCAGTGAATGCCAACTAGTTAAAGCTTTTAAAGTCACTTATTGTACAAGAATGTTGTACCATATGAGTGAAAGTCTTATGGGTCAAAACCCTTTCAGTTGGGCTAGGATTCTTTGTTGGATAAAGCTCCACTAACTCGAGTTAAAGTCACATCGAAGAGGTTGAAAGATAAAATTTGTGGGCCTACAAATTGTGGCCTAATCCGTAAATTTTGTAAATGAGCACAAATTCGTTTGGAATCCGTGTTCTCAAATTTCAAGATAATATGTTTCTTGACAATTTTGATTTAATGTGCATAAAATAACACCAAAACGAGTAAACAAAAGTTTGAAGTCGAGTGAATGTGAAGAAAGTGTTGTTGCCACACTAAGCCACTCGACTATTTGTGACATTACTTCTCCAACATATACATTTTCTCTATCACAATGAGAATCAATAATAAAATTCTGCTTTTTCACGCGAAAATATATATACATTTTTATATTATAAATATTTAACGCTTTAGAAACACTTTCAATTTTAATATTTTTTGAAAAATAATGCTCTCACTCCCACTCTTGCTCTACGCTCTTGTACCCTAGAGTCACACATACATGTACCCAATAAATCATTCTTCATGCATGAGTTTATAACAAGACCATCTTGAATGAAAAAAATCTCTTTACCTTGATGATCATATCCATGATTCTGTTGTGTCAAATCTTTGATTTGCGAACAACTCATACCCATGATTTATCACTCCACGTGATGATAAATATCATATGCAAAGGTGGGTTAATGGAGAAAGAGAGGTTATAAGTGCTTAATTACAAGGATAATAAAGCCATGGTTAATGGGTTAAATACATACACCCACTAGCCTACAATTTATGACAACTTGTTCATTGAATTCTTCTCCCACACCTATAAATAGCTATCATATTACTTTTCTAACATGTGGTCTTTCATCTCTTGAGATACTTTATCATTCCTCCATGATTGGGTAAAGAAGGTGCTGTTTTGGTGGAGGTTCAACTTTCTAACTTGTGTAGGTTAGTAAAATGTATAGTGGTGACTATGCCTGTTGTAATCCTGATGACGACGTGGTAAGAAACTCTATGCATTTGTAACATATCGAGATGGCGTGTATCGTCTCAAAAGAGTGACTTAGTCCACGCCTCAATTTCTGTCACCCTTATTATATTAGAATAATAGTAACTTTATTTTATGTATTATTGAGACAAAATTAAGATAATATTTTACACATCTCTTATTTAACGTAAGATAATTTGAACTAATTATCTCATTGTTTATGTTATAATTTTAATTATGAATTTTACTAATTTATTTTTGTTCCATTTTATAGAAGGGAACAATAGAGCTAACTAACAAAAATATGAGAGCAACGAGGTGAACACGTGGATTTTCAATAATGTATGGCGATGTTTGGTTCTAACTTAAAATTAATTTCAAGTTGGAGTTTATTTTTTTAAAAACAATTGTCAAAAACTTAATCAAGCTAAATAGAATCTTATTAAATTTCATTAAATAACAACTAAACATAAAATAATATGTGGTTTGATTTTGCAAATTTTAAAATTAAACTTCAACTTAAAATTTAATATCTGTGATATATAGAATAATATCTGTTAAACTTCAACTTAAATTTATATATACAAATAAATTTTAAAAAATTAACTTCAACTTTTGCGCAAAACCTTCCTGTCATCCGCCCAAATGGTCACGATACAAGCGCCCACACGAGGCAAAGCCGTTTTGTTGATCTCTGCTACCATCCGTGTTCAACTTGATGACACCCTTAGGTGAGGAGACAAATTTACATATTGATTTGTAATTCCATATAATTAAATTCAAATTCAATAAATACTTTATTGATATCTTTTATATATTTAAAAAATATTATTATTTTAAGTCATTCTAAATGCTATAAAAAAGAATAAAAAAAATATTGTGGTTTTTGTGGGCTTTGCACACCTAAAAACCTTAGTACCTATTTGACTTGTGGAGATATATACGAAACATTTTAGTTTGAGATATCAATGACTCATTATAGGAAAAGTAACTTTTAGAAGTAAGCAAAAAAGTTGTACAATCGAATATTAAATGTTACATTTCCAACATTAAATATTACATTTCAGTTACAACTCTCTTTACCCATTATAAAGCCAATTCGAAATGGGCTCCTATATGATGTCATAATCTGACCCTTACCCCACCAAAGATTTAGTAAAGATTACTCTGAACTCCTAGCATTGTTACTTCTTCACAATCCCACTGAAATTGCCAAATCAATTAAATTATCATCATGCCTCGAACCTGAGTCTCACATCATATGTATGCCTTAAATACTAAGTCACATCAGTCGACAGTCGGTAGTCATAAATCATGCCTTGTAAATTTACGGGAGGCATTTTAGCTGTAAGAATTTTCACATTAAAAATATTTTCAATGTATAAAAAATTTAAAACAAAAAAAAAAGAGAAAAGAGATAGCATTTTAATCAAAATAAATTTTTATTTTTTATTTTGTGGTATTTATTTTTAAATTATCCTATTTTTGATAGATTTTATAATAAAACAACTTAATTTTATACTAAATTTATTTACTAATGAATTTTATAATTTCTAAACATAAAAAATATAAATTAATTTATTTGTTTTATACGTACTTTTAATATTAACATGCTTATATTAAGCTAATATTAAATTAATTGATAAAATTGAAACAATTTAATTAATTTTATTCGGTATAAAATAATATTTAAAGTTTTTGGTTCCCGATATTTGTTATAGCTAGTTTTGAAAACCTATGATTGAATTAATCGGAGAATATATATAGAATGCTACCTTTTAGGATTATAACATCTTTGAATACAAATAAAAAAAATAAAATTGTTGTAGTAATTTCATTAAAAAAATCCAAAAAACTCAAATCTTGCGAGAACAAAACCCATGCGCAATAAGCAGATGGTGTTGGTGTGTGAGGTGCACGTGTTTGATGTCAGTTTAGTGGTGGTCTTACTTCTTGAAATGCCTCCCAAAATATGTAGATTTAAAAAAATATCCCCTCATTCGCGATATGATTGCTGGCGGGATGGTTGATCGTGACCGGGTTTTTAGATCTCATTTAGTAGATTTTGACGAGAGGCAGTATTAAAATGTGTTTTTTTAATTATAAATTAATTTAATATTATTAAAAAATTTTAAAAGTGAAGAAATTAAATAAATGTATTTTTTGATAATTATCATATTACTTTTATATTTGGTGTTATAAAAATTTAAGTTATTAATAGTGTTTTATCCAAAAAAACTGATGTGCATCGCTATCATAAATCAACATTATATATATATATATATATATATATATCCGATTTATTATTATTGCTCTGAACTTTTTCAAGTTGCAAATTGTGTTCATTGTTGGCAAAAAAATAAAGAATAATTTTATTTCTTAGAACTCTTCCTTTTAAATGTAATACTGTTTTGAATTTGATTCATACTGATATATAAAAAATCGATCTCTTAATAATATCTTTTATTTTGTGATTTTATTTACAATTTTTTTTAAAAAGTGTGAGTTGCCAATTTATTTGTCTGATTTTATTATAATTTATTTCGATAAAATTAATTTAATATTTGTTTAATAAATTATCATTAAAATTTACATTTTAATTGACAATAAATCATGTGTGGATCCTTTAAATGATCTCATTAGTAGAATGGAGAAACTTTGTATTCTAGTTATTTTATAGCGGATGCAATGGTGATTTAAAGCTCAACCAGAGAAAAGTCAGCCGTAATTTATTTTCTTCTTCCCAAATAACACAATTTGATTGCCTTAAATGGGCCCAATTCGAGCCAGCTTTGATAATTAAGTTGCCGATGGGTTTACAAGACACGTAGCCACTGCTTGATAGCCAGAAGAGACATGAATCATTTCGGTGTCGTTTTAGAGGGGTTTGATACTTTGATCTCCACAATTTTTTTTAAGCTCACATCCGGTCAAAGCCTGAAGCTAGGATTGGGTTGGGCGGCGAGCCCTCAGGTAAAAACCTGTCCATGGTTCCGCAGTCGGAGTACAATAATCCACTTTACCAAACAAATCTTATCAAACTTTATCTCATCCAAACGCTTCCTTTATCTGTGCATCCTGCGCGAGTTGTTTTCACCCTTTCAGCAATTTTGCTTGCCATAACGATGAATAGCTTGACAACGAGCTCAACAGCTCGAACATTTACACATTTCCATCAATCCTCAGCACGACACCGTTTTCACCGGCAATGGAGAGGAAGATGCGTGGTTCTTAGGCCATCCTCTCTGACACACAAGGCTCCAAGTATTGTTTGCATGGCGGTGTGTATTTAAAACCTTCGTTTGGTTCAATGGAAAGTGGTTTCCCGGAAAATTTTCTTCTTCTTCTTTTCCACAGAAAAAAATATTTCCAAAATTTTTACTTGTTTAGTTTTCCTATAATTTTCTCAGCAACCAAGAAGAGCTTCTTAAATTGGTGTCGATTATGAATATTTCTTTCTATTTCCTGTCGGGAAACCATTTGCCTGGAAAGTATTTATGCGCTGAAGTAAAGTTTACAATGAGTTGAAAATTTAATAGCAGATTGCGAAAGTAGTTTTCTTATTGTTTGTGATGGATTGCAGGAACCCTACTTGATATCGAAACTGGAGTCTGCTGAGAAGACATGGAAAGAATTAACGGTATGCTTTTACTGATTGCATTGAAGCTTTGAATAAATGCTCTCTTTGCGTGTATACCAAAGTGCTTCCATGTCTATTTGATTTTCGAATCAACTTCCAATGAATATTTTAAATATTAGATTAATCAAATGGAGATTGGAGTTCAATCGATAAGCGTTTGATGAATTTCTGTCTAATTAATAGTTTGGGAAATCAAAATTGAGATTGGAATTTTATTAGGCAGGCCCTAAGTACAAGAAGTTGTATAATGTAGGTGTTTAAGTATGGTGTTGCTGGTTTACATTGTACAGAATGTGAAACAGATTGGAAAAGGTAGTCGTGTGGCCTATTGAGAACGATAAACAAGATCTTGTGGAGGTTCGAGAAAAGGTGAGTGGAAGATAGTGCATTTGCTCAAAACATGGTGGGCTTAACAAAATAGAATTTACCAATTGGAATGTGTTTTTTGCCTTTTGCTACAAAATACCATTGAACAGAAACACTTTTTTTTTTTTTTTTTTTCATATTGCTGATTGAGTGGACAAATCATGAATTATGGTTAACAAAATTTAGGTGGGGCCTTCGATTGTTGAAGTTTGAAATCCTACATCCTTTAAATATTCTCCTACGATGGTTCTATTCTGGTACTTCATTCATTCAGTTGTTTAAACAAGATTTGAATTTACTTGCCCAATACAAAATAAATTGTAGGTCAAGCTAGCTGACCCAGATGTTGTCTCAAACCACACTGAATACCAAAAGCTGGCGCAGTCTGTATCAGAACTTGATCAGGTAATGTAGCAACCTGTTCATCTTGCCTCTTATTCATCTACGCTGCAATTCATCTGTGTTGCAGTTTCAGATTTTTATTGACATAATCACCTGTCATTTTCGGATGGGTAGGTTGTGTCAACCTTCAGGAGATTCAAGGATTTTGAGAAACAGTTAGAAGAGACCAAAGGTTTTGTCCCACTTCTTTACTTCTATCAACAAATTTAGAAGATTGGAGGTTTGTGCTAATAACCATCTTTCTTCTTCCCCAAAATCACTTTGTCAGCTTTGGCAAAAGAGGATGGAAATGATGAAGATATGGCTGAGATGATATCAAACGAAATCAGCTCTTTATCGAATCAACTTAAGGAGCTTGAGGAGAAACTTAAGGTTTCTACTTTATATCTTTAGATATATGTATATAATATGTTGATTTTAATTTCTGTGAGTAACTTTTTAACTAAATATGGTCCGTCAATTGTTTGCTCAGTCAAGTGCCTAGTTTATTGTTTTGTTATAGTTCTTCCTTATTTTAATCTATGTTTCCTTTTACTAAATTGTTCTTGTTTTACATGCTTGAAGTTTTCAAGCATCCAACAGCATGGTCCAAATTGATGTTAATATACTAATTTGAATTGTTCATTTGATGAGCACTTTCATACTTAGCCTTGTGGAGGAACCACCATGCTTTTTTCATCTTCGTATCATTATATACTTAATTCTATTCGAATGTTGATTCTACTTATGTTATCTTTGATCTTTCCTCTGAATTGGACTCTCCAGTTATAATATTGGATCCTATGTTGATAGGTACTTCTCCTTCCTAGTGATCCTCTTGATGCAAGAAATATAATGCTTGAAGGTAATGTAACCTTATGAAGTTAATTGTACCATCCAGTTGATATCATTTGTGGAAAGGTCGAGAGTTCACTCTTCTCGTCTAATTATCCTTCATTAATTAGTTGAATTTGTGTTGTCCTGGACATGTGTCACAGTTACTTAAATTCATTTATGTGAACATTTCAGAAATTCTTGGCTGTTTTGTAGCAAACAAAAATACATTGAAAATCATGGAGCATCATAAAAGAAGAAGAGGACTAAATAATCAATTTTGGCTGATGGTGTTCCTATCTTTCAGTTCTTTCTTACTAAAGCTGCTAGAAGTGCTTTTGGAAAAATTTCTGACCAAGATTGTTACAGAAATTGAAAATATTTTGACAGTTGTACTTTTAAAAAAAATTACATTGGAAATTTACTTCTGAATAAAATAAAATTAAATATTTTGCTCTAAAGCACAGGGACAGCTTGGCCAAACGGGTGCTACTTTGTATATTGTAAAATATTCAGGGAGTGGTGATGCTCAGGTTTGGCAGCCATGACATGTAAAAGTACTATCTTGAAATCTGTTTTGTATATAAGTCTATCTTGAAATCTGTTGATCGCTAGATCTAACGGACTCAGATAATTGATGGTGTTTACTTGTTCCCCACCCCCCCACCCACAATCTTTTGGCCATAAGACAAGAATATTGTTTGATTCTAACTCCAGTTAACATTAGCCACAGCCCACAACTTGATGGTTTGCTCAATCTGCTGAAGCTTTTCTCTGTTTTGAGCCAGCTGACATGGTTTATCTTAATACATTTGAGTTTCATTCCAAGTCTAGGATTTTTTACTTTCCGCTTTCGGTGATGTAGCACTTTGGATTTAACTTATTTATTACAATCTCACAGAATTTTCTCAACTTGGTTAATATTAGTATATTACTAAGAAAATTGTTGCTCATGTTTGTGTCTGCTTATTGCCGTTGGTTTATTTTTTTTTAATATTTTCTTCTTTTCATTCTGACTCTGAAGAACTATGCTTTTCTCCTCTGCAGTAAGGGCCGGGACTGGTGGTGATGAGGCTGGACTATGGGCTGGTGATCTTGTAGGTACATGTTTCCTTTGTCTTTCCAAATCTATGGCATGAAATTATGCTGTCTTTATTTTGACTTGATTACAGCATTCTAAGAGCAGTAAAACTTTGTTTATTGAGGGAAAGCTTAACTTTAAATATCTTTGAAGTCTTTTTTGTGAATTTTATATATTTTTTCTCTTTCTGACGGGCTTCATAGGTTCACTCAAAAAAATGCAGGCAATATACTTCTTTCTTGACATAGTTTCTGGAATCATATTTTGAACTCGTTAGAGCTCTTTTTGCTTCTCAAAATCAGGCCAGCCATCTATCTATATAGTGCAACAAACTTGCTTGTTTGCCAGATAGGTTTGCTTTTTGTTTTTGTATCTGGCAAGAGTTAAGTCTTTTTAGAGTGATGGTTTGTTAGACTTGTACCAATAGAATTTGTGTCTGATTAAAAAGCTTGAGTTAATGGTAGTGTAAAGTGAATTATTGTATATATATATCGTCAGATAACATTGCTAATGAAGTTAAAAATGGGCACTCTGGTTGCAGAATAGTATTTTATTTGTATAGAACTCAAGTTACAAGCCTGTGTACTTTGTCTTATTCTTCCATGTGCTCTGTAACATGGAGAACCTGCAAAATTGAATGAAAAATTATTCTTGAAGCAAATGAAGTTGTTCTTTTGAAAATTATTTTAAAACCCTAATGTACTTTCACCATCCTTTTCAATATTTAGGTCCGTATGT
The DNA here is from genome assembly GCA_023935145.1 of Bretschneidera sinensis. Classification (NCBI taxonomy): domain Eukaryota; kingdom Viridiplantae; phylum Streptophyta; class Magnoliopsida; order Brassicales; family Akaniaceae; genus Bretschneidera; species Bretschneidera sinensis. Next base: position 43,206,577 of record CM043697.1, on the reverse strand, counting down.
ATCAGAGGTACAGTGAACGGAACTCTTGGAAATACGCCCCAGTTTCATGCTCTGAGGTATATCTCATGTTATTAGTATAGTAAACTTAAAGGTACTTAAAACTTTTGCGAGATGTGCAGCTCACTGGCAAATGCTACCTCATCCACTTAGAAAACAAAGCTTGAAACATGGTCCTAGTGCACCATGTGTGACATGGGGACCCACCCATGTGTTTGGTGGTCGCATTGCGCACAGGGCACATGCCATCTTGTTTGGTCATGAGCTAAGAAGTTTATGTGGCCTTAGCTGCATGATTTAGTTACAAATCATCTTTTTATTGATGTTCCTGCAAAAAAACATGCATCCTACTGTTAATGTGACTGGCAGACTTCTCTTCTTTTTTTAAGACTGAGAAAGGAGGATTCAAAACCTATGTGATGGAGATCAAAGGGAATCGTGTCTACAGCAAATTAAAATATGAGTCTGGTGTTCATCGGGTTCAACGTGTTCCTCAAACAGAAGCACAGGGTCGTGTGCATACTTCTACTGCTACTGTAGCCATCATGCCTGAGGTATAGAGTACATTTCACAAATAGATCATGCTGACCGCTTTCTACTTGAAAAGTTTGTTTGGGAAATTTCAATTGTATGAGATTGCTTGTTTCTTAATTGAATTGATGTACATTGGTGCTTCAAATGTAGAGTTATGGTTTTTGCTGACTGTGGTTTTAGTTGAACTTAATGCTTTGTAATCAGTCCATGCCTGTATTTTTAACTGTGATGTTTGCATCAGTTGTCTATGTTGTTTAGTATATTCTCTCCTTGATCGTGGCATTTCCCTTTTTCATTTCTTTTCTTTTGTCCAAATTAATTTTATTTTGCTTGTTCTATACCTGGTTTTAGGCTGATGAAGTAGAGGTGGAAATTGACCCAAAAGACATTGAACTTACAACAGCAAGATCTGGTGGTGCTGGAGGTATTGACACTCAAATGTTGATATCACACTTTAATCAAGTGAATCACTTCTCCATGTGGCTGTGCCTCATTTTCCTCTCCCCATAACCTTCCCAAAAAGAAAGAAAGGTAATGAAGAAAAAGTAATTTATTTTAATGTGCACAATATCTTGCAGGCCAAAATGTCAACAAGGTGGAGACAGCTGTTGATCTTTTCCATAAACCATCAGGCATCCGGATTTTTTGTACTGAAGAAAGGACCCAACTTAAGAACAAGAGTCGTGCTCTCCAGCTGCTGCGAGCAAAATTGTAAGCATAAACTGCACCATATACAATTGGACATTATGTTATTAGTAATTTCTTTATATATTTTAGTTATTCCTTTGATGTCCTTAATATCTAAAAATGAATCTCTATTGTCAGTTTCCAATTATCCCAAAAGCTTAAGCTGATGGGAAATGGGTCAATAATGTATACCAAGCTCGAATGCTCAATCATATACACTTTAACACTCGCCTTCACATGTATAGCTCTATAGATGGCCTAGCACGTGAAGCCCGAAACAGAAACAAGACAAACCCAAACTAGAGACAGTGATATCATGAACAAAAACAAGCGAGGGTTATCAAGATTTGAACAAAAACCTTTGACTCTGATTCCATGTTAGTTACCGGTTGTCTCAAAAGCTTAAGCTGATGGGAAATGAGCTATCAATGTGTATCAAGCTTGATCATATACACTTTAACATCTATTATAATTTTTTCTCATTATAAGGAAAAAATGGAAAAAAAAAGGAGAAAGGTTTCATGTGATCTATTGAGGGCCGGAGTATATGTAAATTGAATTTCCATTTTTTTTGGTTTTTTTATAATCCCCTTGCCCTCCTTTTGGCTATAATGCTCCATGACCTTGTTACAGGTATGAAATAAAAGTAAGGGAGCAACAGGAGTTGATAAGCAATCAAAGAAAATCACAGGTGCATTTAAGCTTAGGGCAATATCATTTTTTTCTCTATAATGCATTTTGGTAATTATTGACCCTATATCATGAATATTAGCATAGCTAGTCATTTTATATAATATTTTCAATTTTTTGTTGGTTTAATCGTCAACAACTTTTAAATTGAAGTGCATGTAGGTTATTCCTTTGTAAATACCATAAAAAGACATGTTTGCATAACTAGAAAAAATCTGAGAAATTTGGTATATTATTATGTGTCTGGATTTCTGCTGTAGGCAATTCTCTTTTAGTCCTGTAGTTCACCTACATACCTTTGAGTTATGGAATTTTTATGTACAGAGAACTGGTTTGTTTATATATAACTGTCATATAAGCAACTTTTTTACATTTCTTGAATGCTTATTTAGGCATTAGACTAAAGTGCCTTATGGTGTTTTCCTAAAACACAGGTTGGTACTGGTGCTCGTGCAGAAAAGATTCGGACCTACAATTACAAAGTATGCTCAAAATATTGTTTCTACTATGTTAGCTTCTTAATATGATAGAATATAGTATTTATTTTACACTGTTAGTTTAGGGTTAGGATTCATAAAGATCTCTATACAAGGGATCTTTATGTTATTTTTCGAATAGCTTTGAATGAATAAAAATCAGATTCATATCGAGTATCAATTTCCTCCAATCCTCAGGGTAGCCTGGTTTCTATCTCAATTCTTTTTATTCCTATTAGGTATTTAGGAATCAATTGTTCAGTAAGAAATGTGATCCGGTTGGATTTTGGAAGCCTAATATGGTTGTTTAGAGGATTTGCGAAGTTCTGTTTGGTCTTAATGAGATTGAAGTCTTTGTGGAAACTTATGAGTGCTTTTTACGTTTAATTAGGACAATAGGGTTACTGACCACCGGCTAAAGATGAACTTTGAACTCACATCTTTTCTTGATGGTGATATAGAGAATGCAGCTCAGGTACTAATTCTCAACATAATCATCTTTCAATTTGACTTCTTATTTGTTTTTCCTTCTATCGATTTGTTCTAATAAATATATAATGTATAGAAATTTACTAAGAATAAGAAATGTTTTAGTAGAAAGTGATTCCCCTCATCCCCTGCCACTGAAATTGTTGGCTATTGCAGTCTTGTGCTGCTATGGAGCAGAAGGAACTTCTGGAAGGACTGGCCGAGTCTGTAGGTGCAACAGCTGCCTGATTTTAAGCACTTTGTGGCAGTAGGATCAGAATGTCTGGGAGGACAATGAGAAAACCTCAATGTAGATGGCTCATTATTTTTTTTACATAGAGGTAAATTTAATTGTATTCAGGAATACAAGGATACGATGTATAAATTTTTTGTCACCTGTCGACAGATTGAGTAGGTTATAGGTGTCACTGTCAACAATTGTAAATTTGTGTTCCATTTAAATCTAGATAAATATGCTATTTGCTTGTTCACTAAATGCCAAATAAAATGTATCGATTAATTGATTATATTATTTAATTGATTAAAAAATTAATTAATATTAATAATATATTAAATATAAATATAATAAATTAAAAAATCTTAAATATAAATTAAATATATAATAAATTAAATCAAATTTAATTATATAATCATTATCGATTAACCAATTATATTAATCAAAATTAATTTGGCCAATTAATAACGAAATATTTATGTTAATTTGATCAAAATGATTAAAAAAAATTTAATCAAAAAAATTGATTAAAAATTTTAATCGATCCCATTTGTACATTCATACAAAATGTATTATAGCTTCGACAGTTTGGTGCTATAAATAGACCTTTTCCTTTCTTATCAATCAATCTCGCTTCACTGGAATAACAAACTTTTTTTTTCCAGGAGTATTTGAAATTGTAGAAGGTTAGTCATTTTTTAATCATTTCATTTATATCACATGGGTGATTTTCTTCACTTTTTTTCCTCACCAAAATATCACATGCTAATGTATCACAAATTTTAATACATTTACATTCTGGGTATAGCAATAATAAAATTCTGCTAGCAAAGACCAAAAAACAACAGTGAAGGCATGTAATCATCTTTGTCTGTCTTTATTACTACATGGACTCTGCAGTTTCCCTCTTCATTTGCTTGTTTAGTGATTGAAAAGTAACGAAATTATAAGAATAACTAAAGTAAATTATTGGTTTCATTTAATTTCTTTATATTTTATAATTTTGGGTTTAGTTTCATTTTACTGTAAGCATTAGTTTATATAATTAATTTGATTGAATGTGTTGTAGATGATGTCATGTCCATATTCCTAACATAAAGGTTACACTACTCTTAACATCATATATGTCCAAGGTTGGAATTTTTTTTTGGCAAGGGCGACATATATTCATAATATATTAAGATTGAACTCGAGTAAAGCTCAATTCAACAAAGCTCAAACTTTTGGATAAAATCTTAATTTATTTTTTATTTATATATAAACAAAAATATTTTAGTAACAATAAAATTGAAAAACTCAATTATTAAGACCCTACTTTAATGTATTTTACACCAAATTATTATTATTATCATCACCGATCTTGAATAGCATATTCAAGAAAACCTTTTACAGAGAAAGCATTCATTTTGTTTCATGTTTTGCTACTGATATGGTGTCCATGCAATTTGTTTAAGAAAAAAACTTGATCAAAGTTTATGCCTAAACAAACACACCTTGATATTTTGTTTTATTGTTTTTATTACGCATGTTTGAATTTTGAGTTCAGTTCATACGGGCTCGTTTCCGTGGTAATTGCTACATAACTTGAGAATTTTTTTGATAATTACAAAAATTATAGTAATAATCGAATATTTAAATATTTTATTTTTATTTAATTACTACTGTAGTTTTTTATAATTACTAATAAAGTTTTTTGGTATCATGATAACTCTCGCGGAATCGGTTTACTGGGATAAAAAATTCTTTTATTTTTATATGTACTTACATGGCTTTTCTTGTTGTGGCCCACTTGACTATGACTTTTAGGGTTATAATCGAGGCTAGCTTTTATCGAACTATTAGTTCGAACTCAAGCCTGAAAATTAAACTCAAACTCGAGCTTGAAACTTAAACTCGAATAGCTTATCGAGCCGAGCTCGAATACCTTAAGGTTCAGCTCGAAAGACTCTCGAACAGTTCGATAAAGTATTATCGAGTTCGAACTCGAATTAATATTTTATTTTATATTTTTATTTATTAAAATTATAGTTCGGACTCGAGCTCGAACTCAAATGAGTAATCCAAAGCTTAAACTCAAGTTTGAACTTAAATAGTCTCAATTGTTATTGGATTTAAACGTTAATAAAATTTGTTGAATTCAAACTCAAACTTAAATTTTAAACTCAAATTTATTTATTTAAGTTTCAACTGAACTCAAACACTATAATATTTAGATTCGATTCCACTGCAATTCACTTCTATCGAATTTGGACCCATCTTAATAGATAAGATCCACCTTAAGTGGGCCCTCATTCTTTTTCCATCCGGTTTTTCTCTTTGCAAGCAACAACAAAACTCCAAAATCCAGTGACTTTTACTTTTTAGCTCATCTCCGCTCGCGCTTTGATGACTTCATCCTCTCCTGGTATACTGCCACTTGTTAACATCAACCTACTCCACATAGGAAAGGTGTCCCAAAAGTCCACACGTCAACCTTATTTAACTCCTCTTCACGCCCCTCACATATGGCCATTCTACTCTACTCTTCTTTCTCTTCAACACCAAACCAACGCCACCGCTTTATTTAATACTACTACAAAACCTTGTTCTTTCTCCTTCCTTCTCCACAATTCTATGCTTAAAAGATTGCTACTCTCTTCTTCTTTACATCGCTTTCTCTCTCGCCACACTAGATTTTCTTCGCTACCTAAAAAATACCCATATACGTGCACACAATTTCCCTCACTTTCTTGGCCTTTCTCGGTTACTTTCCGTCGACCCATTCTCACTCGCAAGGTCCTAGCCATGGCCGAGCAGACCCCAACGTCAACGTCGTCACATTCTCATAAGTACACCAATCGTCTTGCAGCTGAGCACAGCCCTTATCTTCTTCAACATGCCCATAACCCAGTAATGATTCAATCTCTTGCTATTTATCCATTCCTTAATTCTCTTAGATCTCTGCTTGATTGATGAAAAACGTTTGGAAGAGAAAAAAGAAAGAAAGAAAAGAAACAGAACAATTCTGATGGAAAAATTTTACTCAATTGAGGCTAATATCCCCTATTTGGCTCAGCTGAGCTGATTTCTTTCATTTGAAATTAGGCAACATAAAATATGAATTGAATATCAAATTTTGTTTCATTTTCCTTAGCAATCAAACTGATTCTCGAAACGGTGATTGCCATTTAATTTGATTTGTATTGGATTAAAGGTCAATTGGTATCCATGGGGTGATGAAGCTTTCGCTGAAGCATTAAAAAGAGATGTGCCCATCTTCTTATCAAGTAGAATCTCCTTGCTTTTGAGTACCCATTTATTAATTATTGTCATGCTATAACTTCTTATGCACCAATACGTTTCTAATTCTTGCTCATTTGCTCATGGGATCCGTGTTGCTCTTCTCCTTGAAGTTGGATACAGTACCTGCCATTGGTGAGGTTTTTAAAATCTTATTTTTTATATTAATATACTGTATATTCGAACATTTAATGCTCAAGGAGTGAGAACTAATTGTTTGGTGTGGAACCCTTAAAAAGGTGCCATGTCATGGAAGTGGAATCTTTTGAGGATGAAGAGGTTGCAAAATTGTTGAATGATTGGTTTGTTAGTATCAAGGTGAGTTTAAATATGGTCTTTACACTTGTAGTTTTGTGCGTTGTGGATATTTGCATCTTATTTTTTCATTGGTAAATCACATCATTTAAAAAACTGATCACCTATGAAGCATCTCATTTTGCATTCTGTTCTAATGTGTCAGTGCAACAGGTGGATCGAGAGGAGCGACCAGACGTTGACAAGGTAAATAAATTCTAGATCAATGTGCTTGTCAATGAGTTCTTCATTCATCTATAATAATATTTAGATAATTAAAATTTGGTCCATTTTATTAGCCTAGTGTCTGCCTGACTTTATGATCTAGACTCTAGAGATGATTAAAGAGAGCAAGTACAATAGAATGGCGAAGTTAATTATATGTGAAGTTCAGTACTTCAGTTCCACCCAGTTTGACAAAAGTTGTGCTACTAAATGTCAGCCTAAGCATAAGGCTATCAAGGAGCACATTGATCGTTAAATTCTGCATACAATAATAGTTTTTCAGGTAGAACTTAACATTAAAATTTTGTTTGGTATCAAACAGGTTAAGAGAATTAAAAGGAGATTACATTCTTTATCACTCTGGAGTTTAGTTATATGGAGTTACGCTTTCCTAGAACTAGAAGTATTACCTATCATCAGTTATGCAATTTGCTGGCTAAATGTTTTCATATTTACAGGTGTATATGACGTACGTACAAGCTTTATACGGTGGTGGTGGTTGGCCGCTGTCTGTCTTCCTTTCACCTGATTTGAAACCCTTGATGGGCGGAACTTACTTTCCCCCAGATGACAATTATGGAAGACCAGGATTCAAAGCTATACTCAGGTGAGGACTTTTTGTTTTCTATTCTCTAATTATACTTTTCTATTTTTCCTATTTCTGAAGGTGGTGGTGGTGATGAATGTTCCTTTATCAATGAGGAAAAAATCTAGATTGCAACATGAAGGGTTAACCTAAAATCTTGGCTCATGATTTAGTGTTTCTTCAAAAAGAGTGATGGTTGTCTTGTTTCTGCCCTTTCTCAATCTCGTTGTTTCAGAAAGGTGAAGGATGCTTGGGATAATAAGAGGGATATGCTTGTTAAGAGCGGAGCTTTTGCTATCGAACAGCTGTCAGAAGCTTTGTCTGCTAATGCAGGATCAAATAAATTGCCGGCTGGGCTTCCACTGAGTGCTTTGTGTTTATGTGCAGAGCAAGTATGATTTTCTAGCATCCATTTTTTAATTTATTCATCCCAAGAAAAAGTATGGTTTTATTGCATTGTATTTGGCATGATTTATTTATGAGCCTCGCAGAGTTCCAACTGATCTTTTGACTATATAATATGAGCATAACTGAACATGTTATTTCATCTGCTTTGAAAAGAACAACTCAAATTTAAGTTATGCGAAGATAGAGCTTCAATTGTTTGCTTTCTCAATATTATTTCTCTTGTGGGGAAAAATATTTAATCTTTTTCTCTTTCATTGTTTTGAAGTTTGAACTGTTGGTTTTCATCGTTTCCAATTTTTTTCTTTCAAATTATAATAAAATTTCTTTTAGTGTTAATGGTCGATCAAAAGATGCAATGTTCTTTCTGGAGTTTCTTACATGATTTCTTTTCCAGCTTTCTCAAAGCTATGATTCAAAGTTTGGTGGGTTTGGATCTGCTCCTAAGTTCCCAAGGCCTGTTGAAATTCAACTGATGCTTTATCAGTCCAAAAAGTTGAAGGAAACTGGGAAACCAGGTGAAGCAAATGAAGGCCTGGCAATGGTTTTCTTTAGCTTGCAATGCATGGCAAAGGGGGGTATCCACGATCATTTAGGAGGTGGTTTTCACAGATATAGCGTGGATGAGTGTTGGCATGGTCAGTTCTTTTATTTGTACTCTTTTATCCCTTTTCTTTTTCCCTGATCAGTAGAAAATAGTAATTCCTTTCCACTTTATTAAGTTTTAATTAGGATGGATTTGTCACATACTCTACACTGATAACGATCATCATATTAAAATTTTAGTTCTTCCTTTTTTCCTTCATGGTTAGTTTACCTTCTTATTTTTGGAAAGCGTCTTTATATTGTAATACCTCCACTCTGTTGGGTAGCTGGCGTGATGGAAATTGTTGAAGATGTGGTCTTTTCTTGCAGTTCCACATTTCGAGAAAATGCTGTATGATCAAGGGCAACTTGCTAATGTTTATTTGGATGCTTTTTCCATCACCAAAGATGTTTTCTATTCCTGTATTTCTCGTGATATCCTTGATTACTTGAAGAGGGACATGATCGGATCAGAAGGTGAAATATTTTCGGCTGAGGATGCTGACAGTGCTGAATTTGAAGGTGCTAAAAGGAAAAAGGAAGGAGCCTTCTACATATGGACCAACGGAGAGGTTCTTTCTTATCCTCATTGAATGAGCCCCCTTGCATTTCATTATGTTTGGATTTCTGTGTTTCAATTGTTGTCAGAAAACAGTTTCTTCCGTTGTGGTGCTTGTATTGATTTTATTCCAACGCCCTAGTTTTACTTGTCATTCATTTTCATCTTGCACTGTGTATTAGTAAGTATGCATCTTTTATGGGGAAAAGAATAAACTGTTCTAATCAAGTCTAACCTCTCAGGTCCTCATAACTAATCTTATTTTACATTAATATAGTGTTCTGCCTCCATATTCCTGCTTAATGTTTGAACAAAAGATCTTTAGCATTGTTATAAAATACTGCTGAGAGTCCGGCCAGCTTGTAGATAATGGTTCTCTTTGTTCTACTGATTGTTGTAAACAGCAGCCACCATCTTTACTTAAGATTGACTGAACCATCATTCGTGCACTTCCTTTTTAGTCATCATTTTCTGTCCTCTATCTTGTTCAAAGCTTATTAGCTGTTCAATGGTGTTGCAAAATATTATGTCCTTATTTGTGAGCATTAAATAAGATATTTTATCAGTAAATATTAATGGCAGTTGGACATCAGATATATCCCCTGACACGATTTTGAATCATTATGGTGATCAAATAATCATTAGTATATGTAATAACGATTCCCATTGCTGATTGTTTTCATTTCAATAGTGAGGTGTCATTACATGTTCTGATTTAGTTGTTAGTATTTTCTATTTTTTCCTGCATTTCATCCTCTCCTCTTCCACTACTTGTAGTACTGATAGACCTCATCGGATAGGTGCTGCAAATTTGATCTAAGTAGCGGTATCTCAGTGAACATTGAAACTAAAATCTTTATCCTTAACTTTGAGAGATCTATGGATCCTTATTGTCATTGGTATGCTTCACTGTTTTCTTATTTTTCTACCTGGTTTGTCTTTAAAGGTTGAAGACATCCTTGGGGAACATGCCAGTCTTTTTAAGGAACACTATTATATAAAGCTGTCAGGAAACTGTGACCTCTCAAGGATGAGTGATCCACACAATGAATTTAAGGGGAAAAATGTGCTCATTGAAAGTAACGATTCTGCTGCAATGGCATCAAAGCTTGGAATGCCAACTGAAAAATATTTTGATGTTCTGGGTGAATGCAGGCGAAGGCTTTTTGATGTAAGATCAACTCGACCCAGGCCACATTTGGATGATAAGGTATTATCTGTTGAACAGTGAACTGATCATTCAGTGCTGTTAGCTTTCCTCTTACTGGCCATGCACACTTTAACATCAGGTGGTTGCTAGGTAATTGTATCGTGGAATGGACTCGCAATTTCATCATTTGCAAGAGCTTCTAAAATTCTCAAGGGTGAAGCTGAGGGGAACAAATTATATTTTCCTGTTGTTGGTTATGAGGTAAGATTCTACCTCCTTGGCTAGTTTTGGTAACTTGGAATTATTATATTAATTATGCTACCTTGTTCTATTTGGGAGGGCGCTCTCATACTAGAAATCTTGCTGGTTGTTTGGGTCATTCTCGTTAAGTTTGAACCTATTCCCGAATCCATGTTTTCCCTCCCTTTTTTTTGGTGCCCAAGGATATACAGTAATGGTGTGTAGTATTCAGGTTTTCAACATTATAAAAAATTTACTTTTTTGATCAATGACTCAACTTCAGATTCTTATCTGATATATATACTGTTGTGAAAAAGAAGACTTTCTCCAGCTTGGAAAAGTGATAAAGTTTGTGATGAGGCACCGACGGCACGGGGGATGAAGAGGCCTGAGAGTCGTAGGTCCCTTGTGGTTGATAAGAAGTTTTTCGAGTTTGTTGTTGGAGGGGCTTTTGAGAAAGTGGTTAGAATTTCAGAGTTTGCTCCGGGGAGGAAAAATTCCCCCTGGTTGAATGTGCAGGAGTTTGTTTGGTTAATGAAAGTTTGGAAGGAGTTTTTATTTGAGAAGGGTGACAGCCTATGGGTTCGTAGGAGGAGAGAATGGAATGGGTCTGGTTTTAGGGGCTGCATCGAAACAAAAATGGGTGTTTTGTATCATTGACTAGGATTTTCAGTGGGAGGTCCAAATTTCTTCTTTTCCCGGGATGTGTGGCAGCTGGTGGCTGGTGGTGTGTTTTTAAGGCCTTGTCTGAGTTGGGTGAAATTTTTGGGCCAAATTCAGGTTGCCTTGTTGGGTCGGAGAAGCTGGGGGAAGTGGGTCAGGTCAGGGCCTTCGCGGCAGAGACTGGACAGGTCGTTGTGGATCAGGACAGGGTGGCCCCCCTTCGTGGCAGAGGCTGGCCGGGGTGTCGCATCCCTTCTGCTGTCTGGGTGTTGCCCTAGATGTGGTTTTGATTTGTCCAGCAGTCTGGTTCAGCTGCGTGCTCTGGAAAATCTGAAATCTTGGGCGATGGTGATTAGAGGAAATGCTAGTGAAGAAGAAGGTGGGAGTCTCGCGTGCGAGGAGCATGGGGTAAAGGCTATGAATAAGGGAAAGGGACATCTGGCTCCTTATGGTAATTTGAATTTTAAATTCCCTTTTGTGTGAGACTTAGGCTGGAGAGGAGGGCCAGGGCTCTGTGCTGCTGGTGGGCCGTGAGAAGGTGCGTTAGGATAACTCTTTTTTGAGTTTGGATTTCGGGGTTGGGCCGAGCAGGGGTAATGGGCATAGGGCCTTGAGTTTGTTTGGGCTGGATAGGAGACTGGGTAAGTTGTGTTTGGCTTTGGGAGTGTATATCCGGTTTATCATTGGGTAGGTATGGATGTGGGTGATGATTTTGCTGTGGACTATAAGGTGTCAGCTTGTGTTCCCAATTGGGTTAATAAACTTCAGATGGTGGGGGTTTCTTTTGTTGAGGTAGAAGATCAAGCAATTAGATTGTTTGAGGAAATTGAGAGGATTTGAGTTGAAGAGTAAATCTCGATGCTGTGGCCAGTCGTCGGGAAGGAAGCAGACTAGGTTGGGTAATAGAGAGCTTAAAAGGCTAGTTTTTGAGGTTAATTATGAGAAGAATAGTGGGGGTGCTAGTGGACGTGGGGCGGGCTCGTCAAAGGGGATTAGGGGAGCGAGACCAATGAAATAGAAAATTATTTCTTGGAATGTGAGAGGGCTCAATGACTTGTTGAAGACGGATACGGTAAAACATTACCTTAGAGAGTGGAAGGGTGTTGTTGTGTGCCTTAAGGAAATCTGTTGGTCCAAAATATACTTTGGCAATACTCAAGAGGGGGGTGAATTGGGTATTAAAATTTTTTAAATTATTTTTGCAATTTCAAATATCAAAATATATGCGGAATTAAATCAAATCAATCTTTCTAAATTACTAGCACAAATATGGGAGTTTATTGCTTAATATAGAAAAGATAATTGAATTATAAAATAATCAAGCAATCAATCTCATTTACTTGAATAATAAATAATTATAAGCAAGTAATTAAGAAGAGAGTTAGAGAGATGCAAACTCGATTCATAGTGGTTCGGTAATATCGGAATCCTTCCGACTCTACGTCCACTCTCTTCAAGGATCCTCCTTGAAGCCTTTCACTAAAACAAGCAACTTCACGGGTGTTTCTCAAACCGAATACAAGCAAGCAACTTCAAGGGTGTTGCTTCAACCTTTTTCACAAGAATCTTAAGTTTACTACATAAGTGTATATACCCAACACTCACTAGCTCACTTACAAACTCTCACAAGAGTTACACCAACTCTTTTAACAAGATGATGAAAGGAAAGTTTGAAACAAACAAACGAGAGAGATTTCTCGATGAATATTACAACTCAATATTTTTTCTCTCAAAGCTTATAGCTTAACAATGTAGTTTTTGGCTCAAGAATAAGAGAATGAAGATTTTACTTTGATCATTTGTTGTAGAATGTTTCTCTTGTCTTCCAAATGACCTTTGAGGCTCTATTATAGTGTCTTGAAGTCTTCTGACAAAATAGAGCCGGTAGAGACAACTTTATAGCATTTTTAAATTAAAAAATATAGTTGTTGTAACTTGCCTAGTCGACTGTCCTTCATAACTGATGTAAAAACTGACTTTTCGAGCACTCAGACGTCTGGTACTATTCACCGGGTCAGTTTTTGTGCATTGTTACAGTGTTTTCTGGATGAACAGTGTTTTCAGCATCATATTTCTTCATTCTTTTTGGATTTTTGAGTTCCGAAAAATCTCCCAGTTAAATCAAACTTTCCTACACATTAAGCACATGAGTTAAACACTTTAAAAGTGTTTTGTTGTCATCAAAATTAATTTAATCAATTTTTTGATTGAGGCATTTTTTATGATGACAAAAGATATTACAAATTTAAGCATAATGTGTGTGCAAGATATATGATGAATGATATATTACAAATGCTCAAATAATTTTCTATGTCAACTAAATTCTTCTTAAGTTCAATTAGAGCATGTCAAGTATTGAGCCCAAAAAATTTAATATTTTCATTTAATAAAATCACGTAGAGATTTTAGATCTTCAATTAATTAAGGCTATGTAATAAAATGCAATGCAAATTTAATTAGCTCATAAAAATTGAAATGCTTACAAAGTGTATATTAGGATTCAAACCTATAATTTAGCTCTTTTATCTTTGTAGTTGCATTTCAATTATTCTCATTGAATTTGATCATTTGGAAAGCTTATTGACTTTTGAGATCATCAACTTTGATTCACCAATTTCTACAATCTTGATCTCCTTTGATGTATAAGCACTATTGACAATCTGTATCACAATATTCATTAGTACTTAATTAAGATTTTTGTCACTATCAAAATCATTCACAGTCAATAGACACTTGATCAACAAAATCAAATTAGAGGTATTTGATGAGTCGGTTATTCGTACTCTGTAGGGTCTAAGGACTTGTGGTTGGAAAGCTTTACTGGCTATACGTGCTTGGGGGTTGTTATCATGTGGGATATGAGAGTTCTGGATTTTGTAGATGTTCAGGTGGGTTTGTTTTCAGTTTCTTGTGTTTTCCGGGAGCTTTTAATGAGCGGGTATTGGGTGATGACCGATGTTTATGGGCCTAGAGGGTGGCAACAATGGACTTTTTTGGGGAAGAGTTGGCGGCAATTAGACTTCAGTGGCTACTTCCATGAGTGGTGGGGGTGATTTTATGTTCTATATCCTCATGAGAGGATCGACGGTTCTCAAGAGATCAGGTCGATGAGGGAGTTTTTAGATTTTGTGAGAGGTCGTGACCTTCTTGATTAGCCTTTGTCTACTTGGTCAAATTTTAGAGAATCTCCCTTTTTCTCGAGGATTGCCCGTTTCTTTGTAACAGATTGTTGGGAGGCTCAGTGATGGAGACCAGGCCTAACCAAGTTTGGCTCGAACCTATTCGAGGGGCACCTGCAAGATATCTTGGGCTTAGGCTTAGGCTTAGGCTTAGACTTAGTCTTAGTCTTAGTAATTATTTTTATTATTTATTTCAGAGTCCTTTTATTTGCATAGTCCTTACTAGGGTTAGCTTATTTTCTAGTATAAGCATCTAATTGTATTACATTCTAGAGACAACTTTGATATTGAATAAAATACTGTGAGATTAGATTTCTTCTTCCCCAGGGTAGCTTGGTTTTCTGTTCCAATCCCCAAGTTTGCCTGGTTTCTTTCTCTTGTTTGTTCTACATCAATTTTGGAATCAGAGCCTAAACAGATCCCCAAACTCCAATCCAAAAACAAACCCACATATACAACCATCTCATAAACACAGTACACAATCTATCTAGACACAGATCCACGAACCAAACAAGGCCTTAGACTAAAACAACTTTAATGCAGATTCATCGTTTTCCAATGATCTCTAGACCACGTCGCCACCGCCAAGCGACTAACCACCCTGAATCGACCGCAACCTAAAAATTCCAAGGCTATCCTCCACACGCCGCGAGCTGCTTCCTCCACGCGTCGCCGCTGACCCGCCCACCCTGATCGGAATCGCCTGATCTCGTCACCCCAAGACCTGACGCACCACTTTCACGCCAGCAACACCCGGAACCTACTGTAACAGCAACGATCTGTCTCTTCAATCTGCCACATCCGACGACTTCACTCTGGTTCGTGTCCACCGTTGCAATCGCCTGCCTCAGGAGACCATCACCCACACCGCGAGCCCTAGTTGCCATCGCCCTCACCGCCGTCCAACATCTCCACCAGCACCAGCGCGACAGTTCTTTATTTTTCCCTTTGTACTGCTTTTGTAATTTCTTTTTTTTTTTTTTAATTTTTAGAGGAAAAAAAGGTAACAAAAAGTCAAAAAAGAAAGTGTAGATGCTGTGTTAGTCAAAGTGGGAGAGAGTCTTAGCCCATGCGCTGTCCCTACATTGTTAACCCCTAAGAAAGATAAAACCTAGAGAATGTGTGCAGATAGTCGCGCAAACAATAAAATCACTGTTAAGTATAGGTTTCCTATCTCCCGTCTTGAGGATATGTTGGATTTGATGTTAGGTGCTAAGTGGTTTTCCAAAATTGATCTGCGCAGTCGGTATCATCAGTTTCACATTAGGCTAGGAGATGAGTGGAATGGTATCTATGATTAGCTAGTGATGCCATTTGGGCTGGCAAATGCTTCGAGCATTTTTATGCGAGTGATGACTCAGGTCTTACGCCATTTTCTAGGCAAGTTTTTGATGGTCTATTTCGATGATATCCTTATTTATAGTCGATCCCCGAAGGCATATATTAGTCACTTTCGTTTGGTGTTAGAAACACTTAGGGTTGAGAAGTTATACGCAAATCTTAAGAAGTGTTCTTTCATGCAGGCCCAAGTGCCTTTCTTAGGGTTCATTATTTCTGCACAGGGAATCGCAGATGACACCGATAAAGTTTTCTAAAGTTCGGAGTTTTCATGATTTGACCACCTTTTACGGAAGATTCGTTAATGGGTTTAGCTCCATTATGACTCCTATCACCGACTATTTGAAGAAAGGGGAATTTATGTGGACGGTAGCCGCGTCTAGAACCTTTGAGGATATTAAGTGCAAGATGACGGAGGCACCTGTATTAAGTCACCCAGATTTTTCTAAGGTCTTCAAGGTTGCTTGTGATGCATTTGGGATAAGAATAGGAGCGGTTTTGTGTCAGGATGGTCCTCCCGTTGCATACTTTAGCGAGAAACTCAATGAAGCGAAACAGAGGTATTCTACCTATGATAGAGAGTTTTACACTATTGTGCAAGCCCTTTGTCATTGGCGGTACTATTTGCTACCGCAGGAATTTGTTTTGTACTTTGATCATCAGGCTTTAAGATACCTTAGTTCCCAAAGGAAGCTCAGTAGTAGGCATGCCAAGTGGGTAGAATTTCTTCAAGAGTATACCTTTGTTCTCCACCATCGTGCAGGTGTCGAGAATAAGCCTGTTGATGCATTGAGTCGCGTTGTCACAGTACTACTGTCCGTGTGTATCTCGGTATCTGGGTTTGATAGATTAAAGGATGAGCATCTTACTTGTCCAGATTTTGGCATCATCTTTCAAGAGATTAGTGAGGGAAACCGTCAGTCCTATGTTGACTTCTTACTTAGAAGGATATGTTTCGGGAAACTAGATTATGCATTCCACGTACGTCACTTAGGGATTTTCTAGTGTGGGAAATGCATGTCGGAGGATTAGCCAAACACTTTGGGAAGAATAAGACTGTGGCCTTAGTTGAAGATACATTCTATTGGCCTTCACTGAAATGGGATGTAGGTCGGATCGTGTCACAATGTTGTACATATGCAATCTAAGGCTAGAAAAAGGAATACTAGGTTATATACACCGTTACGTGTACCACATATACCATGGCAGGACCTTAGCATGAATTTTGTTCATAGATTACCTAGGACCGCTAGAGCTTATGATTCTATCTTAGTCGTGGTTGATAAGTTTTCTAAGATGACCCATTTTATCCCTTGTCACAAGACCACCGATGCTTCTCATGTAGCTAAACTGTACTTTAAGGAGATCGTTAGGCTTCATAGGTTGTCCACCTTTATTGTGTCAGATAGAGATGTTAAGTATATGGGCTATTTCGGGGAGACTTTTTGGGACCCACTTGAGGTTTAGTTCTGCTTTTCACCCCCAAACTGATGGTCAAATTGAGTTTATCAATCGAAGTCTTGGAAATTTGCTTAGGTGTATTGCTGGGGATAAGCCTGGTAATTGGGATTTGTTATTACCTACTGCGGAGTTTGCTTACAATTGTTTTGTCAGTAAGTCTACTGGTAAAAGCCCCTCTGAAATTGTCCTTGGCTATTCACCTCATCAACCAGTTGACCTTATCCCATTGCCCTCTGATTCCCGACCTTCTGAGTCGAATCTTTTGCCCCTCACATATAATACCTACATGTCGAAATCCGACGAAAATTGCATTGAGTAATGACACTTATAAACGTATTGCTGATGCTCATTGTAGGGATTAAGAATTTAATAAGGGGATTATGTCATGGTCCGTATTCGTCTTGAGTGGTACCCTAAAAACTCTTTCAAGAAATTGCATGCTAGGGCTTCTGAATCATTTTGTATCACTCGCAGACTGGGATCTAGTACTTATTTACTTGAATTACCATCTGATATGAATATTAGTCCGGTATTCAATGTGGAGGATTTGTTTCCTTACTGAGGTACCTTTGAGCCTCCCGTGTTGCCTACAGACAGGTGGAGCTGTTTTCGCACACGTGCCTCAATTGCCTAGACCACCACCCTAAAAACTCTTTCAAGAAATTGTATGTTAGGGCTACTGGACCATTTTGTATCACTCGCAGACTGGGATCTAATGCTTATTTACTTGACTTACCATTTGATATGAATATTAATCCGGTATTTAATGTGGAGGATTTGTTTCCTTACCGAGGTACCTTTGAGCCTCCCGTGTTGCCTACAGGGTTGTCTACATGTGGAGCTGTTTTCGCACTAGTGCCTCAATTGCCTAGACTAACCCGTCGACATCAGACCGCATTGCAGACATATTGGACGATCAGACAGTCATGTCCATGTCAGGTGTTTTCCAGCGTTATCTTGTTCAGTGGGAGGGAAGACCTTCATTAGATGCTACGTGGATCGTTGAAGAGGAACTTAGGCGTCTTGATCCCTCTCTTTTAGAGCATTACCAGCAGCATTACTCGGGAGTCAAGTTCTTTCTCGCCAGGGAGCATTGATGGAGACTAGGCCCAACCAAGTTTGGCCCGAACATATTCGAGAGGCACCCACAAGATATCTTAGGCTTAGGTTTAGTCTTAGTCTTAGTAATTATTTTTATTATTTATTTCAGAGTCCTCTTATTTGCAGAGTCTTTATTAGGGTTAGCTTATTTTCTAGTATAAGTATCTGATTGTATTACATTCTAGAGACACCTTTGATATTGAATAAAATGCATCGAGATCAAATTTCTTCTTCCCCAGGGTAGCCTGGTTTTTTGTTTCAATCCCCAGGTATCTTGTTTGTTCTACATCACTCAATCTCATGGTTTGACTCAGAAGCTTTTCCTCGCCCTATGTCAGACTATCTCTTGGTTTGAGACTGTGGTTGAGGACGAGTTTCGGGATCTGGTTAAAAGTTGGTGGGAGGGATATAACATAAATTGTTTTGCTAGTTTTGTGGTGGCCAAAAAGTTGAAAAGTGTTAAAAGAAATGCAAAGATGGAATAAAGGATATTTTGGTAATGTTAATTCTGCTATCAATGCTTTGTTGGGTGAAATCAGTGGAATTGATGCTGCAAGTGGATTCTTAAGTGTATTTCTTCAACTTCCTTTTCCATCCTTGTTAACTAGTGTCTTAAGTTTTTTTTAGAGCTTCAAGGGGCATAAGGCAAGGGGATCCCTTGTCTCTTTTCTTGTTTGATGGAAGCATTTAGCAAGATGTTGGCAAAAGCGGTTGAGAGAGGTATGTTGAGCGATTTCAAAGTTGGAAGCAATGTTGGTAGTGTGAATGTTTCTCACCTTCTTTTTGCCGATGATACGATTATGTTTTGTGGGGCGGATGCCAATCGAATATTGCATCTTCGTTGTATTCTTCTTTGTTTTGAGGTGGTTTCGGGCCTTAAGGTCAATCTCGGTAAAAGTGACTTAATCTCTCTCGGTGAAGATATTAATGGTCATTTCCTTGCTAGCTTATTGGGGTGCAAGATGAGAACACTTCCTATTTCTTATCTTGGTCTTCCCAAAGAAAAAAGTATTTGAAACCCGATTGTAGAAAAGTTTGAGAAGTGGTTGGCCAAGTGGAAAAATCATTACCTTTCAAAAGGGTAGGCTTACTCTTTTCAATAGCACTCTCTCTAGTTTTCTCATCTATTTTATGTCTCTTTTTCCTATTCCTAGTTAGGTGGTCTATAGGTTGGAGAGTATTCAAAAATGATTCCTTTGGGGTAATACGAGAGAGGAGTACAAGTATCACTTGGTTAAGTGAGGTGTGGTTAAGAAATCATTGGAAAGAGGGGGGCTTGGTCTCAAATTTATCTACTTATTCAATAAGGGCTCTCCTAGGCAAATGGTTTTGGAGGTTTCTAGTTGAGAGAGATCATATTTGAAAGCAAGTGGTGGAGGCCAAGTTTGGTATGGATCATAATGAGTGAATGTCTAAGGAGATGAGGGGGGCCTATGGAGTGGGAGTGTGGAGATGGATTCGGAAAGGGTGGGAGGATTTTCGTCCCTATGTTACAGTGTCGGTGGGTAATGGAGAAATGGCTCAACTTTGGTATGACACTTGGTGCGGGAACACCTTTGAAAGGCAAATTGTCGGGCATTTTTGATATTGTGAGAGATAAAGAAGTGAGTGTTAGCTCTTGTATTTCCTTGTCTAACGAAGGGGTCTCTTGGGTTGTGCCTTTTATTTGTAATGTTCATGATTGGAAAATAGGGGAGGTGACGAGTTTTTTGGAATCTTTATATAATTCTAGGATAGAGGTGGGTAGAGAGGATGTGATAAGTTGGGGGTCTTGCTCAGAGAAAGGTTTTAAGGTGAAAGATTTTTTTAAGATTCTATTTGATAGTCTCCCTTTGGATGGTCTTGCTCAGAGAAAGGTTTTAAGGTGAAAGATTTTTATAAGATTCAATCTGATAGTCTCCCTTTCGATCCCGATTTTCCTTGGAAAACAATTTGGTGCTCCCGTGCTCCCAAGAAAATAAGCTTATTTTTTTTTGTGTGGGAGGCTTCTTGGAAGAAAATCCTTACTCTTGACAATTTACAAAGGAGGGGGAAGTGATTGTTAATAGGTGCTATATTTGTACAGAGTGCCAAGTCCGTGTATCATCTATTGATGGAATGCTTATTAGTTAGAAGTTTGTGTGAGACAGCTTATAGAATTTTGGGGGTTTCTTGGGTGGTTGCGGGATCCGAGAAAGATGAAATCTGGGCTTGGAATGGTTTGAGGGCATCTAAGGAGGTCAAGAAGGTTTATTTGTTGATTTCACACTCTATTTTTTGGTTAGTGTGGAGTGAAAGGAATCGTAGGGCTTTTGATGGAGTAGAAAGACCCATTGGAACTATTAGAGATAGTTAGTTCAATACTCTCAATTTTTGGTTTAGATGGAATTTCTTTGTAAATAATGATGATCTCCTATATTTTGTGGATTTCCTTCACTGTAAATAGCCAGTGGTTTTGAGCTGCACCCTCTTGGTGCTTGATTAATAAATTTTTTCTTATAAAAAAGATATATATACTGTTGTGGGTGTAACCCTTGGTGTGAGTAGTTGGTAGTAGTAGGTTTCAATCTCCAGTGGCGGTGTCAGCAACTTCAGTGAGTGGGGGAAATGAAATAAACCCAACTTTAGTCAGCGATTGGTCTTGTTTGTATGCCTCAATGTCGTTAGTGATGAGAATGATGCAATTCAGGAGACTCATAGAGCAAGCTTGGCTTTCCTCAATGTTGCAGGCAATGAGATACGTCAAATAAGAAAACGAAGGCCAAATAAGGATCTGGACATGGTGCCATGATGGGATCAATGGGAGATTATTAAGGATACTGTACAACCAAATTCATAGAAAAAGAAAAAAGAATTTGAGAAAGAGAAGGAAAAATTGAAGGAATTCGAGGCGGAAGCATATAAAAATATGAGAACTGTTGAGAGATACAACTTCCTAATTACACATGTATTAGGTTTCCTAGTCTTCTTAGTTTATGTTTCCTAATCTTATTTGGATTTATAGTCCTATTATGATTTATACTCTTAGCTATATATGTAGGGTGGTTGATTATTCACATAGCACAACAATAATAATAAGAGCTGTACGATATTTCTTTTCAATCTCTTATACCTAAATCTCAACAAGAACGAATGAAGAAAAAAATGAACAAGTATGAAACGAAGAGAGAAAAAAGGAAATGGGAAGAGAAAATGGAGTTTTGTTGACAGTACAAAAGAAAAGTAATATCTCTGGCTAAGCAAACTCTGATAAAAGCAAGAGATAAAATATTAAAAGAAAAGAGAAAAAAAGAAGTGTGAAAGAGAAAAAAAAAGAAACATGGAATAAATAGTCAATACTCAATAGTGACAATATTTTTCATGTGCAATTACAATAAGTGTTTGATTTGAACAAATAAGTCTATTTTACTTCGGAAACCAAAAGATAATATATAATTGAATGCTTAACATTTACTTATTATGACCCATAAAAAGCATTTACTTATTTTGTAATTATTTTGTGTACTACTTTTATACATATATAAATTGTTATTACTTATTAAATCAAATGGAACACAACTTACTCACTGACCCCACTTCCTTTTCTAACAGTGGGGCCAAAGTAGTATTTTTCTTTAAGCTTCTTTAATGTTCATGCACACAAATGCATTGGTTTTAAAAACTTAAATGGGGGCAATTGCCCCCACTCAGTTCAACGCGGCGCTGCCACTGTCTATCTCTAATGAGCCACTGAAAAAACTTTGAATATTTAGGTTTACAAACGTGATATATATAGCTTGTTTATCAATGACTTGACTATTTTCGTATCTTACCAATGGGAAAATATAATATTGTGCAATCCTTGGTATGGGTAAGAAGCTTCCTTCTACAACAAGCCATGAATAAAACATGCTTCTGTGACAGCCTGTTCTTTGAAGGTATCTATATAAGTAATTTTCTATCATGCCATAATATGACGTTGGGAATATATTATTCAATGTTCTGTTGTAAATTAAAAAATTTGAGGCACTTGGGTAATGTTGGTTCTGGTGCATGTGATATTTTTATGTTATTCTTTCATTATTGGCATGATCATTATTTTAACTAAGCTATTCTGATATCATTGATCATTTTGCGAATTCTATTCCAAAATTTCCAGCCCAAGGAGTACATGGAAGTTGCAGAGAACGCAGCATCTTTTGTCAGAAGGCATCTTTATGATGAAGAGTCGCACAGGCTACAACACAGTTATAGGAATGGCCCGTCTAAAGCACCTGGATTTTTAGATGATTATGCTTTCTTAATTTCGGGGTTGCTGGATCTTTATGAGTTTGGTGGTGGGATCAATTGGCTAGTCTGGGCAATTGAATTGCAAGATACCCAGGCAAGAAACCATCTGAGAATCTGTCCTTCAAATAAAGTGTTCCGACATCTATATAATTGACTTGAAAACTGCCCTTCCAGGATGAATTATTTTTTGATCGAGAAGGAGGAGCCTATTTTAACACCCCAGGGGAAGACCCTTCAGTCCTCCTCCGTGTAAAAGAAGATTATGATGGAGCAGAGCCCTCAGGAAACTCAGTTTCTGTCATCAATCTTGTCAGACTGGCCACCATGGTTGCTGGCAGAAAGTCTGATTGTTACAGACAAAACGCAGAGCATCTTCTGGTTTGTTATTGCTTCATCAAAACTGATTTTTGTCGGATTAAAATTTAGGCTTAATTGCCAAAACATAACCCTTAGGTTTGACTAGGTTTCATTTAACCCCTTGAGGAATTTTTAGCAACAAATCATCTGAGGTTCACGACATTAGGCTGGGGGTAACGTCCTTTAGATATCCACGCGTGTGTTTCACACGTTTGGATTGTCTTGCTCCCCAACCCTATTTGGCGCGAAAACCGGACCTGATTTCATATACTTGGATTCTTAAGGGATGCCTAATTTGCTTTTTCACTCGTGGTCTTCTGGATATTTTATACTTCTAAATTTTTTGCACTCTCTTATATCGTTGCATTTTCTGATCTAATTCTGGATCCATAAACCTCAAATACTTTTCCAGCCTTTCACCCTGGTGTCCTAATCAACCTACCAAAATCCAATATTTTGCTGCTACAAAACATTTCCAGCCAAGTGCCTCACTGCTTTTGTCCTTATAGCCCAATCAATTTAGTCTCAGACCTTTCTACGTTCCTAAATCCCTTAATACTACACATCCAAACCCCAGATTCCTTAATTTTTTCTTCCTTCGATCCACCATAAAGCCACCTATGCAGATTTCATGAATCTCTCATGAGTCGCAAAGCTCCAAGCAGGTAGTTTTTCAATGTCTTTAGTGACAGCCCTATTTTAAAATAGGTTATTATATTTTTACACAATTTGAGATTTAATTCTTATATCCCTGAATTTTTCCCCATGAATAATTTAAGTTCTAGTCTTGATGAATTTATTTCATCGGGTTTCAACAAAAATTTTGAGAGTTTTTCACCATGAATTTATATCAGATGCCAGCGCTGGTGCCTATGTGGTTGCCTGTTGCCCTTTATGGTTGTTATACGTAATTTGGTGGTTGACATGCTATGCTATTGTGGCCCCAAAAGATGTGTGGATGCAAATGCATGTGTTACATCCTTTATATATGTAAGGATATATCTGTTATTTCAAAATTTATTAGCGGATGTTAGCCCCTAGCCTAACGGAGTGAACCTTACGGGGTGATTTGTTACTAAAATTCCTCAAGGGGTCAAAATGAAAACCGGTCAAACCTTAGGGTCCTTTTTTGTAATTAACCCTAAAATTTAATGTACTCAAGTTCCTTCACTTGGCTCTTTATATGATTTTACAGGCAGTTTTTGAGACAAGATTGACAGATATGGCTATGGCAGTGCCTTTGATGTGTTGTGCAGCAGACTTGCTCTCTGTTCCTTCACGGAAACAAGTTGTCTTGGTTGGTCATAAGCCCTCTATGGAGTTAGAAAACATGCTTGCTGCTGCTCATGCATCATATGATCCCAACAAAACGGTGGGTATAAAAATTTAATGTGATGCCTATTATCCTGCTGTTCCTTTGTCTTGTACTCGTGCCCCATATAATTTACGCTGTGTTTACTTTCTTTTCTTCTGGGTTCGATTATGGCAGGTAATCCACATCGATCCTGCCAATACCATGGAGATGGAATTTTGGGAAGAATACAATAGCAACATTGCCCATATGGCAAAGACTAATTATGCAGCAGAGAAGGCGGTTGCTCTTGTCTGCCAAAATTTCACTTGCAGCCCCCCTCTCTCTGACCCTAAATCCCTTGAAAGTTTGCTCGAGAAGTAACCATCCGGATATACCGTGGTTTGTAAGAAAACATAACAGTTTTAGTGCATGTAGAATGTTTATGCTAATATGTAGTTAGTATCCCGTGGAATGTTAGTTCATCAGACTCTTAAAAGGTTAGGCTAACTGTTGCCTAGCAAGTTATGTCTGTATTTTGTTTGTTCCGACCAAGAAAAACTTTCTCAAGAGAATAATTTTTGAGCTTCAATATGGCTTTTTATCACTGCATTTGGCTTATTGTGATTCGGATTTCAGTTGGGTTTTCATTCATAGGATGATGGAAGAGAAAGAAGATTACTCTTTGGAGGTGTTTGATTCGGATTATCAATAATTGGAATAAGATCGTTGTAATTTCAGATTATTTGTTTTGCGCATTTAGGTCCTTAATAATGTCATAGCAATCCTTGGATGTTTAATGTCATCCGTTTTGTTTTTAGGGTAAACACCTCATATCAAAGGATATATATATATATATATATATATATTGAAAATGAAACATATAGCCAGTTAAATATCATTATTTATGCTCGTTTAAGACAAAATTGATCAAAATAAAACTAACAATTAATTTTAAAAAATACAAAATGAGCACACACTAGCTAAAATAATTAAAACTCTTAGTCGTAAATTTGATCACTTGTAAACATTCATAAGTGAACATGGATGGAGCTTTGCCCATAACTGTGATCGAAAATGAGGTGTGAGAGTGGTAATCAGAGATGTGGATGGTTTTGTACTGAGCTTGCAAACTATGAGATTTCCCAACGTCGCAGATCCTGCAGTGGTTGAAGCTTTAGCGATTCTACATGATGTTGCGAAGGAGCTTGGCTTTCAGGGCACCATCGTTCAGGGTGACAGCCTCACTATAGTAGAAGCCTGTAAGTCTAATGTTGATAATTTAGTAGCAGTACATTATATTATAGCAGATATTATAGCTGTTTTGCCTTTTGATTTGAATTTGTCAATTGGTTTTATCGGCAGAGATGGTAATAAGGTGGTGCATTGTCTCGCTAGAATATAACGTTGATGGATGAGTAGTTTTTAAGATAGCATGAATTTCGTGTTGTTCGAAAAGTTTAGTAATACAATGCTAAACAATTTTAGTTAATATTGATGGATCATTAGTTTTTAAAATAGCCGGAATTTCGTGTTGTTTTGTATTAATATTTGAATTTTAGTTTATAATTATGATTTAATGTTGATTAATACACTATCTTTATAATTTTTTGATTGAATAATCATAATTTTATTATGATCCGTATATATAATTGCATATATTTTTTAAAAAGCATGTGATTTGATAAGAAAATATTGAAAAATACTATAAAATCCGAAATTTTGTATCGAAACAAACCAAAACCGAAATTTTATTTTAAAAACTAAATAAGTTTTCTGGCGTAAAATTTATAACCTTTGAGTCCCTTGTTTTCAAAATTTTCTCATTTTTTTTCTTAAATATTTTTCCTCCCTAATCCAGTAATCCCAATCTAATAAACTCCCTGGTCCTCTCATGGCTTTAAACAAAATAAACTCCCCAACCTAGAATAAAAGGGTCTGAGAAGTGTGAACACATCCAAGCCAGGTCCAAGAATCCAAACGAAAGCTCTGCATATCCAATCCAAGAAAAGTAGAAGAGTAAAACCCAACTAGGACCCGACAGAGGAAACGAGCAAATGCTCCACTAGGGTTTTACTATCCTGAAGGCTGAAATGACAAGATCGACCATTATCATTATCCACTGAAGCTGGCATGACAGCAATTCAAAATTTCCAGAGTTCAAGGTTCGATCACTCAGTAATCCCTTCTGTTTTCCTTTCTAAAACCTGGTTCTCGATCAAAAATCCCTTAAGAGATGTTAAACCCCTACTCGTTTCTCTTCCAAAACAATATTTTTTTTAGATCCATCACCTCCAAAATATCCGCAAAGCAGCACTCATTTACTGTCACTTACCTTATAAACTCTTGTGGGTTGTCCCCAGAATCTGCTATTTTAGCTTCTCAAAAGCTACAACTCCGGTCCCCAGAGAGACCTGACCTGGTTTTAACCCTTTTAAGGGACCAAGGATTCTCGAAAACCCTGATCTCTAATCTCATTAGGAAACGGCCTGTGCTTCTTTTAGCCAGTCCTGAGAGTACCCTTTTTCCAAAACTTGAGTTCTTCCACTCTATAGGTGTCTCAAAGACTGATCTTGCAAGAACTCTCGCTTCAGACCCAACCCTTCTGACAAGAAGCTTAGAGAATCAGATTATACCTTGTTATAACTTCCTCAAGAGTGTGCTTTTGTCCAATGAGAAGATTATTTCTGCTTTAAAGCACACTACTTTGATTTTCCTCCAGGATCAATCAAAGAATCTTATACCAAACATTAGTTTTTTGAGAGAAGTAGGCATGCCTCAGAAGTGCATTACTTTGTTGCTTACGCATTTCCCTGAGGCTATGATGCAAAGGCATGATGAGTTTCGTAAGATGGTAAGGGAGGTTAAGGAAATGGGATTTGACCCCCAAAAGTCCATCTTTGTGTTAGCAGTGCATGCCATTTCAGGGAAGGGTAATAAATCAATATGGGATAGGTGTTTTGAGGTTTATGCAAGGTGGGGTTGGTCTAAAGATGAGATTCTTGCGGCGTTTAGGAAGCATCCGCATTGTATGATGTTGTCGGAGAAGAAAATTACGAAAACCATGGATTTCTTTGTGAACAAGATGGGGTGGCCATCACAAGTGATCGCCCAATGCCCGGTGGTCTTGTTTTTAAGCTTGGAGAAGAGAATCATTCCTAGGTGTTCGGTTACTAGAATTTTGTTGTTGAAGGGATTGATAAAGGAAGATTTGAGCTTGACTACTGTGTTGTTGCCTGTGGAGAAATCCTTCTTGGAGAGGTTTGTGACCAAATATCAGGAGGATGTACCTCAATTGTTGAGCGTGTACCAAGGGAAGGTTAATCCTCATGAAGTATGATGTGAATTTGTAGAGATGGGTGAGGTTAGAACATCTTTTACCCAAATGTTGCAAGTAATAGTAATTCTTTCTTCGTTTATACTAACTGATTTTATCATTGCATAGAGTAAATGTTGTGCTGTGAGTAATAGGATTTCTTTGTTTCTGAATCTAACTTTATACTGCTTTTTTTTTTTATCACTTTTCTGAATCTAACCATATGCTTCTTTTCAAGTATTTTTTTCCTGGTTATTTTTTTCTTTTGACTGAATCTTAATTGAAATTTAATAGCACTGATACCTACATATTTTTCTGGAGGTTGTAAGTCAAAAGTTTGGTTATTGTGCTGTCAACTCTGACAGATAGTGTTGTAATGATAGTTGGTACCTAAAATGGACATATACAGGCAGATATATCTCTTTCTTAGTAAGAGAAAAACCCAGCTGGGAACCTCGTGATTGAGCTAATCTCTTGATTTGGCAAATTTAATGTGTTGTTCTATTGATACCATTTATGTTCTACTTGAATGCATGTGTTATACTATATGCAGTTGAAAGCTGCCCTGTTTTAGGAGGAATTTTGAGATGAGTCAATTAGATAGGCAGTCTTGGTTGGGAGATGGTACATTATATATATGTGACTGTCCAAGTAATTATGTATTATGTTTGGTGCTGTTTTGGCCATTTTCTAAGAGAGGAGGTCTCTCCTAGACTTGAATGCCATGACCCCTCAATGTTTTAGGATACATGCTTTAGACTAAGAGCAGCCGGCTGGGAGGGGAGAGATAGAAACATTTTTACCTTGAATCCATTTAAGTCAAGTCAACTTGCTTTACGCTAACTCAACTTGCTTTAAGTAAAGCAAGTTGACTTAAATAGCAAATCAAACATCCTCGTTGTGGTTGGAAGTGCTCAATTTAATAGTTTAGAAGGTTAGGTCAGCTGGCCGCCTCCTTACATCATCAGTACTCGACCCATCTACTGGGAAATATTTACAAGGTTCGAGGTAGAGTAACCAAGCCAGGCAAACAAGGAAATGTTAGCCATACGCATTGTTAAGGTCTTCTGCAATTGGCTACTAATTTTCATGATAGTTCAGAAGAAAGTGTGGTAGAAGACCATGTTTAAGACAATGAAGTAGTAGCAAGTCAAACTAAATAGGGGAAGAAGGGGAAGTTCAACCAGATTACAAGAGTGGTTTGATGAATTAAACAACCAGTACTAATGTACTGTATTTTTTTTGTTCTTTTTCCCTAATTGTAATGTGGAAGAAAATCATGAACTATCTTTTTCTTTTTAACTATGTCAGTAGTTTTAGGGAAGTGGGATTTAGGGAAAGATTATTGAAGACAACGAAAGGGGAGGCACCTGGTCACCAGGTGGCAACGAATGGCCAACAGGTGGAATTAATCTAACTGGCCGATGAAAAGTTCTTGCTTAATATCGTGTTATGAGAAATACATGGCATATGGATCATCTCACCGTTAAATGATATGAGAAGAGAGAAAAATAAAAAATATTTTATTTTTATTGAACGGTGAGATAAATTTTTGTACCATGTATCTCTCATGGTACTGTGTTAGTCGAATAATGTGCATGCAGCTACTGTATCGACTCAAATCAAATGATCCTGTGCACCCAACTAATCTGGTACTAGGCCTATGACATGCTGCTATTGAATTGGATCATGTATAGGCCCACGTTAATAATGCAATCCAATTATCCAATACTCAATTTGGTTTGTTGGGTACCTGCAAAATCTTTGTACGGAGAATTTGAAGGTCATTTTTTTTTCCTGTGAATTAAATGTAGGTAAAAAATTAAAATATCCATCAGATATGGAAATAGGTATGAAAAATTTAATATTTGATCCGATAAATACCAATATATTATTATATATTTATAATTAAATTTTTTTGCGTATATATATATATATATATATAATTTGTAAATGCCTCAACTATTAAGTGGCTGACCAATAAATAAAGTATCAAAATGTCAAAACTCAATGCAAAGAAAGTAATATTGTTTCTGTTTTTCTTAGGCCATCTATTAAATTGCAGCTTAATAATTTGAGTCTCTTGGTTTAATACTTACTTTCGAATTTTTTAAGAAGAGATTTATATTCGTTTCTCTTTTTCATCAATTTTAAAGATTTGATGTGCTAAAAATATCCCGCAAATCAAAAAGTAGAATCCAAGACGGTTTCAAAAGAGTATAGACATCCAAAAGTAGAATTAGTTTGAGTGAAAGAATTAAAAATAATGAAAGTATGTTTAATTTTTAAAGAAAAAAATAATTTGAATGAAAGAAGGAAAAGTGAAAGTAAGTACATAGCCTAGGCCGTATATTGGGACAATAGGAGTACTGGATCGTTTGAAACTAAACAAGCAATATAATAAAGCTAATTTTTCACTAATTTTAAACTAAAGATGTGAGTAACGATTTGGCAAAAACAACTTAACAACTTGGGACATTGCATTTATTTAAAGGTTTTGTTAATCTTTATGACATAGTTACTATATGATAAATCCAAACGTTGATGTGTAAGAATTGGGAACGCTTTATTAAGGTACTTGCCACATGCCCGTGCTATATATAGATCTTGTTCTCAGTTTTAGTTAGATGTGACAGAAGTGGCAATCAGACGGATCGGATTTGGATCGGGTCAGATTCAAATTGTTTTTTTTGTTAATAACATAATAAAATATAAATTTAAAAAGTAGACAATTATCTTTTAAAAAACTAAATAAAAAATAAATACAATCCGAGTCGGGCTTGACCCATTTACCCTAAACCACAAACCATTTGAAACCTTGGATCCTTAAATTTTGTCAAGAGTCTTTATTTATTGTCTGCATTGTCTGCATGGAACTAGCCAAAGTTAAGATATGTATGTAACCATTATTCTCCCTCCCTATAAGGTCTTAAAATGCCTTCTTGAAAATTCAGATTTCATTTCTCAAACTGAAGTGATACAATAATATAAGGAAATACATATTTGAATTTGACCATGAATAGCTTTGACCATGAATAGCTATAAACTCCAAAAGTAACAAAAATGAACTCAAATATCTTATTGGGAAAGCTAATTTTTGTCCATATTAGTTTTTATCGTAGAATTGCATCAATTCAAGTCGATTAAAACATCAAAAGTCATAACAAGAGTAAGTTAATAACTTCATTTTTTTAATTTCTTTCTTTTCCCTCGAATTCCCAAACATAATGTTACTAAATTTAATTGGACTAGTATTGTACTTCAAAGTATAAAAATAACAAACATGATTTTTTATCTGTCAAATCGATAGCCAAACAATAAAACTGTAAAAGTAAAAACTTATAGAGTTATAATATATTAGTATCGTGTTTCTTATAAGTAAATTTCAAATTCAATTCACTTTACCTCCATTTTATTTATAATTATGACTATATATATATATATATGTATATATATGAGATAATGAGATAACAATTTCTATTTTACCTCCATTAGTTTAACAAAAATAATTATTTATGTTAAAAAAAATCAGGTTAATTCGAGTTTTTGAGTCGACTTGTTTTGTGTTTCGGGTCAAGTCAAGTTCGGGTTCTCTCGGGTTTCAAGACATTCGGGTTTGGGTCATTTCGGGTTTCGGGTAATTCGGGTTCGGGTCAATTCGGGGTACAAGTCGTTTTGGGCACGAGTCATTTTTAGTTTCAGGTGTCTCAGGTTCAGGCGCTTTATTTTAATAAGTTTTCGGGTCTTGGACGGGTTAGGTTTCGGGTTATTAAAATAGAAATAAAATTCTAATGTAAAATATATATATTTATCAAAAAAAACTTACAATGTGATAAGTAGCACTAATTAAAATTAAAGTAAACTATGTTAACATATTTAATTGAACAATGTTTATCAAAAAATGATAAAAACTCTCATGGGGAGCTTAGAAACAAATTATTTAGAAGAAAAAATATTTTTAATAATGATAGAATTCAAAATTTTGGAGAAACTGACTTGTGATGTAACTCCTCGACTTCAAAAATATGTCAGTTTGCAAATCAAAACATAAATCTTTCATAAAAATACAATTATGTATACATGTAGAAATAGTGTCAAATGTGAGGCATATTTGATGGTAAGAGTTGTGTAAACATTATCATCTCTAGTTTCGGTAACCTTTATGCGAGGAATATATTCGTGGCATCATCTACAACACATCCAATCAAATTTATTATATAAACTAACATGCATAGTAAAATGAAACTAACCCCAAAATTATAAAACATAAAAAATGTCAAAGATACATCCAATAGAGCAAAAGGCAAAATATCTAGAGGGACCTCCTCAGCTCTACTAAGCACACTACTTTGAGACAAGGCTAATTTAGCTAGCTGGTGTGCAACCTGGTTTCCTATTCATCTAACATGACTACAGCGAGAACAATCATGAATGAAGAGTCCCTTAATGTCATCCACCACATCTCCATAAGGAGCCAAACAAACCTTTGTAGATTTTATTGCCGATACAATGATAGAAAAATCACTCTTAATCAAGTACATTCTGCAAACCCATCTCGTTAGCAAAATTCAAGTCTTCGTATAAAGCTAATACCTCCAATATCTTCATTGATAGTAATATTGGCATCGGTTTTGCACGCCATTATTGACCATTGTTTATCTCTAATAACCACATCAACATTAACTTTAAACATAACTACAGGAGGAAGCTTCCACTTAACTAAAGATGTATGAGACAAGTCTGTAAAAGGCAAAGATAGACTGGAAGTTGTAATCCCCTGAGAAAAAGGTGTAGTACATAAGACTTTCGGAGCTTGAACTGGAGCTCCACTATGAACAACCAAATTTCTTCAGTTCCATAAAGACAGGCAATGACGACAAAGAGGAAAATTATATTTTCATCCACCTGAATCTCAAATAAGTCATCCATCAAATCTATGAATGTATTTGGCTTCGAGCATTCCAGAATGGCTCTACAAGGATTGTACCCCCTAACATCCATGGAATCATGGCCTAACCATAATGCATGTAAAGCAAGCACTTTCATTCTCATCAGAGCATACTTGGTAGGTAGAGCCTCACGATAAGCTCTCTGCAGAAAATGTTTCATCTTATTTAGGATTTTTAGCTTCCACATGCATTCTCAAAATGAGATTCGAGAAGCAGATGAGCCACCACCCTAGCAGAAAAAAAAAACGCTATGTATAGAGAAAGTGGCACCAAACCAGCTGATCGTTTCGATTACTAGGAGCCATTTTAAGAATCAGTTCTGCTTCATGCTCTACAAACACTACCTTTACTAAAAATTCATTCCACCAATTTGAACTTGCATCAATCAGTTGGCTCATTGTTGCATTACTTGGTGAAATTCGAGGAGAATAAACTACTTTGAACAACATTAGCATGGGAATCCATCTATCATGCCAAACTCTGATATTATTCTCTTTACCAACATGCGCAAGCACTTTCATTCTCATCAGAGCATACTTTGTAGGTAAAGCCTCACGATAAGCTCTCCACAGAAAATGTTTCATCTTATTTAGGATTTTTAGCTTCCACATGCATTCTCAAAATGAGATTCGAGAAGCAGATGAGCCACCACCCTAGCAGAAAAAAAAACGCTATATATAGAGAAAGTTGCACCAAACCAGCTGATCATTTCGATTACTAAGAGCCATTTTAAGAATCAGTTCTGCTTCATGCTCTACAAAGACTACCTTTACTAAAAATTCATTCCACCAATTTGAACTTGCATCAATCAGTTGGTTCATTGTTGCATTACTTGGTAAAATTCGAGGAGAATAAACTACTTTGAACAACATTAGCATGGGAATCCATCTATCATGCCAAACTCTGATATTATTCTCATTACCAACATGCCATCTTGTTCCTTTTTCTAAAACTTTTTTGGCTCCCCAAATGCTCCTCTAAGCAAAAGAAGGGTTGTACCGCAAAATTGATGTGTTGTTTGGGAAGTATCTTGCTCTAAATAATCGATAAACAAGAGAGGAAGTGTTTTGAGATAGTTGCCAACACTGTTTAGCAAGATGGGCATCAATAAAAAACCAAAATCTTGAAAAGCCAGTCATCCCTTCTTTTTCAACTTACATATTTCTGACCATCTAATCTGGTGAATCTTCCTAGCATCACCATGACTACCCCACCAGAATTTGCATATTAGAGCATTAAGGTCATTACAGAATGAAGCTGGTAGTTTAAAGACACTCATGGCATACATAAGTATTGCTTGCGCCATGGCCTTTATAAGAACTTATTGCCCTACTTTTGAAAGAAGTTTTTCTTTCCATCCTTGAACCTTCTTCCGCAAACACTACTTCAAAGATGGGAAAATATGGGATTTTGATCTACCAATCATTGCAAGGAGCCCTAGATACTTCTTGTGACCATTGGAAGACTGCACCCCAACCATCATCTTAATTTCCTCTTGGCAGGCCAACTGTTTTTGTAATACTTGTAATTGTAAAGTAAGGGTAAAGAAGTAATTTAATAAATATGATATGAAATTGAAATAATATATTTACGCGAAGGATTTAGTATTGAATAAAATAATTCTTTTGAAAAAAAATTGGATGCATGAGGGCGTAATTACAAAGAAAATGGAAAAAAAAGGGCAAGTCCAGCGTGAAGGAGAAAAAAAAAAGAAAAAAATATATATTTTTTTTTTTTCAGAAAACAAAATGAAAAATCGTGGTAGCAAGTGTGCATGTATTACATGTGGTCGATTTCTTGGCAGTGGAGAGATGGGGGAGGGTGAAGTGCTGTTGAAGAAAAAAATATATTGTATATATATATATATATGAAAGTTAAGTTATATCACTTATATACTTACCAAATTTAGTTAAGTTATATCACTTACATACTTACCAAATTTCGTTTGATTTTCCTTCAATTTCTCTACTTCTTTAAACATTTGGGGACCGAAAGAAATGTTGAAAGAGTAAAATTTTGAAGGGGTTTTCCGGAGGAATTTTATAGGGAGTCACGAGAAGCTATCAGAAAAACATAAAGTAATAACATAATGTTTATTTTTGAATTTTTAGCATACATGAAATTTCCCCAAATTCAAAGTGGGAATTTTCAAAAGGTGTAGTTTACGAAGATTTGAAGAATAAATTAGAAATTAATACATATATTATGTCAAGTGTTGACGATTAACAACCGAGGGAAATTTCTGAGAGGAACGTGAAAGGCAAGGAGGTGATCCACGGGTAGCTTTAAGCGCTACGTGGTGAGTTAGATTTACTTTAAGTAATATAAATAAAAAAATGAAATTATCTAGTGATAATATTAAATAAATTATTAGCTTATGCTTTGGTGGTAAGTAAAAACTTGATTGATAGATATGATATGAATATTGGACACGTAGAAAATTATTAGAGGAGAAATAATATTTTTGGAATAATAAGTTGATTTAATAATAAAAGAGACACTACAAGATCAATTGTCACCGTCGGCTCTTTTTTTTACAAGATAAATTGTCACCGTCGGGTCTTGGACGGGTTAGGTTTCGGGTTATTAAAATAGAAATAAAATTCTAATGTAAAATATATATATTTATCAAAAAAAACTTACAATGTGATAAGTAGCACTAATTAAAATTAAAGTAAACTATGTTAACATATTTAATTGAACAATGTTTATCAAAAAATGATAAAAACTCTCATGGGGAGCTTAGAAACAAATTATTTAGAAGAAAAAATATTTTTAATAATGATAGAATTCAAAATTTTGGAGAAACTGACTTGTGATGTAACTCCTCGACTTCAAAAATATGTCAGTTTGCAAATCAAAACATAAATCTTTCATAAAAATACAATTATGTATACATGTAGAAATAGTGTCAAATGTGAGGCATATTTGATGGTAAGAGTTGTGTAAACATTATCATCTCTAGTTTCGGTAACCTTTATGCGAGGAATATATTCGTGGCATCATCTACAACACATCCAATCAAATTTATTATATAAACTAACATGCATAGTAAAATGAAACTAACCCCAAAATTATAAAACATAAAAAATGTCAAAGATACATCCAATAGAGCAAAAGGCAAAATATCTAGAGGGACCTCCTCAGCTCTACTAAGCACACTACTTTGAGACAAGGCTAATTTAGCTAGCTGGTGTGCAACCTGGTTTCCTATTCATCTAACATGACTACAGCGAGAACAATCATGAATGAAGAGTCCCTTAATGTCATCCACCACATCTCCATAAGGAGCCAAACAAACCTTTGTAGATTTTATTGCCGATACAATGATAGAAAAATCACTCTTAATCAAGTACATTCTGCAAACCCATCTCGTTAGCAAAATTCAAGCCTTCGTATAAAGCTAATACCTCCAATATCTTCATTGATAGTAATATTGGCATCGGTTTTGCACGCCATTATTGACCCTTGTTTATCTCTAATAACCACATCAACATTAACTTTAAACATAACTACAGGAGGAAGCTTCCACTTAACTAAAGATGTATGAGACAAGTCTGTAAAAGGCAAAGATAGACTGGAAGTTGTAATCCCCTGAGAAAAAGGTGTAGTACATAAGACTTTCGGAGCTTGAACTGGAGCTCCACTATGAACAACCAAATTTCTTCAGTTCCATAAAGACAGGCAATGACGACAAAGAGGAAAATTATATTTTCATCCACCTGAATCTCAAATAAGTCATCCATCAAATCTATGAATGTATTTGGCTTCGAGCATTCCAGAATGGCTCTACAAGGATTGTACCCCCTAACATCCATGGAATCATGGCCTAACCATAATGCATGTAAAGCAAGCACTTTCATTCTCATCAGAGCATACTTGGTAGGTAAAGCCTCACGATAAGCTCTCTGCAGAAAATGTTTCATCTTATTTAGGATTTTTAGCTTCCACATGCATTCTCAAAATGAGATTCGAGAAGCAGATGAGCCACCACCCTAGCAGAAAAAAAAAACGCTATGTATAGAGAAAGTGGCACCAAACCAGCTGATCGTTTCGATTACTAGGAGCCATTTTAAGAATCAGTTCTGCTTCATGCTCTACAAACACTACCTTTACTAAAAATTCATTCCACCAATTTGAACTTGCATCAATCAGTTGGCTCATTGTTGCATTACTTGGTGAAATTCGAGGAGAATAAACTACTTTGAACAACATTAGCATGGGAATCCATCTATCATGCCAAACTCTGATATTATTCTCTTTACCAACATGCGCAAGCACTTTCATTCTCATCAGAGCATACTTTGTAGGTAAAGCCTCACGATAAGCTCTCCACAGAAAATGTTTCATCTTATTTAGGATTTTTAGCTTCCACATGCATTCTCAAAATGAGATTCGAGAAGCAGATGAGCCACCACCCTAGCAGAAAAAAAAACGCTATATATAGAGAAAGTTGCACCAAACCAGCTGATCATTTCGATTACTAAGAGCCATTTTAAGAATCAGTTCTGCTTCATGCTCTACAAAGACTACCTTTACTAAAAATTCATTCCACCAATTTGAACTTGCATCAATCAGTTGGTTCATTGTTGCATTACTTGGTAAAATTCGAGGAGAATAAACTACTTTGAACAACATTAGCATGGGAATCCATCTATCATGCCAAACTCTGATATTATTCTCATTACCAACATGCCATCTTGTTCCTTTTTCTAAAACTTTTTTGGCTCCCCAAATGCTCCTCTAAGCAAAAGAAGGGTTGTACCGCAAAATTGATGTGTTGTTTGGGAAGTATCTTGCTCTAAATAATCGATAAACAAGAGAGGAAGTGTTTTGAGATAGTTGCCAACACTGTTTAGCAAGATGGGCATCAATAAAAAACCAAAATCTTGAAAAGCCAGTCATCCCTTCTTTTTCAACTTACATATTTCTGACCATCTAATCTGGTGAATCTTCCTAGCATCACCATGACTACCCCACCAGAATTTGCATATTAGAGCATTAAGGTCATTACAGAATGAAGCTGGTAGTTTAAAGACACTCATGGCATACATAAGTATTGCTTGCGCCATGGCCTTTATAAGAACTTATTGCCCTACTTTTGAAAGAAGTTTTTCTTTCCATCCTTGAACCTTCTTCCGCAAACACTACTTCAAAGATGGGAAAATATGGGATTTTGATCTACCAATCATTGCAAGGAGCCCTAGATACTTCTTGTGACCATTGGAAGACTGCACCCCAACCATCATCTTAATTTCCTCTTGGCAGGCCAACTGTTTTTGTAATACTTGTAATTGTAAAGTAAGGGTAAAGAAGTAATTTAATAAATATGATATGAAATTGAAATAATATATTTACGCGAAGGATTTAGTATTGAATAAAATAATTCTTTTGAAAAAAAATTGGATGCATGAGGGCGTAATTACAAAGAAAATGGAAAAAAAAAGGGCAAGTCCAGCGTGAAGGAGAAAAAAAAAAGAAAAAAAGATTTTTTTTTTTTTCAGAAAACAAAATGAAAAATCGTGGTAGCAAGTGTGCATGTATTACATGTGGTCGATTTCTTGGCAGTGGAGAGATGGGGGAGGGTGAAGTGCTGTTGAAGAAAAAAATATATTGTATATATATATATGAAAGTTAAGTTATATCACTTATATACTTACCAAATTTAGTTAAGTTATATCACTTACATACTTACCAAATTTCGTTTGATTTTCCTTCAATTTCTCTACTTCTTTAAACATTTGGGGACCGAAAGAAATGTTGAAAGAGTAAAATTTTGAAGGGGTTTTCCGGAGGAATTTTATAGGGAGTCACGAGAAGCTATCAGAAAAACATAAAGTAATAACATAATGTTTATTTTTGAATTTTTAGCATACATGAAATTTCCCCAAATTCAAAGTGGGAATTTTCAAAAGGTGTAGTTTACGAAGATTTGAAGAATAAATTAGAAATTAATACATATATTATGTCAAGTGTTGACGATTAACAACCGAGGGAAATTTCTGAGAGGAACGTGAAAGGCAAGGAGGTGATCCACGGGTAGCTTTAAGCGCTACGTGGTGAGTTAGATTTACTTTAAGTAATATAAATAAAAAAATGAAATTATCTAGTGATAATATTAAATAAATTATTAGCTTATGCTTTGGTGGTAAGTAAAAACTTGATTGATAGATATGATATGAATATTGGACACGTAGAAAATTATTAGAGGAGAAATAATATTTTTGGAATAATAAGTTGATTTAATAATAAAAGAGACACTACAAGATAAATTGTCACCGTCGGCTCTTTTTTTTACATATTCCGGAGCTTAAAAGCGCCGCAATATGAATTTTTAGCGCTTTCTACAAGCGCCGGATCAAACACTGGAAAGTATAGTGTCAAAACGCAAATACCGGCGCTTTGAAGAAGCGCCGCAATATGCAAATTTTTTCGGCGCTTATATAGCGGCACTTCAAAGCGCCGGTATATAGCGGCACTTTAGAAGCGTCGGTATGTAGCGGCACTTCAAAAGCGCCGGTATGTAGCGGCCTTTCAAAAGCGCCGGTATATAGCAGCACTTCAGAAGCGCCGGTATATAAGCGCCGTGAAATATACAGTTTCTACACCGCACACGTTTATTTCTGTTTTTACATATCTTTGACTTAAATATCAACATTCCATATGCAAATGTTCTTTGATATATAAAATGCATCATCCATAAAGATTCTTTCAGTCAACATAAACGTCCTATTTACACAAAAAAAAAACAATCATAGTTCATATATAAAATTCATACAAAAACAAGGTAATGGAAATGTAGATAGTACGAAAAATTATTTTAACATCACGAAATCAATCATGAGGTCCTCTATTAGCCAAATGCTGTAGTAAAGACTTCAACTCATCCATTTGGGATTGCATATTATTTATTTGATCATCGTGTCTCGCCGTTATTTGTTGAATTTATTGCGCATGTTGTTGATTGTTTTCTTCTATTTGTGCTCTCAAACTATTTATCTCTTCAGCATAGGCCCCATGGTGTCCCATATCATTCCTTATTTGAGCTGAATGTCCAAACACAGCAGAGGGTGTAACTCCAAAACCCTGACCTCGGACACGACCAGAACTCTCTTCACCCATAAGTTCGGTGAAGACTTCATTTTGTATTGCTAGCATCAGAGGATCTTGAAGCTGCAACAAGTTCAGCAACACGAGCTTCAGCTGTCACCTACAATTAAGAAACAATAAAAATTAAACTCCCAAAATATTTAGTAGCTAATAACAGCGCAATATACATAAAACAAAATGTGTTTATCATATTTTATACAAAAACGGGCAGCATTTCCCCTATTTTTTCATAAAACCTCCTGCAAAATAAAAGCAAATATACAATCCAAGCAATGTACCTAATTTAGACAAAATGTGCAAAGCAACAAAGAATCTATGCTCGTCGGTGGTCACCACCATACAAAATCATCCCACTTTTATCAGCACAATTCAAAAAATGTAACTAGGTCACCACCATACATTCAGCTTCCTTTGTTTAGTACATAAAATCTTCACGATACATAAAATTTGTTTAGTGCTAATCTAGTTTGGAAAAAAATGAACAGCATGATTAAGTTCCCAACCTCACCTGCTGCCAATCAAACACATTTACTGATCTAAGATTCAGATCTATATCTAATAAGTAATTAAAGAAAGAACTATTGATCATTAAGGCTATGTAGAAAACAGATCATATTTCA
Source organism: Bretschneidera sinensis (assembly GCA_023935145.1). Lineage (NCBI taxonomy): Eukaryota > Viridiplantae > Streptophyta > Magnoliopsida > Brassicales > Akaniaceae > Bretschneidera > Bretschneidera sinensis. The sequence continues at coordinate 43,166,534 of CM043697.1, read as the reverse complement.
AACACAGCTCTAATATATATGTCAGGATCACATTGCAAAACAGATTATTCCTAAAGGCACAAGAACTAGACAAATGTATTCCAAAGGCACCAAGCGAGTACTACATGTGTACACAACAAAAGAACCATTTACAAAAACAAGAGAAAGCGCCAATGAAGTCTATGAAGTCATCCTCATTTAAAAAAAAAAATAATAACATCAAACTTTTAGGTCAAATATTTTATCACCCTTCCTTGATGAAAGCTATATATTTCTTAACTTAATTGAAGGCTCTCTTCTTTCTTTCATTCCACATCAAGTGAAAATAGGAAGAAATTAAAAAAAAATTAGGCTTTTTCTCTATTTTTAAAGATGTTCAACTTACCATAAATTGTCGTGATGCATCATCAACAAAAGTTCAATCCTTGCGTTTATGAGTTTCAGCAAAAAACTCTACGCGTCCGGGCTCATTCCTATGTGTCATCTCCTACCATGTATGGAAAAAGATCAAATTGTGACAGTGACATCTTAAATGAAAGATTGGATTAATAAAGCAAATTAACTCACATATTCATCCCGTCGTCTAGCAAAACTCTTTAAACCAAATGTGTGAGGACATTGTTGTCTTTCACGTGCCGCTGTCCCTATAGTCGAATATTTCTACACCAATAATAAACCAATTGAATAATCAATCATTAATAGAAAAATAGAAACATTGAGAATGCAAATGACCATTATTGTCTTAAAACGACCTCACTCTGGTCAGAAAACCAGTAGTTCACCAGTTGCTTCCACTGGTCTTGATCTACGCCTTTTGGAACATCATTGCTCAAAACTTGTTGTTTCGTTTTGTTCTTCACGTAGTCCCTTTTCAGCACATATTGGTAGTCCCTCCATTTTTTCCCTATCATCCTCAACAAAATGTTGTCTATCGCCTCAATCGTAGGGTAATGGAACTTCCTCTACCACACAGAAAGGAAATCGATGTCAAATAAGCATTATTGGTGTTAGGGATTATGCATGTAAAACACCACAAATAAACAAAAACAGAAAGAGAGATTGGAGGCAATCAATGGTTATTAAGTTGTTACTTACCCGAATCAATATAACAAGGTCCTTCTTGTAGCTAGAAGGGACCTTCTTCCAATCTGTGTAATTAAGCGGACAAAGGTTCCCTCTCTTCGCTACCTTCCCCAACCAGCTACTTAACATTTGGCCACCTTTCTTAATAGGTTGATGACGTGCATTGAAGTGGACCACAATTTTTTCTCCACGTTCAAGAAACCACACTTGTGAGGTTCTCAAGACACGTGTCTGCTTCCTCAGCCTTCCTTCAAAATCTATACATTGAAGACATAAATTATATAATTAGTATAACAATGTGGTATCAAACTAGTTATAGATAGAATGTATTGTACTACAGAAATTACCAATTATCTCGTATTGTTCATTATCTTTGTGCTCACTTCCCGATGTTATTGGATCGGTCTCAGAATCAAGTTGTGTGTCATGATCATCGTCAAGGTGATAGTCATGCTCATTGTGAATATCTTCTTGAGGGTGTGAAGACTCAGCTGCATACTGGTTTGACATGTTATCTCTAACCGATGGAGGGATATTTTTTGACCTATACATCTTGCAATCTGTAGAGATAAAAACATTAAAATGATTATATCACCTTAATGATATCACCTTAATCTTTCTTGTTTTATATGTAAGATCTAAACATGTGTTACAACTTCCATAAACTAATTTTGTCAACAGACTCAGCACCACTATGTCATTTGTAATCAACACTCAAGTGATCTCTTCCTCAGTATGCCAGATTGCCAAGTAACTTACAGGTAAAAAGATAAGAGTCGTAATGTGACACTATAAATAACATATCCAATGTTAACATAATTGAAGGCTCCATTTCTTATCATCATACATATTTTCTCAATAAAACCACAAATTTTATTCTAAATAAACATTTTATAAAGGTCACCATGGGATGCCACCCAAGTATAAAAGATTAATCTATTTCAATGAAGTCTACTAATCTACTTCAGTTTCAAAATAAGTCACATTAATGATTAAACAAAAACCCAAAAGTATTAAGCTACCTAACCTTGATGGCCATATATCTCGCAGAACACTAGCTCAATATATTAAGCTATAATTTTTTTTAACATGCAAAAGTTTTATTTTCTGAGTTAAATACAGACGAATTTCAATAAAAAAGAGCTATAATTTCAATAAAAAATCTAAACCCAGGTAAAGGAAACTCAAAATCAAGCAAAAAAAGAAAAACTATTGAATCAAAAAGAAAAAAAAACATACATGCCCGTCTCAAAAATCAGAGCAAGAAACGAGTTTTCCCTCTTTTCAAAAGCCTGGAGGCTCAGAAATCCAGCAAGAATGAGGGCATAAAAAAACTCAGGAGAGATGCTACTCACCGGTGGAGGGAATTGCGCGATGAAAGGAAGGGCGTAGTGGAGGGAAGGGCGCGGTGGAGTGAAGGGCGCGGTGGAGGGAAGGACACGGTGAAGGGAAGGGCGTGGTGGAGGGAAGGGCGGGCAGAAGAAAAATTTTGAGGGAAAAATCTGGGGAAAAATTTGGCGCTGGAAAATATATATTGTAAATTATCGGCACTTACAAGCACCAGAATATGCCCATTGTTGTTTTGTGGCACTTAACAAAGCGCCGCAATATGCTGATTGTCAAATACCGGCACTTTGAACGAAATGGGTTTCGAGCATATACCCACAAAACAAGCGCAGACGGGTACTATATTGCGGCGTTTGTGGAAAGCACCGGTATAGAAGCGCCGACATTTACCAATTCTGTTGCAGTGAGATAAGTGAAATTCTTGATGAGCTATGGTTGATGTTTTGATATGAATTATGAGGAGATGAAATTAGTGGATCTTGACAAGCTAAGATGGATGATTTGATGTGATTTATGATGAGAGGAATTTAGTGAAATTTTTATAATAATTTGAGGAAAGACAGGATAGCTAAATTTAAATAATTTAAATTCATATTTGTTTTTTTTATGTTATTGTTCAAATGCATATTTCATATCATTGTTCATATGCATATGTATTAAATGAAAAGAAAAGAACCGGGAAGACAGCTGGTCTAATTGAAAAACCATGACAGCCGGTATGTGTTGGAAATAAAAGGGACACCGTGACAGCTGATATATGCTGGAAATAAATACCGTGACAATCGAGACAAGCTGTAAAGAAAAGAACCGAGAAGATAGTCGGTCTAAATGAGAATGAAAGAACTGGGAAGGTAGCCGGTCTAAGATAAAAATATGTCGACATATGGGAAGACATTCCCATAATAATAATTCATGCATTGTATCTGTTTTACATGTTGAGTTTATTACTGAAATGTTGTGGATATTATGCATTTATTTTATTTGTAGATAAATGAGTCTCATAGTGAGAAAAAGAAACCTAGAAGTATTACATGATAAGAACCGTCTAAATGGTAGACTTTATAATGTGAACCTCATTATGAGGTAATTATGAGATAATTGATGGTTTTAAGGTGAGCCAATAAAAAAGAAGAAGAGATTGACAGAGAATGGATCTTATGACATGTGTAGTGATAGTAGAAAGTTATTATCAAGTTATGTGAAATATAATTGATTAAATATTGAAAGATTATTTTTACAGATTGAGTACTTTTAGTAAATTTAATTCACTGAGCTTGTGAAGCTCACCCCTCATTATATAATGATTTCAGGTAGCAAGCAAGACAAATAGTTTGGTGAGTTGAGGTTCAGACGAAATCGTTTTCTGTAAGTCATGTACGTGTCAATATCCTCAAACTAATGAGAAAAGAAAATAAAAATTTATTTGTAAATACTCATGTATTTTACGTTGTATCTAAGGTTTAAAGATTAGATTGATGTAACTCCCCTGTTGAGGGTTTAGGATTGATGTAAAATTTTCTATTGGTTTTTTTTTATTTTTTATTGTTGCATATATGCATCATGCTGGGATTTTCAAAATATGACAACACTGTCTCGGGAGTGGCCAACCCGGGATGGGTCGTTACAATTTTGGTAGCAGAGCATTAGGTTTTATGATTCTGTAGACTGCATAAAAAGAAAGAAAGTGGAAGATTAAAATAAATTATATTTTAATGAACAGTCTGAGGATGACACGTGGACGTGCTAGAGCTAGAGTTAGAGTTGTTGATTTGAGAGGGCATGGTCGGCCCCCAATATTTTTGACAAGTTGAGGTTGAGTCTGAATCTGTGGTTCCTAGAAGGGAATGTGTTAACAGTATAATTTATATTGGTAAAGGTGTGAGAGAATATGAAGTTGAAAGAGATGAGCTAAAATAAGCCCTTATACATGCTTTTGAGAAAATAAATGTAACAGATGATAGAGTTGATAGCCTATAACATAAACTTGATGAACAGGCTAGGGCAATGCCTAAGGTTGTTGTAAATCCAGGAATGGTAGATGCTCAAAAGTGGAAAAGTGAGTTTATGCACGAGATACAAAGGGATTATTTTGTTTGAGATATTAAGCTAAATGCCTTATAGTTTAAAGGATCTATGAATCCTTATAAGCAGTGCTTGAGTTTTGGGAGAAACAAGTAGGGAGATTATTAGATATTTTACCAATGACTGTTAGGCAGAGAGTCGTCTTAGCTACGTTCGAGTTAGAAAGAGAGGCCCTAGAATGGGGGGAGGATATTCTTCCCAGGGTAAATGCAGATGTTGATAGACTCTTAACCTGGAATAGGTTTAAGGAGGTTTTCCTTAGACCTTTAGAGCCCAACCAGATAGAGATTTTATTAGAGGCAAATGTATTGACTATGACTCAGTATGATAAGAGATTTGTGGCTTTGTTGAGGTTTGTACCGAAAATGTTAGATCTAGAGGAGAAAAAGTGTAAGAGGTTCATAAATGAACTATATTTTAAGATTTGATCAAAACTATCTTACATGAGGCATAAGAATTATGTCAGATTGATGGATATAGACTTTAGATTGAGAAGTATGTGATAGAATTTAGAGGAAGAAGGAATTGGTGGAAGAAGGCTAGATTTGAAAAACCCAGATGTGGTACCAGTATGAGTGTGTATGGTGGAAACCACCCAGAGGAGGCGTTCCTTGTCACATGAAACTGAAGTACAAGAGTCAGAGGCAAGCATGATCTGTTACTTCTGTAGCTCAAAATACTATTGGTGGGACCTTTAGATTTGGGAGATAGGTTATGAGAACGGGGAGTCATAGCAGAGGAAGTAAGTAGGCTATAAAGGGGAAGTAGTAATTTAATGTATGATTGGGAGACAAAAGTTTGTTATAGATATATTCAGATAAGATATTTATCCCAGAATTGTCAAATTTTTTTTTTTTTTGAAGTGCTTTGTGTGTAGAGAAGGTGGACATATCAATCATGGTTAATCTTAGTGCAACCCATTTTTTTGCATCCAGTATTCATATGAAGTCTATTGAAGTATGTATTAGCCCTTTGATGCAAAACATTTTTGCTGAAGTTCCCACTAGAGATAAAGTGAAAATCATAAATGTTTACAAGGGTTGTGTGATTCGCATCGGTGATAGAGAATTTGAAGCTGATTTATTATCTTTGAACATGGTTGATTGTTCCAAAAAGAATGTAGTGTTCAAGATATAGACATGAGGAGTGTAACTTTTAGAGAGAACATAAAATACTCTCGAACTATCTTATTTTTGCTATGACCCCTAGGAGATGGTTGAAGAAGGGTTGTGAGGAGTATTTGGCATACATAATGGATTCTAAAAAAGGAAAATAGGAAGTTAGAATAAATCTTAGTGGTGAAAGATTATTCTAATGTAATTCTTGATGAGTTGTCTAGGTTACCCCCAAGTAGGGAGATTAAATTATCTATTGATGTGATACTAGGATCATCACATATATTTAATAGCACCCTACAGAATGACACCAGCTGAATTGAGAGAGTTGAACATACCATTTTAAGAATTTTTGGATAAACAACTTATCAGACCTAATGTATTTGGGGAGCCCAGGTGTTGTTCATGAAGAAGGAAGATGGAACGATAATAATGTGTATTGACTATAGATAGTTGAATGAGAACAAATATCTTTTACCCAGGATAAATGAATTGTTTGAGCAGTTGCAAGGAGTGAGAGTGTTTTCTAAGATAAACTTGAGATCAGGTTATCATTAGTTTAGGATAGAGAAGGGAGACGTGCTTAAGACTGCTTTTAGGACACATTATGGTCATAAACTTTTTGTGATGTCATTTGGATTAGCTAATGTTCCAGAAACATTCATGGACTGGATGAGTAAAGTGTTTAAACTATATCTTAACAAGTTTATGGTTGTATTTGACTTCCCAATATAATCTAAGAAGGAAAAAAAACATGTGAAACATCAGATAGTGTGTTAGAGAGTTTGATAAGAGAGAAATTATATGCAAAGTTCTCTAAGTGTGAGTATTGGTTGAATGAAATAACTTTCTTGGAACATATAATATCGAGAAATGGCATAACTGTTGATCCACAAAAGGTAGAGACAATGTTAAGTTGGGAGAAACCAACTAATGTAACTGAGATTAGAATCTTCTTGGGGTTAGCTGGTTATTATAGAAGATTCTTTCAGAATTTTTCTGTTATTATAATACTATTGGATAGACTGACCAGGAAAGAGGTAAGATTTGTATGGTGAGGGAAGTGTGAGAAAAATTTTCAATTACTAAAGGAGAAATTGGCTACAGCTCCAGTATTAGTGTTTCCTTATGGTGATGAAGGATTTGTGGTGTATAGTGACGTGTAACATCAATGATTGGGATATGTGTAACATAGGAAAGCTATGGCCCATACTTCTAAGCAATTGAAGATTCATGATAAAAATTTTCCTACTCATAACTTAGAGTTGGCTGCTATAATGTTTACTTTAAAGATTGGAGACATCATCTGTATGGAGCCACTCATGAGATATTCATGAGTTATAAGAGTTTGACATACTTACCTACCCAGAGAAAGTTGAATTTGAGGCAAAGATGGTAGATGGAGTTGATTAGTAATGATAATTGAACAATTCACCATCATCTAGAAAATGAGAAGGTGATAGCTGATGCATTAAGTAGAAAGTCTACAAGAAGTTTAACTGCTATGGGGAGACCTGATATGAAATTGATGATAGATTTAAAAGCGATAAGAATGAAGTTGAATATCAGTGATAGAAGATCATGGTTAACGAATATGGTTGTATAGTCATCCATACTAAAATGCTTTAGAGATGCAAGGTAGAGATGAAGAGATAGAAAAGATTAAGCATTGAGTGCTTACTAGAAAGCAATATGAGTTCAAAAATTTGAAATGAGGGTATTTTGGTATTGGAACATGGATTTGTGTTCCCAATGATGCGAAGTTGAGAAAAGAGATAATGAGAGAGGCACATGATGAAGTAGATTCGATGCAACCAAGTAACAATAAGATGTATAGAGGATGGAGACAGAATTTATGGTGATCAGGATTGAAGAAGGATGTAGTTGAAATTATGAGGTTGTATGGAGCACCATTAAGCATAGCATCCAATAGAGATGCTAGATTTATATCTTGGTTTTAGAGAGGCTTTCAGAAAGCCACGGGTACATAGTTGTAATTTAATATAGTTTTTTATGATGATAATGCTCAAACTAACACGCGATTATTATGTATAGCTGAGGTGTCGATCCCACAAGGAAAGCGAACTACAAGAGAAAGTGTAAACCTTAACACTAAACGATAAAGTTCAAATAAGAAAATATGAGTTTTACGAATGAAATTATATAAGAGAATTGTGAAAATATGATGAAGAATTCAATAAAGAAATAACAAGGTTCCAGGAATCCTTCCTAAGTTCGTTGCCTTATTCCTATCTTGACTCAAATGTTTTATCTCAATTACTAGTTTCAAATCCCAAACAAGTAATTTGTAAATATTCAATCAAAGCACATAAATACCCTAATGTAATTGGCATAAATTACCCTTTAATTCCAATTCTAACACACAAGATCTATCTTATAAATTATCAAGAAACGACAATATATTTCAATAATAATAGTGCAGTAATGGACAAACCTATAAGATGGATCTACCGAAATCAATTGCATCTAACAACTTTGATATAAGAAAAACTTGACTAGACTTATATGGAGGAGAAGAATGCGATCACCTGATTAAGAAAATCTAAGAGAAGAAGAATATAAATTGCAACTGTCACATGAATTCAAATCCTTCTTATTTAATCAAAGAGTAAATCATAAACAATGTTTAACAATCAATCCATACAACTAAATCAAAGGTAGAAATAAGAACAACTAGACCTAGAAACTCATCCTTTTGCCTTGCTTAGAGTTTAGTTGGACATGGAGTTCATCCTTGATCACCTTGAGGAAGAAGAAGATGGAAGCTCTTTTCAAAAACTATCCCCTCTCCTGTTCTCTGAGTCTAAATTCCTATATATAGCTGTATGGAGACGGCTTTGTAGACAGAAAAGTCACACTAGGGTTTCTGTTCAGGCTGTGTGCTTCTGCTGCTGTCCAGGCCCGGTTATGCCTGACCTTTATCTACTAAAACTGCCATAAGTTTCTCTAGAAAAATCATGTTTATAAGTCGTAAAATTCTCTAGAAAATAGACATCCGGATCTTTCCAAGAATGTATGACTCATCTCCTGGTTCTTCCTATATCAATACAATTTAATCCACAAAAATGATGGATCTGTCACGCTGAAATCACATACAGCCTGACCTTTGTCTACTAAAACTGCCATAACTTTCTCTAGAAAAATTATATTTATGAGCCATAAAATTCTCTAGAAAATAGACATCTGGATCTTTCCAAGCATATATGGAGCATCTCCTGGTTTTTCCTGAATAAATATAGTTTAATCCACAAAAATGACTGATCTGTACGGGAAATTCTGGCAATTTAGTGAAACTCCTTTCCAAATGCTTATGAACATGCATAGAATCTTCGTGCTTGAATCTTCATGCTTTAATCAATGTTAGCTTTTTCATCTCTTTTAAACCTAAAATACTTGAAAAATGCATCGAAATAAATCAATATACCAAGAATGTGAGGCAGTGTACGTGGTGAAGAAGAAAATTCGCAGATCAAAACTCGTTGATTCACAAAGAATACCGAGAAATTGATTAAGGATTGAGAAAACTCAATTAGAATTAATCATCAAAATTGTCTAGCTGTCAAGTGGCGTTACAAGCATTATAAAGAAAAACCTTAAATGCATAAAAATAAAAATTGCAGAAGAAAACCATAAACTATCAAAAAATTGCACAACTACAGGGTCTTTTGGGCCTTCGGGTGCTCTCTTTGGGCTAAGAAATCCAACTCCTGTTGTACTTCATCATACTCTCCTGGATGGAGAAGATTCGTCCTCGAATCAGAAACCTGCTCATCATCAGAATAACTGTCACCAGAGTAGGGAATGAGATGCTTAACATTAAAGACATCAGACGTGTGGACATGATTAGGAAGCTGTAAGTGGTAGGCGTTCGGATTAATCTTCTCGACGATCTCCACTGAGCTTATTTTTCGAGCGGCCAGCTTGTTGTATTCATGAGTGGGAAAGCGATTCTTAGTTAAGATAGCCCAGACATAATCCCCGACATTGAGGTCAACAGGTCTACGCTTCTTGTCTGCCTGCATATTGTATTTTTCAGTGGAGGCAATCAATTGCGACTGAGTCTGTTTGTGAACTTCCTGGAGCTGGGTGATGAAATCTTCTGCGGTTGCATGAGTGCGCACTTGATCAAGAGGGCCACGATGGACCAATCTATATACTACCTGAAAAAGGCTATAGCCAGTGCTACGATTGACCGCATGGTTGTGAGCAAATTCGGCTTGGGATAGCTTCAGATCCCAGGACTTCACATTGTCACCCACCAAATTACGCAATAAATTACCGAGTAAGCGGTTGACCACTTCTGTTTGTCCATCAATCTGTGGATGGTAAGTGTTGTGAGTTTTAAATTACTCGCAAGCGCATGAATCGTTTGCAATATAGTGTTGTGCAAGTGCGAGGTCGAATCCACAGGGAATGCGTTCTGAAAATAGCTTTCTATCTAAACTAACCTTATTTTAACCTAGTTCCGAATTGTGAATTATATTTTTGCAAAACAAATATAAACTAAACTAAACTAAATTGATTTAATAGCTAATGATGAAAACACTAAGGTTTCAAAATCCACCCAACCAAAGTAAAGCATATATCTTCATGTTCTATATAAAAAATAATCTATCTAACATTCCATGAATCCAACAAAAAACAACGAATATCCCAATTAAACCAAAAACATCCAATGTATCTGCTTTTAACAAATCACAAAGGAAATCCAATTTAATCGAAAAGGATTCGATGTATCCATCGGATGAAACACGCAGAATATCCAACAGAACAATTAAAAACTATCGATCGTAAGAATTTACTCAAACAATTGAAATAGAACATTTAAACTAAACATATTAGAATTGTATAAACATATCTGAAAATATAATGCTAAACAATAGCGAGGCTTCATCTTCAACCTTAGTTGAAGATTTTAGCCACCCATTATCATGAAACTAAATTTCACAATAAAAAGTGCTAAGCATTAAAAACTGGAAAAGAATTAAAACTGACTGTACATTGGGAGAAATTTCACACACTGAATAATGAGGTGGGATAGTGTTTATATAAGGGAATTCTCGTAGTACAATGAGTTGTAAATTCGATGTGGGATACTGCCTCTTTGTGATCTATCGCAAGTCTGGTGCGACCGATTGCAGCATGGTGCGATGCAATGCGTCTGGCACGCTGTAAGTGCTTCCTATCTGATGTGGGATGTGTGAGTCAACTACGATCGATCACAGCCTTGTTGCGCTCGAGCCCATCACAGTGCGTTGCAATATATATGTAGTATCAAAAGTTTCCTTTCCAATGTGGGATGTGTGAGTCACTTGTGATCGATCGCAAGTCTTGTGCGCTCGAGCGCAGGTGCGATTGATCTCATGCCGTGTGCGCACGATCGTAGGTGCGATCGATCGCACTAGGCATCCCCAGCTTTTGCTCTTTAAGCCCTAAAGTTTCCACATTGCTTCATTTTATTCCAAAACCTATAAAAACATAGAAAACACAGAAAATAGATAAAATAGCACAAAATAACATAATTAAGAACTCAACAAATGTAAACTAAGGGGCTAAAACATGTAATATTTAGCACTCATCAAATACCCCCAAACTTACATATTGCTAGTCCCATAGCAATACGAAACTAAAAACTAAATTAAAAACAAAGAATATAAAGATAAACTCATAACTCATGGTATCCAAAGATTTTAGGAGCACACGCCATCATGATAATGATTCATGAGCAAGCTTAAAAAGATAAACCCATCTTCGCAATGAATAGAAATGTTAAAATCTAATTACTTACAAAAGGCAGGCTAATGCATCATAAGTCTGACTCAGTGTAAAGTGAATTAGCAAATAAAAATGAAGCTTCCGAATGAGTCCAATGTGTAAGGTCTTTAAGTCTTAAGATTCACCACATTTCCCATCAGAATGAACGAAAATGGCATAGTTTTTATTTTCTTCTCTTTTTGTAAGGCTCTGTTATGTTTAGTTTCCTTAAGCTTTCTAATTGACCCATGTAGTGAGTGTTGAGTCAATGACTCCCAAACCAGATGGTTTTAGGGCATTAGGTGTACAGACACCCCTTAGGACTTACTAATTCGAGTCAAAAAGGCTACGAAATTAAACTGGCCTTAATACTATTAAACAAAATTCCAACTTTTTGACGTGAACACTCACTGCTTACTGAGGCAAGAGGTCCAGTTATTGAGTGGAAAGTTTATTTATGATCATCATTTTCATATATATATATATATATATACATATTTATATATATATATATATACATATTTATATATATATGCCAAAGTGTTAATCCAACAAGTTATCCAGTTTCAGTTAAGACATAAACGTACACATTAAAATCACATGTCATACCTCACATAATGCGTACTAATGTGCTCATGTTAGATTCGAGATCAAACATGTGAATTCTCAAATGCCTCAAGTAAGTAACTAAATTTTAAAACTTTATCAACAGATCATGTGTTCCAAAATTTAAGCTCACCAATGAATCACATCACAAAAATTGTTTAGATCAACCAAAATTTCAAAATAACATGAGCATGCATTAAAAAAAACAACAAAAAATTAGGACAAAGTGTGTGTAATGTGTCTCCCATACCCCCAAACTTAAATTACACACTGACCCCAATGTGTGAATAATATGAAAAGAGTTGACCTGGGATATGGAGAACTATCTGGACTGGTATGGCTCATAGCGTACCCCCAAACTTGATCTGCAGTACGCGTTGTCCCTGAAGACTAGAAAACAAAAAATACTGGAAACAAACATTAAGCATAAATATGTAAAATAAAAAACAAATAAAAAGATAAGCTGTAGGGTGCCTCCCATGAGCGCTAAGTTTAAAGTCTTCAACCAGACTCTCCTTAGTAGATGACCCTTAATCAGAGTAAATAGGATCCGTCAACAATATTGTCTCAATGTCCGGACTCCTCAACTCCAAGAATGGTTTTAGCCTCTGCCCATTTACCTTGAAAGTGTTACCATTCTTTGGATCCTCAATCTCGATGGCCCCATGAGGAAAAACTGACCGAATAATAAAGGGGCCGATCCATCGAGACTTGAGCTTGCCTGGGAAAAGATGCAGGCGTGAGTTGTAAAGAAGAACTTTTTGACCCAGCTCAAAAGCTCGTCTCAAAATGTTTTGGTCATGGGTTTTCTTCATTTGTGCTTTGTATGACCATGCACACTCATATGCATCATTTCGTAGCTCCTCTAATTCATTGAGTTGGAGCTTTCTTTGGGATCCAGCCTTCAAAAGATTAAAGTTCAGTTGTTTGATAGCCCAATAGGCTCTATGCTCTAATTCGACTGGAAGGTGACAGGCTTTTCCGTACACAATACAGTATGAAGACATGCCAATTGGCGTCTTGAATGCTGTTCGATATGCCCATAGTGCATCAGTCAATCGCAGAGACCAGTCCTTTCTATTGGGGTTCACAGTTTTCTCCAAAATGTGCTTAATCTCGCGATTGAAAATTTTCACTTGTCCACTCGTTTGTGGGTGATACGGGGTGGCAACTTTGTGTGTGATAAAATACTTCTTCATCAACTGCTCAAAAATCCTGTTGCAAAAATGCTTACCTCCATCACTTATAATTGCTCGAGGCGTACCAAAACGAGCAAAGATATTGTTCTTAAAAAATTAGACCACAAATCTATGGTCATTGGTCTTGCATGGAACTGCTTCCACCCATTTGGACAGATAGTCCACAGCAACTAGAATGTACAGATAGCCAAAGGAGTTTGGGAAAGGTCCCATAAAATCAATGCCTCACACATCAAAAATCTCAACAATCAGAATGGGGTTGAGAAGCATCATATTCCTCCTAGAAATACTCCATAGCTTTTGGCAACGCTCACAAGATACACAGTAAGTGTGAGAGTCTCGGAACAGGGTAGGCCAATAGAATCCGCACTGCAAAATCTTTCAAGCGGTCTTTTTAGCACTGAAATGGCCTCCACAAGCATGATCATGACAGAAGGCGATGACATTAGATTGGTCATTCTCAGGAATACACCTTCTGATGATCTGATCGGGACAATACTTGAACAAGTAAGGATCAACCCAGAAAAAATGTTTTACCATGGTAAAAAACTTTGATTTATCTTGTCGCCCCCAATGCAAAGGCATTTGACCGGTGACAAGATAGTTCACTATATCAGCAAACCATGGCACGAGATTGTGAGCAATCTACATCAATTGCTCATCAGGAAAGGTCTCAGAAATGGGAGTGGCAGCCTCAGTAAAATCTACAATCAATCTAGACAAATGGTCCGCCACCACATTTTCAGAACCTTTCTTTTCCCGAATCTCTATGTCAAACTCTTGAAGTAGCAAGATCCGTCGTATAAGACAAGATTTAGCATCTTTTTTAGAGAAAAGATACTTCAATGCTGCATAGTCCGAGTAGATAATGACTTTAGATCCTAACAAGTAGGATCTGAACTTGTCTAATGCAAAAACGACTGCTAGCAACTCATTCTCAGTGGTAGAGTAATTGAGTTGTGCATCGTTTAGAGTTCGACTTGCATAATAGATAACATGGGGAAGTTTATCAACACACTGCCCCAAAACAACTCCAACAGCATAGTCTGATGCGTCACACATAATTTCAAAAGGCACACCCCAGTTGGGTGGCTGAATAATGGGTGTGGACGTCAGAATCTTCTTCAGACCCCTAAATGCTTTCTTACAATCTTTATCAAATACAAATGGGGCATCCTTCATTAATAACTTGCACAAGGGCTGGGTAATCTTGCCGAAATTCTGGATAAATCGCCTGTAGAATCCTGCATAGCTCAGGAAAGATCGAACCTCTTTCACTGTACGTGGGGCTGGAAGGTTGGAAATCAGGTCCACCTTCACTTTGTCTACCTCAATCCCCTGATGGGATATGACGTGCTCCAGTACAATACCTTGCTTGACCATAAAATGGCACTTCTCCCAATTAAGCACCAGGTTCTTCTCCTTGCACCGCACTAAAACCAAAGTGAGATGGTGCAGACACTCCTCAAATGATGAACCGAAGACGGAGAAGTCATCCATGAAAATCTCTAAAGAACACTCCACCATGTCAGAGAATATGCTGATCATGCACCGTTGAAAAGTAGCAGGTGCATTACATAACCCAAAGGGCATGCGACGGTAGGCGAATGTCCCAAAAGGACAGGTAAATGTTGTCTTCTCCGGATATTCGGGGTCCACGGGGACCTGGTTATATCCAGAATAACCATCCAAAAGCAATAATACTCGTGCCTAGCCAAACACTCCACCATCTGATCAATAAATGGGAGTGGAAAATGATCCTTCCTTGTGGCAGTGTTCAGTTTACGGTAGTCTATACACACTCGCCACCCTGACTAAACACGAGTTGGCATGAACTCGTCGTCCTTATTTTTTACTACCGTTAATCTAGCTCGCTTGGGCACGACATGAATCGGGCTCACCCACTTGCTATCAGAGATGGGATAAATGATCCTTGCATCTAACAACTTAATAACTTCTGTCCTCACAACCTCTTGCATAGCTGGGTTGAGCCTTCTTTGTGGCTCCCTCGATGGCTTGGCATTCTCCTCCAAATGTATCTTGTGCATTACTAACGAGGGGCTGATTCCTTTAATATCCTCAATGGTCCAGCCTATAGCTTCCTTGTGTTCTCTCAACACATCTAATAATTTCTCCTCTTGAGTCTCAACCAAATCTGAAGCTATAATCACAGGTAAAGACTCTGCTGGACCTAGGAACTTATACTGAAGATTGTCTGGTAAAGGTTTAAGTTCCTTCTTAAGAGGCTCAAGTTCTTCAGTCTCTTCCTTTTCACTACTCTCCGTAGGAGCAGACTCTAAAATGGCATTTGCTTGCTCAAGTAACTTATCCAAATCCAGATTCTCTCCAAACCGAGCAAAGCATGCCTCCAGGGGGTCCTCCATGCTTGATTCATCCACTGTATCTTCAATAATTTCCTCTATTAAGCATATATTTCTCACTTCAGTAAATTCCAGTGGTTGCTTAGTGATATCAAAAATATTCAACTTCACTGTCATATTTCCGAAGGAAATCTTCATCACCCCTGTCCTACAATTGATTAGGGCGTTAGACGTGGCTAAAAATGGTCACTCTAGAATCACCGGTATCTGAATCCCTATATTCTAGACTGGCTCTGTATCTAGCACAATAAAATCCACGGGGAAATAAAACTGATCTACCTTTATCAAAACATCCTCAACTACTCCCCGTGGTATTTTCACTGACCTGTCAGCTAATTGAAGTGTTGTCGATGTGGGCTTCAATTTTCCTAACCCTAACTGCAAATAGACTGAATGGGGTAGAAGATTCACACTGGCTCCTAAATCCAATAGAGCCCTCTCAATCTGGCTGACTCCTATCATGCAAGAGATGGTAGGATACCCTGGGTCCTTATACTTGATTGGCAGCCTACACTGAAGGATTGAGCTAATCTACTCGATCAAAAATGCCTTCTTCGGGACATTTGTCCTCCTCTTAATAGTGATCAAGTCCTTTAAGAACTTGGCATATGATGGCACTTGCTCGATGGCGTCCAAAAGTGGAATATTGATTTGGACTCGCTTGAACACCTCATGAATTTCTTCAAACTTCCCTCCTTTCTTGGGCGCTTGTAATCTCTCAGGGTAAGGTGCTTTAGGTACAACCGACCTAGGAGGGTCATTCACAGTAGGAGTGGTTGTAGATGGCTCAACATCTCTCTTCTCCTTGTTGCCACTTTCTTGCCCTTGCTGCATAGCAGGGCTCTCTTTTACTCGATTGTCCACTTGTCTCCTAGATCTTAATGTGACAATCGATTGCACTTGTTTCTCCCCGTGCATAGAAGTTGATGAATTTCCAATCACAAATTGTCTCTTCGGGTTGATCATGGGCTGACCAGGGAACTTTTCCTTTTCTCTTTCACCCAAGTGACTTGCGATTTGCCCCATTTGACTCTCTAGATTGGCAATCGCTTGGGTGTTTACTATTGTCGCACTCCTCACTTCACTGATGGATTGGCCAGTCATCTTCATGAACTCCTTGAAGGTGTCCTCCAATGACTGTGAAACCGGCATTGGCGCTTGAGTGAGAGTATGGTAAGCAGATGCTGGTGCTGGATGGACTGAGCAACCATGACTTTGAATTGATGAAGGCAATCCAGGAGGGTATTGATTGTGAGCATGATGAGGGGCTCCTCCCTGATTAAGCGATTGGTTCTGCTTCCATGAAAAATTAGGGTGGTTCCGCCACCCTGGTTTGTAAGTCTCAGAGTAGGATCCACCTGATTGCCTCTTATAGTTATTGAAAGCGTTTACATATTCCGTGGGACACTCGGCAAAAGCCGGCATAGATGGACAATTCTGTGCTAAATGCATAGAACTAGCACAGATGGAACAACAATCATCATTAATTGTATTGGCAGCATTGATGGACTTGCCCATAGTGAGAGCGTCAATTTTCTTGGTGAGAGCATCTATCTTTATCTTCAAATCAGTCTCCTCATTAATCTCATAGATGCCTCCTTTCTTAGGAGCATGAATGGAATTGTCCTGACAGCTTGAAAAATCCCACTGCTGTGAGTTATCAAACAACTTGTCCAATGCCTTGTATGCTTCATCCCCTGTCAGACTTAAGAATGCCCCCCATTCATAGACTCGATCATGCTACGGTTGGGTTGAGTCAACCCTTGGTAGAAGAACTGAACAAGTCTCCACTTCTCATATCTATGTGGAGGGCATCTAATCAGTAACTCTTTAAAACGCTCCAAACTCTCAGAAAACTTCTCATCCTCATCCTGAGTGAAAGAACTAATCTCCTTTCGGTACTCATTCACTCTAGACATTGGGAAAAATTTATTATAGAATTTACTCAGCAGATTTTCCCAAGATGTAATAGACCCGGACATGTTGGAATCCAACCATGCCCTAGCTCTATCATGAAGAGAAAAAAGGAAAAGTCTAAGACGGACTGACTCCTCAGAGAAGTTCTGGAACTTGAATGTGGCACAAATATCTTTGAACTTCTTTACATGGCTGTAAGGATTTTCAAGATCTAAGCCATGAAATGAGGGTAGGAGTTGGATGACATATGGCTTTAAATCAAAATGGGTAGCATTGGTGGGTGGCAACACGATGCAGGAAGATGAGTTAGTCGCAACTGGTGCAAACAAATCTCTCAGGGACGTGGTGGAGTCCACGTTCCACGCTCCAGGTTGCTCTTGGTTCCTCAAGTTTTCTCCCATCTCAATTGTCTCTTGTTCAGCAAGTGACTTCTTCTGTCTCCTAAGAGTTCTTTCTAAATCGGGATCTAAAGGTGTCAATTCTAAATTCAGGGATCTCCGACCAAGCATACACCAAACAGAAAACAGTAAAACAAACTAACTAGCAGAAGCAGCGAAATAAAATAAAACAAAAAGAAAAATAAAACAAAAATGCTAACTAAACTAGTAGAAAAATAAAATCAATTTAGACAAAAATTTCACAAACAAACACATTCCCCGGCAACAGCGCCAAAAACTTGTTGTGAGTTTTAAATTACTCGCAAGCGCACGAATCGTTTGCAATATAGTGTTGTGCAAGTGCGAGGTCGAATCCACAGGGAATGCATTGTGAAAATAGCTTTCTATCTAAACTAACCTTATTTGAACCTAGTTCCGAATTGTGAATTATATTTTTGCAAAACAAATATAAACTAAACTAAACTAAATTGATTTAATAGCTAATGATGAAAACACTAAGGTTTCAGAATCCACCCAACCAAAGTAAAGCATATATCTTCATGTTCTATATAAAAAATAATCTATCTAATATTCCATGAATCCAACAAAAAACAACGAATATCCCAATTAAACCAAGAACATCCAATGTATCCACTTTTAACAAATCACAAAGGAAATCCAATTTAGTCGAAAAGGATTCGATGTGTCCATCGGATGAAACACGCAGAATATCCAACAGAACAATTAAAAATTATCAATCGTAAGAATTTATTCAAACAATTGAAATCGAACATTTAAACTAAACATATCAAAATTGTGTAAACATATCTGAAAATATAATGCTAAACAATGGCGAGGCTTCATCTTCAACCTTAGCTGAAGATTTTAGCCACCAATTATCATGAAACTAAATTTCACAATAAAAAGTGCTAAGCATTAAAAACTGGAAAATAATTAAAACTGACTGTACATTGGGAGAAATTCCACACACTGTTGGGCAGCACTTCCCCCGGTGGTGGCAAAAGCCCTTAGGAGATCTATTAGAATGCTAGTAGAAATCTACCAGACTGCACACTGAATAATGAGGTGGGATAGTGTTTATATAAGGGAATTCTCGGAGTACAATGAGCTGTAAATTCGATGTGGGATACCGCTTCTTTGCGATCGATCGCAAGTCTGGTGCGATCGATCGCAGTATGGTGCGATGCAATGCGTCTGGCATGCTGTAAGTGCTTCCTATCCGATGTGGGATGTGCGAGTCAACTGCGATCGATCGCAGCCTTGTTGTGGCTGTAATATATATGTAGTATCAAAAGTTTCCTTTCCAATGTGGGATGTGTGAGTCACTTGCGATCAATCACAAGTCTTGTGCGCTCGAGTGCAGGTGCGATTGATCTAATGCCGTGTGCGCTCAATCGTAGGTGCGATCAATCGCACTAAGCCTCCTCAGCTTTTGCTCTTTAAGCCCTGAAGTTTCCACATTGCTTCATTTTATTCCAAAACCTATAAAAATACAGAAAACACGGAAAATAGATAAAATAGCATAAAATAACCTAATTAAGAACTCAACAAATGTAAACTAAGGGGCTAAAACATGTAATATTTAGCACTCATCAGTAAGCACTACTAAAATTGAGGGTAGTATTAACCAATCTCCAAAGACTCCGCCAGAAATGACTAAGAAATCGAATATCACGATCAAACAGAATGGAGACAAGCAACCCATGCAAGAGATAAACCTCCCAAAAATATAACTGAGCAACATGAACAGCGTTGGTGGTACGCTTACAAGCGATGAAATGAGTCATCTTGGAAAACCGATCGACCACAACAAAGATGGAATCACTGCCATGCTTTGTGCGTGGAAGACCAAGCATAAAGTCCATACTAACATCTGTCCAAGGTTGGCTAGGTATAGGAAGAGGTATATATAAACCAGCATTAGTGGACGTACCTTTCGCCAACTGAGAAACACGACAATGAGCAACTAATCTGCCCTCTTCCTTTTGTATTGTCGGCTAAAAATAAGAAGTAGAAACCAAATGCAAGGTGCGATCACGGTTGACATGGCCCTCATTGTGCAATTCTTGAATGATCTTCAAACGTAAGATGCTGTCCGAAATACAAAGTTGGAGGCCACGGAAAAGGAACTCATCTTACAACACAAAATCTATCCTCTTGCCATTCTGGATCTTCAATAGAACTGTTGCAAAGAATAGGTCCATAGTATATAAGTCCAGAAAAGAATCAAAACCAGGAATTATGATCCGCATCTCAGCAAGTAGGCTCTGACGGTGACTCAGAGCATCAGCCACGCAGTTCAGGGATCCCACTTTGTGTTTGAGCATAAAAGTAAATTGCTCCAAGTATGATTGCCAAGAAGCATGACGAGATGAAATTTTGTCCTGACTAGAAAGGTGTTGGAGGGCGTCATGGTCCGTAAAAAGTACAAATTCATGCTGAAAGAGATAGTGGTGCCAATGCTTCACAGCTTGAACAAGCGCGTAGAATTCAACATCATATGTGCTGAAACGGAGTTTAGCACCAGAAAGTTTCTCACTGAAGTATGCAATTGGGCGACCAACTTGGCTGAGAACAACACTAATACCAGTTTTGGAAGCATCACAATGAAGTTCAGATGGTTGTGCAAAATCAGGAAGTACAAGGATTGGTGCTGTGGTCAGTTTCAATTTGATCTCTTGAAAGGCGGCTTTGGCATCGGGTGTCCAAGTGAACTTAGTACCCTTCATGCAATCAATAACGGGCGCCATAATGCTGCTGAAGTGAGGGATGAAACGACGGTAGAATGAGGCGAGACCATGAAAACTCCGCACATCTGTAATAGTTTTAGGCTGTGGCCATTGCTGTATGGCCTCTACTTTGGTATTGTCCACCGTGAGTCCATCCTTAGACACCGTATAACCCAAAAATTGAACAGTATCTATCATAAAAGCACACTTACTAGTTGCAGTATAGAATTTTTCCCTATGAAGGACCATCAAAACCTCTCACAAGTGTTGGAGATGCACCTCTAGATTAGCACCCTAAATAAGGATATCATCAAAGTAAACCACAAGAAATTTACCAATGAAAGGGCCCAGTGCTTGATTCATAACTCGCATAAATGTGCCAGGGGCATTAGAGAGGCCAAAAGGCATCACTAGCCACTCATACAAACCCTTATGAGTTTTAAATCCTGTTTTCCATTCATCGGCATGCTGGATTCAAATCTGATGGTATCCACTCTTCAAATCTAACTTGCTGAACACCATTGCACCCCCTAATTGATCAAGCAAGTCATCCAAGCGGGGTATAAGAAAGCGATAGGGTACCGTGATCTTGTTAATTGCACGACTATCCACACACATACGCCAAGTGCCATCCTTTTTGGGGGTTAAGAGGGCAGGTACAGCACATGGATTAAGGCTCTCTCAAATGTGACCCTTTGCTAATAACTCATCGACTTGGCGGCGCAATTCCTCATGTTCTTTGGGACTCGTCCTGTAATGCGATCGATTGAGCAAAATGGCTCTTGGAATCAAATCAATCTAATATTGAATGTCATGTAATAGAGGTAATTTGTTGGGAAGTGCTTCAGGAAAGACATCGGTAAATTCTGCCAATAATGGTTGAACGATAACTAGTACAGAAGAAATTGTGCTGGCAGTTTTTGTATAAAGCATATAAACGACCCTTGATTCTACCATAGCATATTCGAAGTGAGCTCTGGACAAAAGAGTGATATTGTCTCTAGTGGATGAGACAATTTTATTTTTATTGGGTAGCAACACCATTTTCTTCCCATGAAACATGAACGAGTATGTACTGGCACGGCCGTGGTGAATGGCCTCTCGATCAAATTGCCAAGGGCACCCCAGTAACAAATGATAAGCATCCATGGGTACCACATCGCAGTATATCTCATCAGTGTAGGTAGGTCCAATAGAAAATGAAACCAAGGCACGACGGGAAACAATGATATCCATACCTTTATTAAGCCAAACGAGCTTGTATGGTTTAGGGTGTTGTTCTACTTTCAAACCCAATTTCTCCACTGTCGATTTAGACATCACATTCTCACAACTACCAGAATCAATAATAAAGGGGCATACCTTCCCCCAAATTGTGCATGTGGACTGAAAAAGAGTAATACAATGCCAATCATCATCCGGGGCACGGGGAGTGAAAAAAGCCATTCGCAGCATTAATAACGGGTCGATATCACCTTCTAAAAGCTTCTCTTCAACTTCTGCATCATCATAGGTATAAAAAATGGGGTATGTATCGGTATCCATATCGTTAGTAAACAATCCCTTAGTGTTAGGATTTGCCTTACGACAGTCTGTTTGTCGGTGTCCCGTTTCGCCGCAATTAAAGCATCGGAGTCTGCCACCAAAACGACCTTGTGGAGGGCCATCACCAGCACGATTTTGGGGGAGAACAGGCAGTTGTCGTTCAGGTCCTGGTTGTGGGTGGGTAGATGAGCTGCCTCCGTGACTAGGAAACTGCTTGAATCCACCAGTCGTGCGTCGGGCTAACTGTTTCTCAGCCTGTAGTGCTCTCTGATGTGATTCAGCGACTGTCATCAGGTCAAACATATTAAGTACGTCTTGCAGTTGGAGTCGCAAACTGCCAATATACCGGGAAACCAGTTGAGTTGGAGATTCGACAATCTCCGTTCGTGCAAGCAACTGGTAGAAGTCGACGGTGTAGTCGTCGATAGATCGAGTCCCCTGACACAGGAGTTGAAAGCATTGATATAGTTCACGCTCATAGTTGTATGGTAAAAACGCTGCCTGCATATGCTTTTCGAACTTTTCCTAAGAGACGATTTTGGATTTGCTAGCGCGTGCCCTCGTTGACCTTGTTTGTTGCCACCATGCTTGGGCCCTATCACGTAATCTCATAGTGATAAGTGGAGCACGAAAAGAATCTGGAACCTCCTTGAATTCGAGAACTTCTTCCACCGTATGCAGCCAATCCAGGAATGTGTCAGCCTGGAGTCCACCATGGAATTCTGGAATGTCAACCTTAAAACCAGTCTCCCATCGTCGATCTGCTGGCCGAGGTTGGTCACGAGGGGCGGCAAAAGAGTTTTCCTCGTGGTCAGAATTGTCATTCGCTGAAGCGAACTCTTATTGTGGTTGTGGTGGTGGTGGTGGTAAGGGCAGCCAACTGTTGGGTTAGTTGGTCCACTTGCTGTCGTAATTGTACGATCTCTTCTTGCCGGAGCACATCTTCCATTTGGGCATCATTGACATGTCTCCTTGGTGGCATGTTATAGGATTGTACCAAATCTGAGGTAGCATACGTGGTGAAGAAGAAAATTCGCAGATCAAAACTCGTTGATTCACGAAGAATACCGAGAAATTGATTAAGGATTGAGAAAACTCAATTAGAATTAATCATCAAAATTGTCTAGCTGTCAAGCGGCGTTACAAACATTATAAAGAAAAACCCTAAATGCATAAAAATAAAAATTATAGAAGAGAACCATAAACTATCGAAAAATTACACAACTACAGGGTCTTTTAGGCCTTCGGGTGCTCTCTTTGGGCTAAAAAATCCCACTCCTGTTGTACTGCATCAGAATGACACTTAAGAATTATTAAGGCATAAATGTGTAATCCAGCCCTAAATCAACCCTAAATGCTAACAAACAAACACTATTAAGATGTATTTTTTGACCTAGCTTATTGCTAGTCCCTAGCAATTCAAGTGAAAGAAAAATGAAATAAATTCTATACTAGAAATCAAAACAAAACCTAAAATCCTAAAAACAAAACAAAGCAATGTTAGAGTTAATCCAAGAGTGATTCAACTTTTTGTCTCAAAAATTGCACATAACACACAACACATAGAATCATTAAATACCACCCAAGTCCAAAAACAATCCAAACATCAACCTCATATTCGTTATCGACTCTTAAACATCCATCTTGCCATAAACCATTAATCCAAACACCCGGATGATTTTATGCACAACAATCATGAATACAAGTCTTAGCCTCTAAAAACATATTAAATTGCGTGACATCAATCACAAATCAAACTCCATAGGCTCATATTTCAAATCACTCTCCACTAATATAGAAAAATCACACTACATCGGATCACTAGGTCTTTAATAGGCTTGTAACATTAGGCTAAGGTAAAAGTCAAGAAAGAACAGGAAGGATTAAACAAGTAAAAGAACTCAGTCTCTTAATTGTAAACACAACCTTTTTAAGCACTAAATAACCTTACTTCAACACCTAACTCATTTAACCATTTTTCGAGTATTTCTCTCAATAATTCAACACTTTTTTTTCTTCTTTCTTTGTCATAATTCACTTCTTTTTTTATAGCACATAATTTCTCTCTTTATTTATTATTTTTTTATTCTTCTTTTCTAGCACATAACCATTCACCTTTGTTTTCATTCTTTACTCTTTTCCACAACCGCCAACCTATCTCCTTTAATGTACTTGGGTTATGGTAGTGATGAGTGGCAAATATTGCATATTTTAGCCCCATAATTTACATTTGTTAATTCTTTATTTGTGTTCTAATATGATATTTTGTGTTATTTCTATGATTTTTAATGTTTCACTAAATTACTAGAATTACCCGTACAGATCAGTCATTTTTGCAGATTAAAATATATTAAATCAAGAAGAACCAGGAGATGAGCCATATAGGCTTGGAAAGATTTGGATGTCTATTTTCTGGAGAATTTTACGGCTCATAAACTTGATTTTTCTAGAGAAAGTTATGGCAGTTTTAGTAGACAAAGGTCAGGCTGTGCATGATTTCAGCGTACAGATCAGTCATTTTTGTGGATTAAACTGTATTGATTCAGGAAGAACCAGGAGATGAGTCATATATGTTTAGAAAGATCCAGATGTCTATTTTTTGGAGAATTTTACGGCTCATAAATAAAATTTTTCTAGAGAAAGTTATGGCAGTTTTAGTAGACAAAGGTCAGGTGTGCATGATTTCTGCGAAGGCAGAAGTTTTGAAGGGCATATGAAAGCTTAAATCCCACATCCCACATCGGTTGGAAACATATTCTACATCTCATATCCCACATTGGATTGGAAACACATTGTACTCATGGAGTTCCCCTAAAAAAGCCCTATTTCACTTTATCAAATAGGTGTGCAATCTCAGAGGCTTTGCTACCAAGGGGTGCAATCTGGAGGATTTTGCTACCAATCGGGGGAAGTACCGCGCAGCAACTGCGGGTGGAATTTCTCTCCATGTATTGTTAGTTTTAATTTATTTCTTTTAAGTTTTAAAGTTTAATGTTTAGCACTTTAATGTTTGCTTTAATTTTTCCCTTTAGATTTTTGTTGTCCATTATATTTATGGGTAACTAAATTCTCAAGTGGAGCTAGAGATGAACTTGCATAGTAGATGGTATTTTTTTTTATTTTTTAATTTATGTGTTTGATTTTCAATCACTAAAGCTCTTTTATTTTATCAGTCTTAATTCATTGGTGATGTTTTCTTCTCCGAATAATCGTAGAATTTACTATGTTTATGGATTCAGTCATGCTTTCTCTATTGAATGGATTAACTCTTTGATTATGTTGGATCAATTATTTATCATATTAATTTAATTCTTTGCTGCAATATCGCTTCCTGAGTATATTTTCATCGTTAGATTTTCTCAATAGTGATAATAATTTACGTATTTTAAAAGTGGTGAATGATTTTTCAAAGGGTTACATTTGGTTTAATCTTGGTTTATAAATCTACACCTTCCGATTAGGAATTTTGGGAATTGAGTTCCCAATTGAGTTATTCAATGAATTAAGAATAATTAAAATACCAGATTTGTGCAAGGGATTCCCGACGCTTTACTGTTTGTCAAATTAGAGAACTTTCTCTGTTAGTCACTTTGCTTCACTTTAATTTGCATTTAAAATTAATCTTTGTTCTCCATTAATCATTTAATATTTTTCTTTAGTTTCTTTGTTCCTTTTACTATTCTTTAAATTTGACTCTCTATGGAATCAACACCCCAAAGTTGTGCTACAACTACCGCGTTATCTTTTGGGCATTGCTGGGGAGACGGTAGAAGAATTGCTAGATAGTTTTTCTTTTCAGCAGTTTGTAAAGTCGGTAACTTTGTTCCTTCTTTTAGCTTGCTGCATTATTTTTTTTCTTTTTCCCTTCTTTCTTTTTATAATATTTTTATTATTTTGTGACCTTGCATGCTCAGATATAGAGACACTTTGGGTAGATTTGGTTGTAGGCTTGAGCTAGAGTCAGAATCAAACTTTTTTTAAATCCTTTATTTGACAATCCATCTAGTCCTAAAGAAATGAGTGAACACAGAGATCAACCCACTAGAACCTTTCAAGATTACCTCCACCTTACATGGATAGCCACACCATCATGCATCATGTTTCCAGCTAATACTCGCCAACTGGATTTTAAAACAGGGATGATACAGTTACTCCCTACGTTTCATAGTTTGGAAAATGAAAATCCATATGTGCACATTAGGGAGTTTGAGGAAGTAGTTACGACTTTTCATAGTCAAAATGCAATTGATGACATTGTGAGACTTAAGTTCTTTCCTTTCTCTTTGAAGGATAGAGCTAAGAGTTGGCTATACTCACTGAGACCACGATCTATTGCGTCATAGAATGAGATGACTCATGTTTTCTTTAATAAATACTTTCCCCAACATAAGACCAATGCTTTAAAAAGGAAAATCTCCACCTTTGCACAAAAAGACAGTGAGATTTTGTATCAGTCTTAGGAGAGATTTAAGGAGTTGTTGAGTATGTGTCCTCACCATGGGTATGAGAATTGGCGCTTAGTGAGCTATTTTTATGAGGGACTTACACCTAGAGAGCGCCAATTTGTGGAGATGATGTGTAATGGTGAATTCTTACAGAAAGATCCTGATGAGGCCATAGAATACCTCAATGAGCTTGCTGAAAAAGCTCACACTTGGACTGGACCTAGTGCTACTGAAAGCACAAATAGGTCACGACTTGTAGGAAACCCAAATAGTGGTGGAATTTACCATCTTAGGGAAGAGGGTAACCTAAAGGCTAAGGTCGAGATGCTCACTAGGGAGCTAGATGCATTAAAGACTAAGGACTTAAAGCCAACACACGTAGCTATTCATGCAGAGTCTTCTGGACCATGTTTTGTGTGTGGCGGGGTAGATCATCTCGCCTAGGAGTATCCTGCACTATATCATGCACCTGCATCTTCTAGGAGTTCTTTAGAAGACACTTTGCATGCTTTTATTGAGGCACAAGGTAAGGCTAACCAAAGATGTGAATCGTTGATTACGCAGGTTGTTGAAGAAAATAAGGAGATAAAGAGTCAAGTGTCCAAATTGATGAGCTCCTTGAGTGTGAATGAGCGAGGTAAGTTCCCTTCTCAAGCTCAGTCCACACCCCATGGTTAGTACATGGTGCAAAATAATTTGAAAGATGTGAATGCCATTGTGACACGAAGTGGTAAGTCATTACACATTCCAATAACGAACAAATCAGAGGATGTGAAAAAAGGTCAAGATAGTAGTGATGCCGAGCTGCCCAAAGAACCTGAGGTGACAAAGAGTCCTGTTAAGGTACCATTCCCTCAATATTTAAAATCAATCTTCCTGTTTTGCATGTGATTAAACAAGTTCCTACTTATGCAAAAATTCTCAAGGATTTGTGTACAGTTAAGAGGAAGCACCATGTGAAAAAGACAACGTTCCTGACAGAGCAAGTTAGTGCTCTAATTGAGCAGTGGATTCCTCCCAAGTACAAGGATACTGGTTGTCCAACCATTGAATGCAGCATTGGAAATCATGAGTTTAGGCAAGTTTTGCTAGATTTAGGAGCTAGCGTGAATCTAATGCCACATTCTATTTATTTGCAGTTGCAGTTGGGAGAAATCAAACCAACCACTGTGGTATTGCAATTGGCTGACCATTCAGTCGAAGTACCCCGGGGTGTGGTAGAGTATGTTCTAATTCAAATTGACAAATTTTATTATCCTATTGATTTCCTAATCCTTGACACTAGCTCTGTTGTTGATACTAATTCTAAAATTCCTTTGATTTTAGGTAGGCCCTTCCTTGCCACTGTTAATGCTCTTATTAATTGCAGGAATGGGCTCATGAAGCTGTCTTTTGGAAACATGACCCTCGAGGTGAATATCTTCCATATTGCAAAATAGCCAGAAGATGATGACGAGAGCCATCAGGCATACATGATTGACTCACTCATGGATAGGGGAGTTTCTATAGCTAATGATTTTGATCCCCTTGAGTATTTTCTTGTTAATTCTGAGTTTGATTCTATTAGTGATCCATCTGATGTAGTTGATGTTTGTTCTATTTTTGATAGAACTCAGGATTATGACATTCGGGCATGGCAACCAAAGTTTGAGGAGTTGCTTGAGAGATGTGCAAAACAAATTCCTTCAAGTGTAGAAGCACTCAAAGTTGAATTGAAGCCTCTGCCTAAGGGTTTAAAGCATCTTTTCCTTGGTCTAGGTGACACTTTAGTCTGGCTGAAGACGTTAAACTTAGCGCTTATAAGAGGCACCTCACAACATATCCTTTTGTTTTTATTGTTTTTCATATTTCTTGTTACTGTTTATTTTTAATATTTTTTGTTTTCCAGTATTACTTTAGTATTTCTTTTTCAGGGATAATGTGTGCATCAGTTCAAGTTTGGGGGTGTGTTATGAGCCATACCAGTCCAGCTAGTTCTCCATCTCCCAGGTCAGCTCTTTCCATGTTATTCACACATTGGGGACACTATGTACTTTAAGTTTGGGGGTATGGGAGACATTCACACACACTTTGTCCCAGTTTTTTTATTATATATTATTGAAAAGATAAATGCATGTTTATGATTGTTTTGAAATTTTGGTTGATCTAAACAAATACTGTGATGTGATGTCATTGGTGAGCTTAAAATCTTGAACACGTGATTTGATGATAGAGTTTTAAAATTTTGTTACTTACTTTAGGCATTTGAGAATTCACATGTTTGATGTAATCTGACACGAGCACATTAGCATAAAATAGTGTGAGGTATGACATTTGATTTTAATGTGTATGTTTCCATGACTTAACTGAAACTGGATGACTTGTTGGATAAACACTCTGGCATAGAAATATATATATATATATATATATATATATATATATATATAAATTTGCAAAAGAAAGAGAGAAAAATGCTCATGAAGATCATTAAAAAACTTTCCACTGAGTAACTGGACCTCTTGCCTCAGTAAGCAGTGAGTGTTCACGTCAAAAGGTGGGAATTTTGCTTGGTAGCATTAAGGCCAGTTTAGTTTCGTAGCCTTTTTGACTCGAGTTAGTAAGTCTTTAGGGGTGTCTTTACGCCTAATGCCCTAAAACCATCTGGTTTGGGAGTCATTGACTCAACATTCGCTACATGGGTCAATTAGAAAGCTTAAGGGAACTAAACATAGCATAGCCTTATAATAAAAGAGAGAAGAAAATAAAATTATGCCATCGTTATTCATTTTGATGGGAAATTCGATGAATCTTGTGACATGAAGACATTACACATTGGAGTTATTTGGAAACTTAATTTTAATGTGCTAGTTCACTTTACACTGAGTCAGACTTGTGATGCCTTAGTTGGCCTCTTGTAAGTAATTAGATTTTAAAATTCCTATTTATTGTGAAGATGGGTTTATATTTTAAGCTTGCTCATGAATGAATATCATGGTTTTGTGTGCTACTTAAATTTTTGGACACCATAAATGATGGATTTATATTTGTGTTCTTTGTTTTTCATTCAGTTTTTTTTATTATTTTGTTTTTCTAAAGAACTAGCAAAATGTATTTTTGAGGTATTTGATGAGTGCCAAATATTGCATATTTTGGCCCCTTAATTTACAGTTGTTAATTCTTAAGTTGTGTCCTAATATGATATTTTGTGTTAGTTCTATAATTTTTAATGTTTCACTAAATTGTTAGAATTTTCCATACAGATCAGTCATTTTTGCGGATTAAACTGTATTGATTCAAGAAGAACCAGGAGATGAGCCATATAGGCTTGGAAAGATCCAGATATCTATTTTTTTGGAGAATTTAATGGCTCGTAAATATGATTTTTTCTAGAGAAAGTTATGGCAGTTTTAGTAGACAAAGGTCAGGCTGTGCATGATTTCAGCATACAGATCAGTCATTTTTGTGAATTAAACTGTATTAATTCAGGAAGAACCAGGAGATGAGCCATATATGCTTGGAAAGATCCGGATGTCTATTTTCTGAAGAATTTTACGACTCCTAAATATGATTTTTTCTAGAGAAAGTTATGGTAGTTTTAGTAGACAAAGGTAAAGCTGTGCATGATTTTAGTGTTTGCAGAAATTTTGAGGAGCATGTGAAGGCTTAAATCCCACATCCCACATCGGATTGGAAACACATTGCACTCATGGAGTTCCCCTATAAAAGCCCCATTTCACTTCATCATATGGGTGTGCAATCTTGGAGGCTTTGCTACCAAGGGTTGCAATCTGAAGAATTTTGCTACCAATCGGGGGAAGCACTGCACAGCAGTTGCGTGTGGAATTTCTCTCTCCATGTATTGTTAGTTTTAATTTATTTCTTTTAAGTTTTAAAGTTTAATGTTTAGCACTTTAATGTTTGCTCTAATTTTTCCTTTAAGATTTTTGTTGTCCATTATATTTATGGGTAACTAAATTCTCAAGTGGGGTTAGGGATGAACTTGCACAGTAGATGATATTTTTGTTTATTTTTAATTTATGTATTTGATTTTCAATTACTGAAACTCTTTTGTTTTATCATTCTCAATTCATTGGTGATGTTTTCTTTTCCGAATAATCGTAGAATTTATTCTATTTATGGATTCAGTAATGCTTTCTCTATTGAATGGATTAGCTCTTTGATTATGTTTGGATCAATTATTTATCATATTGATTTAATACTTTGCTGTAATATCGCTTCCTGAGTATATTGTCGTCGTTAGATTTTCTCAATAGTGATAATAATTTACGTATTTTAAAAGTGGTGAATGATTTTTCAAAGGGTTACATTTGGTTTAATCTTGGTTTATAAATCTACACCTTCTGTTCGGGAATTTAGTTCCCAATTGAGTTATTCAATGAATTAAGAATAATTAAAATACAAGATTTGTGCAAGGGATTTCCGATGCTTTACTGTTTTTGAGTACTTTCTCCGTTAGTCACTTTGCTTCACTTTAATTTGCATTTAAAATTAATCTTTGTTCTCCATTAATCATTTAATATTTTTCTTTAGTTTCTTTGTTCCTTCTACTATTATTTAAATTTGTCTCACTATGGAATTGATACCCCAAAGCTGTGCTACAACTATCGTGTTATCCTTTGGGCGTAATCAAGTAGTAATATTTTTTCATATTTCTATCCTTACTTCTCTTAAGTGCTTCTTAAGAAATGTGTATAAACTAAGTTCTCTTAAAAGAAAAGTAAGGATAAAATATTTTTAGGCTCATAAAGGTAAGTAAATGGGCTATCAAAAGAAATAAGGCTATTTTTTTTTAAAAGAAAAAAGGCTTAAATAGATAATTAGCGATAAATATAACAAAGGTAAGCTTGAAAGTCTCAAACGGTCCAAAGATGGCCTACATCATATCCTAAGTAGTGTGTATTCTAGGATTTCGCCTCAACTGATTATCAAATAAGTTCTAGAGCTTGTCGAGACCGCAAAAGTATTCACAAAACATTCGCACATAAAACTTCTTTAGATGTTTTAGACTAATCATGCAATCTTACCGCAAACTAGAGTCTCAAACTAAATGAAGATCAACACTTAAAATTATTCTTAAACCGAAGTAAGATTTAACTTCTTCTAAAAGCTATATGCTATCTCAATTATAATCATATCATTGACATGTAAATTAACTCCAAAACTAACACAAAACATACTAAAAACAAACAAAACTAAACCTAATTTTTAAAAAAATTTCAAAATTTCAAAAATTTTTTTCTAACAATTTATCCTAACAAATGAATTAAAACGAAAAGGAGAAAGTGACACCAAACAATTCAATGGTATAAAATAGGAAATGTGTTTCATCCACCCCCCAACCTAAGACTTGCATTGTCCCCAATGTGAAAGAAAAAAGTCGAGAGAAAGAAAGAAGAAAAAAAAGTAAAGAAAACTAAATAAATAAATAAAAATGAAAAATGAAGTACTAAAAATAAAGATAACGAAAAAGAGTACGACATAAAAAATAATACAGTAATCCGAAAATAAAATAAAAAAATAAAAAAATTAAAATTCAACAAAATTAAAACTAATGTACAATGGAACGAAAGTACCTGATTAAGAAGGATAAACCGGGGGTACCAAAGAGATCTCTTCGGGCTTATCTTCAACACGTTCATGTTCTAAGTAGAGCTTCAACCTTTTGCCATTAACTCAAAATGCATGACCGTCGGAGGGATCTTCAACTTCTACCATTCCATTTAGAAAAACACTCTTCACAATATAAGGTCCCTTCCATCGTGATCGCAATTTTCCCGGATGGAAGTGTAACCGAGAATCATAAAGAAAAACTCGATTACCTTGTTCAAAATTTTTTCGGAGTATTTTCTGATCATGTACCGCTTTTATTCTTGACTTTAAGTTCTTAGTATTATCATATGCATCATCCTTCAACTCTGCAAGTTCATAAAGTTGCATTTTCCTCTCCTTACTGGACATCTTCAAGTCATAATTAAAATTTTGAATAGCCTAATATGCTCTATGCTCAAGTTCTACCGGTAAGTGACATGCTTTATTGAATACCAACTGATAAGGAGATGCTCTAAGAACCATCTTGTATGCTGTCTGGTATGCCCAAAGCGCATCCGATAGGCGCAAAGACCAATTTTTTCGATTTGGATTTACCATTTTTTCAAGTATTCGTTTAATCTCCTTATTTGCTAGTTCCGCTTAGCCATGGTTTATGGATGGTAAGCTGTAAAAACCTTATGGGTGACTCCACACCTGCGCATCAAAGCCTTAAAAGAATGGTTACAAAAATGTGATCTTTGATCACTAATTATAATACGTGGAGTACCGTACCTAGATAAAATATGATCTTTAAGAAATTTAACAACTTTATTATCATTAATGCGGCAAGTTATAGCTTCAACCCATTTAGAAACATAATCAACGGTAAGCAAAATGTAAAGATACCCAAAAGAAGGTGGGAATGGTCCCATAAAATCGATCCCCCAACAATCAAAGATTTCCACCACTAAGATCGGGTTGAGAGGCATCATATGACAGCGAGACAATGAACCTAGCTTTTGACATCTTTCACATGAACGACAAAACTCATTAGTATCCTTGAATAAAGTAGGCCAATAAAAACCACATTTCAAAATATTTGTGGCTGTCATTTTAATTGAAAAATGACCACCACAAGCATAAGTATGACAAAAAGTTAACACACTATCAATTCCCATATCTGGAATGCATCTTCTTATTATTTGATCGGGGAAATATTTAAAAAGATAAGAATCATTCCAATAAAAATTCTTTACCTCAGCCAAAAACTTACGCTTATCTTGTGCACTCCATGTAGATGGAACTTGACTAGAAACCAAGTAATTTGCAATGTCGGCATACCATGGTGTGTGACAAAGGGCAACAAATAAATTCTCATCCGGAAAGTCTTCGCGAATGGGCAAAATGTTGGTATCATTCTTAAATTCCAAATGAGATAGATGGTCCACCACAACATTTTCCACCCCCTTCTTGTCTTTGATGGTCAAGTCAAATTCTTACAAAAGCAACATCCAACGTATCAAACAGGCCTTAGCATCCATTTTTTAGAAAAGAAATTTAAGGGCGGAGTGATCCGTGAATATAGTGATAGGTGAACCAATTAAATAAGAGCGAAATTTATCCAATGCAAATACTACGGCTAGTAATTCTTTCTTGGTAGTGGTGTACACCATTTGAGAATGATTCAAGGTTCTACTAGTATAATAAACAACAAATGGTTTTTCCTCCTTTCTTTGTCCTAAAATAGCCCCTAAAGCATAGTCACTAGCATCACACATAATCTCAAAAGGCAAGGTAAAATCGGGTGATTGCATAATAGGGGTGGTTGTAAGCTTAGAGACAAGTGTCCTAAAGGCTTTCTCACATTTGGCAGGTTACATAAGGGTTTAGAGATAGTACTTAAATTTTGAATAAACCTTCTATAAAACCCGACATGCCCTAGAAAAGACCTAACATCTTTAATATTCTTAGGAGTGGGTAATTTAGAGATTAATTCAAATTTTGATTTATCCACTTCTATCCCCTTTTTGGACACTATATGGCCCAAAACTATTTCGGAAGACACCATAAAATGACACTTCTCCCAATTAAGGACAAGCCCCTTCACTTAACACCTACACAAAACATTTTTCAAGTTAGATAAACACGAATCAAAAGAAGTTCCAAACACGGTTAAATCATCCATAAACACTTCCATACATTTTTCAACCATGTCACTAAAAATACTCATCATGCATCTTTGAAAAGTAGCTGGTGCATTACATAAACCAAATGGCATTCTATGAAAAGCAAAAGTACCAAAAGGACAAGTAAAGATGGTTTTCTCTTGATCCTCTAAGGCAATTTCTATTTGGTAGTATCCCGAATACCCATCTAAAAATCAATAGAAAGGATGACCAGTCACACGTTCTAAGATTTGATCTATGAATGGAAGGGGAAAATGGTCTTTCCGAGTAGCCGAATTAGGTTTCCTATAATCAATGCACATATGTCACTCGGTCACTACCTTAGTTGGTACTAACACCCCCTCTTCATTTTCTAACCCACAGTTACCCCAGCTTTCTTAGGAACTACTTGAATTGGACCAATCCACTTACTATCGGATATTGAATATATAATTCCCACATCTAATAGCTTTAAGACTTCTTTCTTAACTACCTTTTCATAGTTAGGTTTAGCCTTCTTTGTGGGTCTCTACGAGGGTTAGCTCATTCTTCTAGATAAATCCTATAGGAACAAATTAAAGGGCTAATACCTTTTATGTTAGCTATAGTCCAACCTAGTGCAGATTTATGCTTTCCTAACAAATTCAACAATTTATCATATTGCACATCACTAAGTTCGGAAGAAATAATAACCGGAAAGGTATCACCTGGGCCTAAGAAGGTATGTTTGAGCCCTTTGGGCAGCGGAGCTAAATTAAGCGTTGGTGT
Organism: Bretschneidera sinensis; assembly: GCA_023935145.1. NCBI lineage: Eukaryota > Viridiplantae > Streptophyta > Magnoliopsida > Brassicales > Akaniaceae > Bretschneidera > Bretschneidera sinensis. The sequence goes on along the minus strand of CM043697.1, from coordinate 43,131,471 downwards.
CTCCTCAGAAGATGGTTTGGGTGCTTCCCTCTCTTTAGTCAACTCCTCAAAGCATGCTTGCCATGATTTCTTAATAAATCGATGTGACTTATAAAAAAACATCAACAACATCAACGACATGAGGATAAATTGAAGAATCATAAAAATCAAAATTATTAAGAAGGAATTCCAAAGAATTAGAATTATCTTTAATGTACTCATCCTCAAAAATAAGCTCATCAATCATGTAAGTGTCGAAACACTCATCCTCTTCATGTGGCTACTTTGAGACTCGAAAAACATTCAACTTCAGAGTCATATTTCCAAATGATAATGTCATTAAACCATTCCTACAATTAATGAAGGCATTGACAGTGGAAAGGAATGGTCTTCCAAGTACCAAAGGAATTTTTAACTCCGTGTTCACAATAGAAATGGTATCTAACACCAAAAATTCAATGGGATAATAGAATTTGTCAATTTGCACTAAAATATCTTCCACAATACCTCTTGGTTTTCTTACTGATCGATCCGGTAGTTGAAGTACCACGAAAGTCAGTTTGATCTCACCTAGCCCGAGTTGCAAGTAAACGGAGTAGGGCATGAGATTCACACTAGCCCCTAAATCTAGCAATGCTTGGCCACAAGCTTTGTTTCCAATTTGGCAAGCCACCATAGGACAGCCCGGATCTTTATACTTGGGCGGTGTCTTGCTATCAATTACCGCACTTGCTTGCTCCATTAAGAATGTCATCTTCTTCACATTGTGCCTCCTCTTAAGTGTGCATAGATCCTTAATGACTTTAGCATAGTTGGGAACCTGTTTTATGACATGAAGAAAATGAAGATTAATTTTAACTTGTTTAAGTTGTTCAAGAATCTCACCTTTTAATGCCGAATTTCTCTCCTTAGGTTTAAGGAGTGCTTGAGGGAAAGGCACCGGTATAGAATCACTATGGGCATCTTGTTCCTGGGGGGCTTCATCCTTGTTACTGTTAGGAATTAAATTTGATAGTAGAGTGGGTCCATCAATTTCCTTACCGCTGCGCGTAGTCATGGTATTAACCTCTTTAACATTTTGATTGTCGGGATTGGAGGTTTGTGCCATATGTTGTCCCCTTGGATTAAGTTGTGGCTGCGAAGGAAAATAACTTTACTCTTTAACCGTCAATAAATTAGTCAACTTGATGAGTTGGCTCTTTATCACCTTTTGTTCCTCTTTGACCCCTTGTTGCTCCTCTAGCAACCGTTGATTTATCTTGCCTTGCTCTTCCACACTCTGGGCATGTACCTGCATAAATGACTTAAAAGCATATTCCAAAGGTAAAGATTGTTGTGGTGCATTAGATGAAGTTGCTTTCGATCTCCATTGGGTACTAGATTGGGTAGAAGGTTATGTATCAGATCTCTAACTAAAATTAGAGTGATTCTTCCAACCGGGATTGAAGGTGTTAGAGTAAGGTGAATATGTTTTCCTAAAGGGTATACCTAAAGCATTACACTCTTCCTTCATCTCAAAATAGGTTGGACAATCCCTAGGTACATGATATACCCTATTGCACATAAAACAAGGTTCGTGGGACTCTACCCTAGCAACCAGTTCGGGGGCTCTAGCATCCTTGGTTTTTAAAACCTCAATTTCCTTAGTTAGGACCTCTAAATGGGCTTTAAGGCTACCATCTTCCTTAAGTTGATAAATTCCAGCGGTTTGGTTTCTCTTAGTACTTTCTATGGCATTGGATCCCATCCAAGTGTGAGCTTTTTTCGATAAGTCATCTAGAAAATCTATGGCTTTGTCGGGATCTTTTTGAAGAAAATCTTCATTACACATCATTTCTATAAATTGCCTTTCCCTACTTAGAAGGCCATCATAGAAATAGCTAACTTTTCGCCAACTCTCATACCCGTGGTGTGTACAAGAATTCAAAAGGTCTTTGAAACATTCCCAAACTTGATATAAGGTTTAACTATCTTTTGGTGCAAAGTTTGAGATTTGTCTCTTGAGGTTATTGGTCTTATGGGTTGGGAAATACTTTTGGAAGAAGGCTTGTGTCATCTCATCCCAACTACCTATAGACCTAGGCCTTAATGAGTAAAACCAAATCTTGGCCTTATCCTTAAGTGAAAAGGGGAAAAACCTAAGTTTGACGGTGTCTAACATATTGGCCCTACTTTGAAAGGTTGCTACTACTTCCTCAAATTCCTTAATATGAACATAGGGGTTTGCATTCTCTTATCCATGGAAAGTTGGTAGCAATTGGATCATGCCCGGATTAAACTCAGGTTATTGAACATTATGGGGGAACATGATACAAGATGGTGTGGCGGTTCGGTTAGGGTGCAAGTAGTCCTTAAGTGTCCTAGCAACATTCTCATTGTTATTGTTGGCCATGTTAACAAAATTATCTAAATTCTCATTTGGGTATGCACTATGATTTGATCTAGGTGAGCTTTCACTATCAGACATGGAAGGAGAGAGTAACTCTATTTCGGGTCTTTTAATGAATCTACCTCGCTTATCTCTCAGTCTACGCATACACCAAAGGAATTAGAGGGGGAAAAAAGAAAACAAAATAAAATCAAAACAAAGAGCAAAGAACAATGTTATCGTCTTGTCTCAAAGTTGACAATCTTCTTTGTAATTAAGCGCAGCTTCCTGGCAATGGCGCCAAAATTTGATAACGCGATTATTATGTATAGCTGAGGTGTCGATCCCACGAGGAAAGCGAACCACAAGAGAAAATGTAAACCTTAACACTAAACGATAAAGTTTAAATAAGAAAAAATGAGTTTCATGAATGAAATTATATAAGAGAATTGTGAAAATATGATGAAGAATTCAATAGAGAAATAACAAGGTTCCAGGATCCTTCCTAAGTTCGTTGCCTTATTCCTATCTTGACTTAAATGTTTTATCTCAATTACTAGTTTCACATCCCAAACAAGAAATTGGTAAATATTCAATCAAAGCACATAAATACCCTAATGTAATTGCCATAAATTACTCTTTAATTCCAATTCAAACACACAAGATCTATCTTATAAATTATTAAGAAGCGACAATATATTTCAATAATAATACTACAGTAATGGACAAACTTATAAGATAGATCTACTGAAATCAACTGCATCTTACAACTTTGACATAAGAAAAGCTTGACTAGACTTATATGGAGAAAAAGAATGAGATCACCGAATTAAGAAAATCTAAGAGAAGAAGAACATAAATTGCAGTTGTCACATGAATTCAAATCCTTCTTATTTAATGAAAGAGTAAATCATAAACAATATTTAACAATCAATCCATACAATTAAATCAAAGATAGAAATAAGAACAACTACACCTAGAAACTCATCCTTTCGCCTTGCTTGGAGTTTAGTTGGACATGAAGTTCATCCTTGATCACCTTGAAGAAGAAGAAGAAGGAAGCTCTCTTTAAAAACTCTTCTCCCCCCTGTTCTTTGAGTCTAAATTCCTATATACAGTTGTATAGAGATGGCTTTGTAGACAGAAAAGTCGCCCTAGGGTTTCTGTTCAGGCCGTGTGCTTCTGCTGCTGTCCAAGCCTGGTTCTACCTGACCTTTGTCTATTAAAACTGCCATAAGTTTCTCTAGAAAGATCATATTTATGAACCATAAAATTCTCTAAAAAATAGACATCTGGATCTTTCCAATCATATATGGCTCATCTCCTGGTTCTTCCTAAATCAATACAGTTTAATCCACAAAAATGTCTGATCTGTATGCTGAAATCATGCACAACCTGACCTTTGTCTACTAAAACTACCATAACATTCTCTAGAAAAATCATATTTATGAGTTGTAAAATTCTCCAGAAAATAGAAATCTGGATCTTTCCAAGCCTATATGGCTCATCTACTGGTTCTTCTTGAATCAATACAGTTTAATCCACAAAAATGATTGATATATACGGGCAATTCTAGCAATTTAGTGAAATTTCTTTCCAAATGCTTGTGAACATGCATAGAATCTTCGTGAATTAATCAATGTTAGATTTTCCATCTCTTTTAAAACCAAAATACCTGAAAATGCATCGAAGTAAATCAATATACCAAGAATGACACTTAAGAATTATTAAGGCATAAATGTGTAATCCAGCCCTAAATCAATCCTAAATGCTAACAAATAAACACTATTATGATGCATTTTCTAACTCTCATCACATGCTCAAACATAAAGGATTATTAGAGTACTAGGAGATATGTTAAGGGCAAATGTGATGAGTTTTTCAATAAGTTGGGACGCTTACATGCCATCGATTGAAATTGGTTATAATAATCAGTATCAAACTAGTATTGGGATGACACCGATTGAGACATTGTATGGTAGGAGGTGTAGAACTCCTATATGTTTGGAAGAAATGGAGGGAGAAATATATCTAATCCATCAATTAGTTAGTTAACAACTGAGAGGATCAAATCGGTTAGAGAGAACTGTAAAGCAGCACAGAGTAGACCAAATAGCTATGCTGATAATAAAAGAATATCTCTTGAATTTTAAGTAGGTGATTGGGTGTAATTAAAAATATCTCAATGAAAAGGTGTGTTGATGATCAGAAAGAAAGAAAAGTTGAGTCTAAGGTAAGTGGGACCCTATGAGGTTGTTGAGAAAGTTGGGCTAGTCGTGAGTAGCTTGGATTTGCCTCCAGAGTTAAAACATTTATATAATGTATTTCATGTTTCACTTTTAATAAAATGTTTACATGATGAATATTATAATATTTCGAGCTAAGCTATAGAAATTCAGAAAGATTGGGCTTATATACAAGTACCAGTGAGGATTTTAGACAAAAAGAACAAGTCTTATATAATAAAATAATTTGATTAGTTCAAGTTCTGTGGCAGAATAAGGATGTTGAAGAGATTACTTGAAAGTGTGAGACAATTACAAAGGAATATTATTCATAATTGTTTCTTGAGTTAGGTAAGGAAATTTCGGGGACGACATTTTTATAAGGTGGGTAGATTTGTAATACCCGTAATTGTAAAGTAATGGTATAGAAGTAATTTAATAAATATGATATGAATTAAAATAAAATATTTACGCGAAGGATTTAGTATTGAATAAAATAATTCTTTTGAAAAAAAACTGGACTTGTGAGGGCGTAATTACAAAGAAAATGGAAAAAAATAAAATTGGGCAGGTCCAGCATGAAGGAGAAAAAAAATAAAAAAAAAGAATTGTTTTTTTCAAAAAAAACAAAACGAAAAAACGTGGCAGCAAGTGTTGCCACCTGCTACCAAGAGAAATGAGAAGTGTGCATGTATTACATGTGGCCCATTTCGTGGCAATGGAGAGATGAGGGAGGGTGCAGTGCTGCTGAAGAAAAAATATATTGTGTGTGTATATACATATATATAAGTTAAGTTATATCACTTATATACTTACCAAATTTCGTTTGATTTTCCTTCAATGTCTCCACTTCTTTAAACATTTGGGGACCAAAAGAAATGTTGAAAGAGAAAAATTTTGAAGAGGTTTTTGGGGGTAATTTTATAGAGAGTCACGAGGAGCTCTCAGAAAAACAGAAGGTAATAATGCAATGTTTATTTTTGAATTTTTAGCATACATGAAATTTTCCTGAATTCAAAGTGGGAATTTTCAAAGGGTGTGTGGTTTATGAAGAATTGAAGAATAAATTAGAAATTTAACACAAATATTATGTCAGGTGTTGACGATCAGCAACTAGAGAAAATTTCTAAGAGGAACGGGAAAGGCAAGGAGGTGATCCACGGGTAGCTTTAAGTGCTACATGGTGAGTTAGATTTACTTTAAGTAATCTAAATAAAAAAATGAAATCATCTAGTGATAATATTAAATAAATTATTAGCTTATGCTTTGGTGGTAGATAAAAATTTGATTGATAGATATGATATGAATATTGGACTCGTAGAAAATTATTAGGGGAGAAATAATATTTTTGGAATAATAAGTTGATTTAATAATAAAAATGATAAGTGAAATTCTTGATGAGCTATGGTTGATATTTTGATACAAATTATGAGGAGATGAAATTAATGGATCTTGACAAGCTAAGATGAATGATTTGATGTGATTTATGATGAGAGGAATTTAGTTGAATTTTTATAATAATTTGAGGAAAGACAAGATAGCTAAATTTAAATAATTTGAATTCATGTATGTTTTTTTTTTATGTTATTGTTCAGATGCATATTTCATATCATTGTTCATATGCATATGCATTAAATGAAAAGAAAAAAACCGGGAAGGCAGCCGGTCTAATTGAAAAACCATGACAGCCAGTATGTGTTGGAAATAAAAGGGACACCGTGACAGCCAGTATATGCTGGAAATAAAAGCTGTGACAACTGGGACAAGCTGTAAAGAAAAGAACCGAGAATGAAGTTGGTCTAAATGAGAATGAAAGAACCAGGAAGGCAGCCGGTCTAAATGAGAATGAAAGAACCATGAAGGTAGCCAGTTTAAGATAAAAACATACTGACATGTGGGAAGACGTTCCATTAATAATAATTCATGCATTGAATCTGATTTACATGTTGAGTTTATTACTGAAATGTTGTAGATATTATGCATTTATTTTATTTGTAGATAAATGAGTCTCACAGTGAGACAGTTACAGTGAGAAAAAGAAACCTAGAAGTATTAAATGATAAAAACCATCTAAATGGTAGACTTTATGATGTGAACCTCATTACGAGGTAATTATGAGATAGTTAATGGTCTTAAGATAAACCAATAAATAAAAAGATGAGATTGATAGAAAATGGATCTTATGACATGTGTAGTGATAGTAGAAAGTTATTATCAAGTTATGTGAAATATAATTGATTAAATATTGAAAAACTATTTTTATAGATTGAGTACTTCTAGTAAATTTAATTCACTGAGCTTGTGAAGCTCACCCCTCATTGTACAATGATTTCAGGTAGCAGACAGGACAAATAGTTTGGTGAGTTGAGGTTCAAACGAAATCATTTTCTGTAAGTCACGTACGTGTCAATATCCTCAGACTAATGAGAAAAGAAAATAAAAATTTATTTGTAAATACTCATGCATTTTACGTTGTATCTAAGGTTTAAAGATCAGATTGATGTAACTCCCCTGCTGAGGGTTGAGGATTGATGTAAAATTTTCTATTTGTATTTTTTTTATTGTTGCATATATGTGTCGTGCTCCGATTTTCAAAATGTGACAACACCGTCTTGGGGGTGGCCAACCCAGGATGGGTCGTTACAGTTTTGGTCCGATTCGTGGATCTTCTTGGCTGCTTAGCCTATGCCAATGCCCTCCCTAGCCACCCATGTTGTGTTGCAAGGAAGAAATTGATCCCTCAACTCCTTGTGCAGGGTCTCCTATTCATAAATTTTGGGTCTACCTACACTGCCATCATCCTCTACATGTGTTCTCCACCACAATTTAGCATCACCAACTAAATACATAGAGGTTATAGTTACATTTTTTGTGTCGCAGATGTGAGCTGCCTTGAAATATTGCTCATCGACTTCAAAAATATGTCAGTTTTCAAATCAAAACATAAATCTTTTAGAAAAATACAATTATGTATACATGTAAAACTAGTATAAAATGTGAGGCATATTCGATGGTAAGAGTTGTGTAAACATTACCATCTTTAGTTTCGGTAACCTTTATGCGAGGAATATATTTGTGGCATCATCTACAACATATCCAATCAAATTAATTATATAAACTAATGTGTATAGTAAAATGAAACTAACCCCAAAATTATAAAACATTAAAAAAATATAAAAGATACATCCAATAGAGGAAAAGGCAAAATATCTAGAGGGACCTCCTCAGCCTTAGTAAACACACTACTTTGAGACAAAGCTAATTTAGCCAACTAGTGAGCAACCTGGTTCCCTATTCGTCTAACATGACTACAATGAGAACAATCATGAATGAGGAGTCCCTTAATATCATCCACCACATCTCCATAAGGAGCCAAACAAACCTATGTAGATTTTATTGCTGATATAATGATAGAAAAATCACTCTCAATCAGTACATTCTATAAACCCATCTCGTTAGCAAAATTCAAGCCTTTGCGCAAAGCTAATACCTCCAATATCTCCATAGACAGTAATCTTGGCATCGATTTTGCACGCCATAATTGAGCCTTGTTTATCTCTAATAACCACATCAACATTAATTTTAAACATAACTACAGGAGGAAGCTTCCACTTAACTAAAGATGTATGAGACAAGTCTGTGAAAAGTAAAGATAGATTAGAAGTTGTAATCCCCTGCGAAAAAGGTGTATTACATATAATTTTCAGAGCTTGACCTGGAGCTCCACCATGAACAATCGAATATCTTCAGTTCCATAATGACAAGCAATGACAACAGAAAGGACAATTACATTTTCATCCACTTGAATCTCAAATAAGTCAACCATCAAATCTTTGAATGTATTTGGCTTCGAGCATTCCAGAATGGCTCTACAAGGACTGTACCCCCTCACGTCCATGGAATCATGGCATAACCCTAATGCATGTAAAGTAAGCACCTTCATTCTCATAAGAGCATACTTGGTAGGTAAAGCCTCACGACAAGCTCTCCATAGAAAATGTTTCATCTTATTTAGGATTTTTAACTTCCACATGCATTCTCAAAATGAGATTCTAGAAGCAGATGAGCCACCACCCTAGCAGAAAAAAACACTACGTACAAAGAAAGTGGCACCAAACCAGCTGATCATTTCGATTACAAGCAGCCATGTTAAGAATCAGTTATGCTTCATGCTTTACAAAGACTACCTTTACTAAAAATTCATTCCACCAAGTTGAACTTACATCAATCAATTGGCTCATTGTTGCATTACTTGGTAAAATTCGAGGAGGATAAACTACTTTGAACAACATTAGCACGAGAATCCATCTATCGTGCCAAACTATGATATTATTCTCATTACCAACATGCCACCATGTTCCTTTTTCTAAAAAATTTTTGGCTCACCAAATTCTCCTCTAAATAAAATAAAGGTTGTACCCCAAAACTTATGTGTTGTTTCGGAAGTATCTTGCTCTAAATAATCGATAAACAAAAGAAGAAGTGTTTTAAGATAGCCGCCAACACTGTTAGCAAGATGGGCATCAATAAAAAACAAAAATCGTGAAAACCCAGTCATCCTTTCTTTTTCAACTTACACATTTCAGACCATCTAATCTGGTGAATCTTCCTAGCATCACCATGACTACCCCACCAGAATTTGCATATTAGAGCATTAAGGTCATTACAGAATGAAGCTGGTAGTTTAAAGACACTCATAGAATACGTAAGTATTACTTGCATCGCTGCCTTTATAAGAACTTATTGCCCTACTTTTGAAAGAAGTTTTTCTTTCCATCCTTGAACCTTCTTCCATAAACGCTACTCCAAAGGTATGAAAGTATAGGATTTTGATCTACCAATCATTGCAGAGAGCGCTAGATACTTCTCATGACCATTGGAAGACTACACCCCAACAATCATCTTAATTTTCTCTTGAACAAATAACACAGATCAATTGGCTAGTTTGGGCAATTGAATTGCAAGATACACAGGCAAGAAACCATCCGAGATTTCTTTGTCCTTCAAATAAGGTGTTCCGACATCTAGATAATTGACTTGAAAACTGCCTTTCCAGGATGAATTATTTTTGATCGAGAAGGAAGAGCCTATTTTAACACCCCAGGGAAGACCCTTCAGTCCTCTTCCATGTAAAAGAAGATTATGATGGAGTAGTGCCCTCAGGAAACTCAGTTTCTGTCATCAATTTTGTCAGACTGGCCACCATAGTTGCTGGCAGGAAGTCTGATCGTTATAGACAAAACACAGAGCATCTTCTGGGTTGTTATTGCTTCATCAAAACTGATTTTTGTGGGATTAAAATTTAGGCTTAATTACCAAAACAGAACCCAGAGGTTTGACCAGGTTTCATTTAACCCCTTGAGGAATTTTTAGCAACAAATCATCTGAGGTTCACAACTTTAGGCTGGGGGGTAAAATCTTTTGGACATCCACACGTGTGTTTCACACATTTGGATTGTCCTGCTCCCCAACCCTATTTGGCACGAAAACAGGACCTGATTTCATATACTTGGATTGTTGAGGGATACCTAATTTGCTTTGTCACTCGTGGTCTTCTGGATATTGTTACTTATAAATTTTTTATACTCTTTCTTATCTCGTTACATTTTCTGATCTAATTTTGGATCCATAAACCTCACATAGTTTTCCAGCCTTTCTCCCTGGTGTCCTAATCAACCTACCAAAATCCAATATTTTGGTGCTACAAAAGTTTCCAGCCAAGTGCCTTTTCTTTTGTGATCACTGCTTTTGTCCTGATAGCCCAATCAATTTAGTCTCAGACCTTTCTACATTCCTAAATCCCTTAATACTACACATCCAAACCCCAGATTCCTTAATTTTTTCTTTCTTCGATCCACCAATAAAGCCACCAATGCAAATTTCATGAATCTATCATGAGTTGCAAAGCTCCAAATAGATAGTTTTTCAATGTCTTTAGTGACAGCCCTATTTTAAAATAGGATATTATATTTTTACACAATTTGAGATTTAATTTTTATATCCTTGAATTATTCACCATGAATAATTTAAGTTCCAGTCTTGATGAATTTATTTCATCGGGTTTCAACAAAAATTTTGAGAGTTTTTCACCATGAATTTATATCAGATGCCAGCGTTGGTGCCTATGTGGTTGCCTATTGCCGTTTATAATTGTTATACATAATTTGGTGGTTGATATGTTATGCTATTATGGCCCCAAAAGATATGTTGATGCAAATGCATGTGTTACATCCTTTATATAAGTAAGGATATATCTGTTATTTCAAAATTTGTTAGTGGATGTTAGCCCCTAGCCTAATGGAGTTGTTGATGCAAAAAATTATCGCTGTTGACATGGCCTGGGTGTTGACGTGGCCTGGGCCCTGCACAGGTAACAAGGATGAACAAAAGGCCCTTGAGGGAGAGGGAGGGGGAGACCTCCGAGGGTGCTCCGAAGCTTAAGTTAGAACGAAAGCTTAAAAAGGGGTGAGGCCGAGGGTTAAATCTAAAAGAGCTTGGGTGTAAGTAGATCAAGTTTGAATAATATATGAAGTCTATACCTCGGCTTATTTATAGCCTTCTGAACGGGCATTGCCCACGTCTCGTCAGCGTGAAGGCATTGATTACATGCTCAGGGGATGGCGTGTAGCAAGGTGGCTGTAAGGCAGCGTGCCGTAGAGTGGCTGCACGTGTGTAGGCGACTGTAGGGCGATATGTGTAGGTGGCTGTAGGACGACATGTCGTAGGGTAGCGTAAGGTGGCTGTAGGGCTGTGTATGTAGAGGGGGCCCAGGTATAGGTTTGTTGGGCCGTTCTTCACTGGGCTGGAGTGTTTATGGGCTATGTCAGGCCTCATCATCGGCCACCCCCTTCCTTGAGTACATTTATGTGCTTAAGGAAGTATTGTGGGGCACGGTCTTTTAACAAAGGAGACAGTGTATCACTCTTGGACAGGATTGAGTCGAGTGTGAGTGGAGCTGAGCACGCACGTAGCAGTCTAAGTGCTCGGTTTTGGGGTGTTGGGTGTCCAACTCTTGGGGCACGTGAGTAAAAATTACATTAAATGGTGGACCTTGGGAACGAGTTCGTCACCCTCGGGAAGTGAAAAGTCATATAGAAAAGCGTGTGAGTGGCCTTGGAATCTTAAAGATCTTTTTTTTTTTTGCGCTTGCATTAAATACCCTCGCTGGATGTGTTTTCCCTTCTTATAAAAAGGAGGTTTCTACTAGTAAGTTCAAACCGGAGTGAGTTTTAAGAATTTAGAACTAAAATCTGAGTGCTCGGATGGTGGTGGTCTTAGAGAGGGAAGAGAGCCAACAGCTCATTGAGGGACAAATGGAAGCCAAGAGGGAGGTCGAGGTTGCGTGCCCGGAGGTAGACTCCTCAGGCCTTGATCTGCTAAAGTTTGAGGAGGAGGAATAGCTTGTTTAGTGGGAAGCAGCCTGAGGGACAAGAGCAGACGGGGGGCAAGAAGAACATCTAGGCACCGGGCAGACCTCCGTTAGGGCTCAGGATGAGTGCAGTCCGTCATAGAGGGGGGAGGTCTCCAAGACAAAAAAGCTGAAACAGCCCCTTCCTTGATTGACTTGCACTAGAATTGTTGCTTTTTTCTTTGTACTTCGAGGCCGTTAGGGTCCTCATTTGTTTGTACTTCGAGGTCGTTAGCTGTAACCTTTTAATAAATTAATAAAATACCCTTCTTTCAATTTTGTCTCGCATACATTATTTTCCTGCTTTTATACTATGCTTTCCATAAAACGAGAGCTCCATTTTGGGCGAGACCTTGGCTGAGTGTTTGAAGAGAAACTTGGCCGAGCGTTTGACAATCAGCTCAAACGCTAGGACCTGGAGAAACTTGGCCGAACATTTGACAATCGGCTCAAATGCTCGGACCTGGAGAAACTTGGCCTAGCGTTTAACAATTGGCTCAAACACTCGGACCTGGAGAAACTTAGCCGAGTGTTTGCAAAGTAGCTCAAACGCTCAGATTTGGAGAAACTTGGCCTAGCATTTGACAATCAGCTCAAACACTCGGACTTGAAGAAACGTAGCCGAGCGTTTGACAATCGGCTCAAACACTCAGACTTGGAGAAACTTGGCCGAGTGTTTGCAAAACAACTCAAACGCTTAGACTTGGTGAAACTTGGCCAAGTGTTTGACAATCAAATCAAACGCTTGGACCTAGAGAAACTTGGCCGAGCCTTTATAAAGCAGCTCAAACACTCGGACTTGGAGAAACTTGGTCGAGCATTTGACAATCAGCTCAAACACTCGGACTTGGAGAAACTTGGCCGAGTGTTTGACAATCAACTCAAACGCTCGGATTTGGAGAAACTTGTACGCTCGGACTTGGAGAAACCCGGCCGAGTGATTAAGACTTGGAGAAAACATGTTCATGGGGTCTCTTCTTTTTTGCACATATGAGCTTCTTCCTCACTTTGGGCCTCTTGGGCTTTCTTTTTTGTAGTTGCAATAAATGATGATGGCTGACATTAAATGACAGCGCATTGGCCATAGCAAAGGGCATGCTCTAATGAGAGTTAGCATCTCGGGGTACGAAAACGGTGCCTTGGTGACAACAAATGATACGTCGCTTCACTTGGAGAGTTGAGTTAATGCTCATCGGTTCTGCTACCACGGCTTCTATAAAAAGAGATCTATCCTTATTTTATTTCTCACTTGCACTGAGTGATTTTGAGAGCACATAGTTAGAGAAACACTTTGAGAGCGCTCGATTTTTTTAGGAGGTGACCCAAAAAGATCTCTTGGTGAGTAAAATGTTTGAGAGTGACGTAAGTGGGGATTTTTCGAGGGAGTTGGAGGAGGCAATGGGAGTTTCCTTTAGTGAGGAAGCCTCTTCTTTGGAGACTGTCCCTTGCAATGGGGCTCTGGCCCTTGTGCCCTACGTTTCGGGGAGAGAGGATGAGAAGGAAGTGAGGATGGAGAGTCATCTGGTGGGGAGGATGTTCGGGCGTTGATGCCCGTTAGGGAAGATGCCCTAGATACTGAGAAGGAGGAGTGGACGTTCGAAGCGAACTCCATTTTGAGTGTGGTAGAGGAGTCTGAGCTCATAAGGAACAAAATTAGGTATAGAATCCCTATGGATTACCATCTGAAGGCACCAGAAGGTGGGGAGAGGGCTTGCGATGCCTTCCCTAGTCGGGTGCCTTATGAGCTGTGCGTTTACGAACAACAGCTAAAGGCCAGGCTCAGGTTCCCTCTCCATCCGTTCTTTTGCTTGGTGCTCAGATACTTTGGTATCGCACTGAGTCAATTGGTGCCCAACTCTATCTGACTGATTCTGGCATTCATTTTCTTGTGCTAGGAGGTGAGAGGGGTAATGAACATGAACGTGTTCAAAACGCACTTCCAACTAGCCCATTTTGGTCATATAGGGTGGGTCATCACGAGTTCAAAGAGGCGAAAGAGAGTTTTAAAGTACAAGCCTTTTTCTGTAAAGAGGTAGAAATGGGCTTTCTTTTTTATAAAGAGTACTGAAAGCTTCGACATTCCTCTCGCTTGGAGTTTGGAGCGTGTTAGCAAGTGCAAAAGGCCGCACCTCTTACACCGAAAGTAGAAGACGTTGAAGGCTATGTTGGTCGTGCCCTTGGAAGTTAGGGTGCTCTTAGATAATGAAGAGCTCCACATGCCTCTGCCCTTCTAGCCTTCCGTCGGACCTCTAGCACGGTAGCCCTTAGTCTTTCAGTCTTGTAACAACTTTAATTTTTTATTCCAAGTTATTAACGATCGTTCTTTTTGCAGAGATGGATGTGGCTACCAAAGCTATGGAGAGGTCAAAATGCATGTCCCGGGAGAGAAAGAGAGTTGCAGAGGCTGGCAGCTCTGGGTAGGAGCAGAAGAAGGCCCGGGCTTCGACCCTGGTGCCCATTGTAGCAGGGAGCCCTCCAAGGGTTCCAGTTCCTGAGGAGAGGGTGGATTCCGCCGTACCCACTCCTCCCCCGGGGACCGTTTTCCTCTAGGGGAGGACCTGGGGTAGCAGTTATTTTCACGCTGCGATGGGCGCTAAGGGGAGATGATTCGGTGTTCACGTATCCGAAAGTTTCACGTGAGCACTTTATTTTGGGGATCCCTCCCCGCGATATGCTAGAGCTTTTGGCGAAGCCCCTCGAGGAACTTTGTTCGACTACGGAGACTGTTTTTTCCCAAGTATTGTTTCTTTGCTTTATCCTGGTTTTTTGGTTTATTTGCTTCTCTTTTAACAACGTTCTTGTTTCAGGCTGGAGTCCTTGCTCGGCGAAGTACTGATTTGGCTGAGCACTTGGCAAAGATTGAATATAAGCTAGAGGAGATCCGGGAGCTGATTCGGGCTTTGTCTTCCTCCCTAGAGGTGACCGAACGGGCCAAGGATGATGCCATCTTTGAGAGGGACCATCGGCGCAAGGCTGAGGATGCCCTCAGGAAGGAGAGGGACCTGATCAGGGCCTAGATAGACGACGTGGTTTCTAAGGCTGCTGAGAGGGAGGAGGTCTTGCTGGATGAGGCCATGGCTCAGATCATGACGGGCTTCAATGAGGCCAGGAGGCAGGCCAAGTCTCTCTACCCTGGGCTCGATTTTTCAGGTCTTGACCTTTGTAGCCTTTTAGGGGAATTGGGTGCAGCTGCTACCAGAGGAGATGTGGCGGATACTGCCGCGACTGGCGTCGAGGGGGTCGAAGAGGATGGGACCCAGGAGACTGTTGAGGGTGAGGCCTCAGAGGCAGTAGAGAGCGAGGACGAGGCCCATGAGGTCCCCACTTCTTTAGAATAGGCTTTTATATTTTTGTATCTAAGGCCGATAACACCTAATTTTTGTACTTCATTTTTTTAACTTAATGAAACTTCAGAATTAAAACTTCAAACTTTATTAATCTTTTGCTTTTACACTTTATTGGTAAAATTTATAGAGATTCTCCGCGTTCCAAGGGCATGGGATGGGTTTGCCATCCCATTCCTCGATCTCATAGGTACCAACCCGGCAAACTCTTTGGATTCGGTACGGACCTTCCCAATTTGAAACGAGCTTTTTTGTGTGGCGAGGATGGGACACTTCGCTTTTTTGAAGGACAAGGTCATGCAGCTTGAAGTCCTTGTGCCAAACCCAGGAGTTATAGTATCGAGCAGCTCTCTGCTGGTAGGCAGCCAGACGGATTTGGGCTTTGTCTTGGGCTTCGTCGACCACATCAGCATTCATTCGCAATCCTTCTTCTTTGTTACTTGGCTCAAAGCATTGCATGCGTATTGATGGGACTCCAATTTTGAGGGGAATGACGGCCTATGATCCGTACATCATGAAGAATGGGGTTTCTCTTGTTGGTGTTCGTATAGTTGTTTGATAAACCCAGAGGATAATAGAGAGTTGGTCAACCCACTACTTATCTACTTCGTTAAGTCTCTTTCTGATTCCTTGGAGAAGCGTCCTGTTAGTCACTTTGGCTAGGCCATTGGCTTGTGGATACCCAATGGACGAGAACCGATGCTCTATATGGAGGTCATCACAGAACATCTTGAACCGAGAGCTATCGAATTGCTTCCAGTTGTCGATGATCAATACCCGAGGAATTTTGAATCGACATACGATTGACTTCCAGACGAAATTTTGGGTTTGATGATCCGTAATGCTGGCCAGTGGCTCTGCCTTGATCCACTTAGTGAAATAATTGATGCCCACGATGATATGCTTCTTCTGCCGGGAAGCCGTGGAGAAAGGGCCAAGGATGTCCATTCCCTACATGGCAAAAGGGAGGGGACTGGTGATGGAGACAAGCGGATTAGCAGGTCGGTGCGATATCGGAGAATACTGTTGAAAACTCTTACATTTCTTGACTAAGTCGGCTGTATCATCTTTCATTTTGGGCCAATAATATCCTTGGCGGAGAACCTTGAAAGCTAAGGCCCAGGCTCCCAAGTGATTCTCGCATATTTCTTCATGGACTTCTCGGAGAGTGTAGTCAGCTTCTTGCAATCCGAGGCATCTTAGGTAAGGCAGAGTCAGAGCCCTTTCGTACAACTGCCAATCTATGATTGTGTACTGGGAGGCACGAGAGATTAGCTTCCTAGCCTGATCTTTCTGCTCGAGCATTACACCATCCCTCAAATACCGGAGGATTGGGTCCATCCATGTTTCTTCCTCTTCTACTGGTAGGACCGGGGCTTTGTCTATACTTAAAACGGAGAAGGTTTCCAAGCAGATAGCTTGGGTTGGCTCCATGTGTCGAGAGGAGGCCAGGTTGGCCAAAGCATTTGCCATAGAGTTTTCAGCTCGCTGGATCTGAGTTATCCGGAATGTCTAAAATTTACGGCAAGCTTCTTTACTTTATGGAGATATTGGACGAGCTTCTCTCCCCGAGCCTTGATCTCCTCTGTTATTTGACTTACTACCAATTGTGAGTCGCTAAATGCGTCCAGAACCTCGACGGCCAATGCTTTGGCCAATCTCAGACCAGTTAGTTGGGCTTCGTACTCTGCCTCATTATTGAAGGTATTGAACTCAAACCTTAAAGCGTACTCGATCACAAAGCCTTCTGGACTGAAGAGAATGAGTCCTGCTCCACTTCCTAGTGAATTTGAGGATCCATGTACATGGAGGGTCCACCCTGGAGGGGGTTCATTGGTCATTGATGTTGTAGACTCGTCTGGATCTATGGATAGGGTTCTCTCCACAATGAAGTCTGCCAAAGCCTGGCCCTTGATCGCTTGTCGGGGCTGGTAGCGGTTGTCGAACTCTCCCGGCTCTACTGCCCACTTTACCATTCTCTTAGAGATACTCGGACTATGCAGGACCTGTTTTAGGGGCTGATCTGTCAGAAGGATGATGGTGTGTTCCTGAAAATAGGGTCGGAGCTTCCGCGCAGCTACTACGAGGGCGTAGGCCATCTTCTCAATAGGAGGATACCTTGCCTCGGGTTTATGGAGAATTCTACTGACATAGTAAATGGGCTTCTGGATGCCCACTTCTTCCCAAACAAGGACATAGGCCACAGTACTTTGCCCAGCTGATAAGTACAGGAATAGCTCATCACTCGGGAGTGGCTTGGTTAAGAGTGCTGGGGGGGAGAACTTAGATACCTCTTCAAATCTTCGACTGGCAACTCTTGGACTATGAGAAATCTTTTGCTTTCTTGATGGCCTTAAAGAAAGGCAGACATCTTTCCGCAGATTTGGATATGAATCAGTTTAGGGCTCCGACTCTACCGGTGAGCTGTTGGATTTCTTTCACGGAATTAAGGGGGTCATATCGAGGATGGCCTTTATCTTCTCCATGTTGACTTCTATTCCTCTTTGGGTGACCATAAACCCTAGGAATTTCCCCCCTGTTACCCCGAACGCACACTTAGACGGATTCAACCTCATGTTATGTTTGCGCAGTACGCCAAATGCTTCTTCTAGGTCAGAACTGTGGTTCCGTGCCTTTGTGCTTTTGACCAGCATGTCATCCACATAGACCTCCATATTCCGCCATATGTGTTCCTTGAAGATTTTGTTTACCAACCTCTGATAGGTCGCCCCGGCATTCTTGAGCCCAAAGGGCATAACCTTGTAGTAGTATAGCCTTCGATCAGTGATAAAGGCAGTCTTGTCTTGGTCCGATCTATGCATTAAGATCTGATTGTAGCCAGAGTACGCCTCTATGAAAGAGAGGAGTTCATGCCCTGAGGTAGAGTCCACCATCTGGTCAACTCGAGGGAGAGAGAAGCTATCCTTTAGGCAGACTTTATTTAAATTAGTGAAGTCGATACAAATATGCCACTTACCACTGGCTTTTCGGACCATTACCACATTAGACACCCATTCGGGGTACCTTGCCTCTCGGATGAAGCCGGCTTCCAACAATTTATTTACTTCTGCAATGATAGCAACCTGGCGTTCTGGGGCGAAAGTCCTCTTTTTTTGGATGATTGGCTTGCACTTTGGGTCCATATTCAGACGATGCTAAATGGTTCCAAGGTTGATCCCCGGTATGTCTGATGCTAAACAGGTGAACAGGTCTTTGTTTTTCTGAAGAAGGGAAATGAACTCTTTCCTGTTCTCTTCAGAGAGGTTTGTGCCTATCTGGACGGTTCAGGTGGGGTTTTCCCCAAGGGGTACTGGAGTTAGCTTATTCAAAGGTCATCCTCTCGGGGTCTTCATCTCATCCCTAAGATCTTCCGCTTCAAGAGGCAGAGCCTCAGTCTTCTTTCCTTCCTTGACAACATTCAGATAGCAAGCCCAGGAAACTTTTTGATCTCCTCTGATCACTCCCACACCCTCACTGGTGGAAAATTAGACTTTCAAGTGATAGGTGGAGATAACGGCTTTCAGTTTGTTGAGGGTAGGTCGGTCGATGATCATATTGTAGGAGGAGGGCTGTTTGATTACTAGGAAGGTGGTCTATACTGTGGATGTCTTTGGCGCTGTTCCTGCAGTGACTGAGAGGACTATACTTCCTTCAACGAATACTGAAAATCCACCGAAACCATAGAGAGGGGTTGGGGCTGGCTCTAGGTGCCCATCCTTCAGCTCTATGCACTGAAAAGCATCATAGAACAATATGTCCGCTGAGCTTCCATTGTCAATCAGGACACGCCATACCTCATGGTTAGCTACTAAGAGAGAGATCACCACTGCATCGTCATGAAGAGTTTACATATCTTCCAGGTTATCTTCTGTAAAGGAGATTACTAGCCCTGTCCTTATTCTCTTGTGAGGGCCACTGATGGAGGCTACAGCCCTGGAGTGTCCTTTACTACTCTGCCCTGAACCGTCTCTGGTAGCTGGGCCTCCACAAATTGTCTTGATGATTCGGGTGGTGGTGGCCACCTCTTGTTTTTTCTGACTGGGCTCTTCTTGCTTAGTCTTGGGGTCTCTTCGAGGGTCCTATTATTCTGACTATTGGGGATAATGACGCCGGGTATCTCTTCTTGGCTGGGCAGGTGCATCTTTTCTTCGAGACCCTGTGAACTCCTTTAAGTGCCCTCAGCTAATGAGATCCTCAATTTGCTCTTTCAGGTCATGGAATTCCTCGGTATCATGGCCGTAGTTCTTGTATAACCTGTACCATCGTCTCTGATCCCCACCGAGATGCAGCTTCTTGGGTGGCCATTAGAGAACAGACTTGACTTGAAGCTTCATGAGGACATTGGTCCTAGTTGCATTGCGTGGAGTGAAACTATCGACTCGGGGGTGGGGTCTGTACCTGTTCTCCTAGTGGGGTCTCTTGACCATTCCTCTCTAAGGGTCATAGTCTTTCCTTTTCTTCTTTGTTTCTCCCTCTCTCTCTCTTCTGAAGGCTTGGTCGTCCTCTGCAAGCATGTACTTCTCAGCTCGGGCCAAGATCTCATTCATGTCTCTGGGCGGGCACCGAGTGAGTTTGGAGCTGAAGATATCAGACCTCAATCCATTCTTAAACACCATTACTTGGATATTTGGGTCAAGGTCAGGAATTATCCATGCCACTGTATTGAACCGGGATATGTAGGCCAGAAGCCTCTCTCCTTGATGCTGAATAATATTGAAGAGGCTCTCCGAAGTCTTCTTTGGCCCCTTATTACTAAGGAAATGTGAGGCGAAGGCATAACTGAGTTCTTTGAAATTGTTGATGCTTCCTGGTTTTAAACGCGAGTACCGAGTACCTGCAGTCTTCTCGAGAGTTAAAGGGAAGGCATGACACATGGCAGGGTTAGAATGCTGGTGCAGTATCATAGTTGTTTTGTAGTGCTATAGATGGTCTAGGGGATCCGCGGAGCCATCGTACATTTTTACTTGCTACATTCTGAAGTTTGGTAGAAGTGGGGTCTCGAGAACATCTTTCGTGAATGGAGCATCTTGGATGCTAAGCTCATCCATGATATTGAGATTTTTATGTCTCAGAGCCAAGTCTATTTTTTCTTCCGTCTCCTCGAACCGTCTGTCTAAGTTGAAGTTGCTTTTTGAGAAGAAGCTCTTCTTGGACCGACTGCAACACAGTGAGGGCTCAGTAGGGGGCTGGTCATAGGTTGGGTCACCTCTGCCGGATGAATCTGCTTGCTCGGAAGCTTGGTAAGGAGAGAAGGAAAGTTGCTAATCTCCTCCCCGTACTTGGGCCGCTAGGTCAGCTATCATCCTGAAGAGCTCCTGGAACTGAGCCTGAGTTATTGGGGCCTGAAGATGTGCAGTCGCTTCCTTGTAATTAGGAGAGTTGGTTCGGGAGAGATGAGGGTATTGTTCTCTGGTGGGGGGTCTCCTGCTTGACCCGTGGGTGGCATGCTCGAGGATTGCAAGGAACCTGAGTCCATATTGTTGGTTGCGGGCACTGCCTCAGATAGGAGCAGAGCATGCGGTTGGGGCTTCCTTGTCGGTCTTTCTGGTACTACTTCTTAGTGGCATCGTAACAGATGAGTTCTTTTGTACTTCTTCACTTTTACTATAGCGAGAGATTGTGGATTCCCATGGACAGCGCCAATCTGTTGATGCTAAAAATTGTCGCTGTTGACGTGGCTTGGTTGCTGACTTGGCATGAGTGCTGACATGGCCTGAGCCCTGCACAGGCAACACGGATGAACTAAAGTCCCTCGGAAAAAGGGAGAGGAGGAGACCTCTGAGGGCGCTCCGAAGCTTAAGTTAGAATGTAAGCTTAAAAAGGGGCGAGGCCAAGGGTTAAATCTAAAAGAGCTTGGGTATAAGTAGATCAAGTCTGAATAATATATGAAGTCCATATGGCTTATTTATAGCCTTCTGAATGGGCATTGCCCACGTCTCGTCAGTGTGAAGGCATTGATTACACGCTCAGGGGACGGTGTGTCGAAGGGTGGCTGCAAGGCAACGTGCCGTAGGGTGGCTGCAGGGCTGCGTGTGTAGGCGGCTATAGGACGACATGTGTAAGCGGCTATAGGACGGCATGTCGTAGGGTGGCTGCAGGGCTGTGTATGTAGAGGAGGCCCAGGTATAGGTTTGTTGGGCCGTTCTTCATTGAGCCGGAGTATTTATTGGGCCGGAGTGTTTTTGGGCTACATCAAGCCTCATCAGGAGTGAACCTTACGGTGTGATTTGTTACTAAAATTCCTCAAGGGGTCAAAATGAAAACCGGTCAAACCTTAGTGTCATTTTTTGTAATTAACCATAAAATTTAATATATTCAAGTTCCTTCACTTGGCTCTTTATATGATTTTACAGGCAATTTTTGAGACAGGTATGGCTATGGTAGTGCCTTTGATGTGTTGTGCAGTAGACATACTTTCTGTTCCTTCACGGAAACAAGTTGTCTTGGTTGGTCATAAGCCCTCCATGGAGTTTGAAAACACGCTTGCTGCTGCTCATACATCATATGATCCCAACAAAATGGTGGGTATAAAAATTTAATGTGATGCCTATTATCCTGTTGTTCCTTTGTCTTGTACTTGTGCCCCATATAATTTAGCCTGTTTTTACTTTCTTTTCTTCTGGGTTCGATTATGGCAGGTAATCCGGGTTCGATTATGGCAGGTAATCCACATTGATCCTGCCAATACCACGGAGATTGAATTTTGGGAAGAATACGATAGCCACATTGCCAATATGGCAAAGACTAATTAAGCAGCAGAAAAGGTGGTTGCTCTTCTTTGCCAAAATTTCACTAGCAGCACACCCCCCCTATCTATGACTCTAAATCCCTTGAACGTTCGCTCGAGAAGTAACCATCTGGATATACCGTAGAATGTTGATGCTAATATGTAGTTAGTATCTCGGGGAATTTCATCAGACTCTTAAAAGGTTAGGCTAACTGTTGCCTAGCAAGTTATGTCTGTATTTTGTTGTTCTGACCAAGAAACACTTTCTCAAGAGAATAATTGTTGAGCTTCAATATGACTTTGTACCACTGCATTTGGCTTCTTGTGATTCAGATTTCTGTTGGGTTTTCATTCATAGTGTTTATGATGGGAGAGAAAGAAGATTACTCTTAGGAGGTGTTTGATTCGGATTATCGATAATTGGAATAAGATAGTTGTAATTTCAGATTATTTGTTTTGCGCATTTAGATCCTTAATAACGTCATAGCAATCCTTGGATGTTTAATGTCATCCGTTTTGTTTATAGGTGAACACCCTCATATCAAAGGATATTTTATTTTCTTCTTGTTAAGGTTTAAGAGAGAAGTGAGACAATACAAATTGTATTGAATGGTGTGATTTACTTACAAGTGAGCTATCCTATTTATAGGAGCCAATAAGAGAGCCAAAACTATACACAACCAATGTGGGATTAAACTAACTAAGCAATAACTATGCTATACATAATCTAACACTTCTATTGAAAATAAAACATATCACTAGTTAAAAAATTACAGAGTGAGTACACACTAGCTAAAATAATTAGAACTCTTAGTCCTCGTAAATTTTTATAATTCAAGCTAATTACTGGTAAACATTCAGAAGTGAATGTTGATGGAGCATTGTCCGTAGCTGTGATCGAAAATGAGGTGTGAGAGTGGTGATCAGAGATGTGGATGGTTTTGCACTGAGCTTGCAAACTATGACATTTCCCAACGTCGCAGATCCTGCAGTGGTTGAAGCTTTAGCGATTCTACATGATGTCCAAATTGCAAATGAGCTTGGTTTTCAGGGCACCATCGTTCAAAGTGACTGCCTCACTACAGTAGAAGCCTGTAAGTCTAATGTTGATAATTTAGTAGCAGTACGTTATGTTATAGTAGATATTAGAGCTGTTTTGCCTTGAATTTGTCAATTAGTTTTATAGGCAGAGATTGGAATAGGGTGGCACATTGTCTCGCTAGAATATAATGTGGGTGGAAGAGTCTCCGGAGTTTAATTAAGTTTAAAAAGTTTAGTAATGCAATGTAACAATTTTAGTTAATGTTGATGGATCAATAATTTTTATGATAGCATAAATTTCATGTTGTTTTATATTAATATTTGAATTTTAGATTATAATTATGATTTGGTGTTGATTAATATAATATCTTTATAATCTTCTGATCAAATAATGATAATTTTATTATGATTCGAATCTATAATTGTATATATTCTTTAAAAAGCATGTGATTTGATAAGAAAATATTTATAAATACCATAAAATCTAAAATAACACAAAAAACAAACTGAAATCAAAATTTTATTTTAAAAACTAAAACAAAAGGTTGTCCGGCGTAAAATTTATAACCTTGAGTCCCTTCTTTTCAAAATTTTCTCTTTTTCTTTTTCTTTTTCCTCCCTAATCCAGTAATCCCAATCTAATAAACTCCCTGGTCCCCCATGGCTTTAAACAAAATAAACTCCCCAACCTAGAATAAAAGGGACTGAGAAGTGTGAACACATCCAAGCCGGGTCTAAGAATCCAAACCAATGCTCTGCATATCCAATCCAAGAAAAGTTGGAAGAGTAAAACCCAACTAGGACCCGACAGAGGAAATGGGCAAATGCTCCACTAGGGTTTTACTATCCTGAAGGCTGAAAAGACAAGATCGACCATTATCATTATCCACTGAAGCTGGCATGACAGCAATTCAAAATTTCCAGAGTTCAAGGTTCGATCACTCAGTAATCCCTTCTGTTTTCCTTTCCAAAACCTGGTTCTCGATCAAAAATCCCTTCAGAGATGTTAACCCCATACTCGTTTCTCTTCCAAAACAATATTTTTTTTAGATCCATCACCTCCAAAATATTCGCAAAGCAGCACTCATTTACTGTCACTTACCTTATAAGCTCTTGTGGGTTGTCCCCAGAATCTGCTATTTTAGCTTCTCAAAAGCTACAACTCCAGTCCCCAGAGAGACCTGACCTGGTTTTAGCCCTTTTAAGGGACCAAGGATTCTCGAAAATCCAGATCTCAAATCTCATTAGGAAACGCCCTGTGCTTCTTTTAGCCAGTCCTGAGAACAATCTTTTTCCAAAACTTGAGTTCTTCCACTCTATAGGTGTCTCAAAGACCGATCTTGCAAGAACTCTCGCTTCAGACCCAACCCTTCTGACAAGAAGCTTAGAGAATCGGATTATACCTAGTTATAACTTCCTCAAGAGTGTGCTTTTGTCCAATGAGAAGATTGTTTCTGCTTTAAAGCACACTACTTGGATTTTCCTCCAAGATCAATCAAAGAATCTTATACCAAACATTAGTTTTTTGAGAGAAGTAGGCGTGCCCCAGAAGTGCATTACTTTGTTGCTTACGCATTTCCCTGAGGCTATGATGCAAAGGCATGATGAGTTTCGTAAGATAGTAAGGGAGGTTAACGAAATGGGATTTGACCCCCAAAAGTCTATCTTTGTGTTAGCAGTGCATGGCATTTCAGGGAAGAGTAATAAATCAATATGGGATAGGTGTTTTGAGGTTTATGCAAGGTGGGGTTGGTCTAAAGATGAGATTCTTGCGGCGTTTAGGAAGCATCCGCAATGTATGATGTTGTCGGAGAAGAAAATTACGAAAACCATGGATTTCTTTGTGAACAAGATGGGGTGGCCATCACGAGGGATCGCCCAATGCCCGGTGGTCTTGTTTTTAAGCTTGGAGAAGAGAATCATTCCTAGGTGTTCGGTCACTAGAATTTTGTTGTCGAAGGGATTGATAAAGGAAGATTTGAGCTTGACTACTGTGTTGTTGCCTGTGGAGAAATCCTTCTTGCATAGGTTTGTGACCAAATATCAGGAGGATGTACCTCAATTGTTGAGTGTGTACCAAGGGAAGGTTAATCCTCGTGAAGTATGATGTGAATTTGTAGAAATTGGTGAGGTTAGAACATCTTTTACCCATTTAATGACTAATGTTGCAAGTAATAGTAATTCTTTCTTGGTTTATACTAACTGATTTTGTCATTGCCGACCTACATTTTTTACATATACAGTAGTGCATAGAGTAAATGTTGTGCTGTGACTAATAGGATTTCTTTGTTTCTGAATCTAACTTTATACTAATTTTTTTTTAATCACTTTTCTGAATCTAACTTGTTGTGAAACGTGCGGTAATTATGACGAACAATACGAAAAACAAAGAGAGAGAGAAAGCAATTAAACACACAGATTTAACGTGGTTCGGCAGTATGCCTACGTCCACGGGAGCGAGCAGCTGATAAATTTTAATATGTTAAAGTAGAGTTATATCATATGTATTTATACTAACCCTAGCCGTATAGAGGTATTAGAAAATTCCTCAAATACTCCTGTACCGTATCGCGGGGGCGTTGCCCTCGCACCCTCAACCTACTAATTGCCCCTACCAATAAAACAATAAATTTCAAGCCTAAAAAGGTTGATGTCATTGTTCCACTCGGTACACTATGCTCCCCTCGCTCCACTCCCGCATCAGCCTGCTTTCTCTATAAATGTATTCCACTCGATATGAGCCACATACTACAACAATCTCCACCTTGGCGACCTTAGGAGAAAAAAAAAAATATAACCTAAAACTCCACCTGGGACAATAGGTAGCCACATGCTACAACAATCTCCAAGTAGTGCTTGAACTTATCTGTGGTAATAGGCTTTGTCAACATGTCTGTTGCATTCTCAGAAGTGTGAATTTTTTCAAGTAATAGTTCACCAGAAGAAACTAATTCCCTGATCCTGTGAAACCTCACACTTATGTGCTTGGTTCTCGCATGATACACCTAGTTCTTTGCCAAATAAATGGCACTCTGACTATCACAATGCAACTGAACTCCACCTTGCTGAATACCCAGCTCCTTGACCAGCCCTATAAGCCACAAAGCTTTCTTGGCAGCCTCAACCACTGCCATATACTCTGACTCAGTAGTAGATAGTGCAACTAGAGACTGAACCATGGACCTCCAACAAATAGCCCCCCCTCCCACAAGGGTGAATACATAACCTGTGGTAGACCTCCTATCATCCAAATCCCCTGCATAGTCTGCATCCACATATCCCATAACTGAAGGATCACCACGTTGTCTGCCAAACATTATGCCATAATCTGTAGTACCCCTCAAGTATCTGAAAATCCACTTGACTGCATCCCAATGCTGTCGTCTCGGACTTGATAGAAACTTGCTCACCACACTGACGGCTTGCGCCAAATTCGGTCTTGTACAAATCATAGCATACATCAAGCACCCCACTACACTGGCATATGGAACCTTTGACATGTCTTGAACTTCATCATTTGTCTTCGGGCACTGAGCGGTAGACAGTCTAAAGTGATTCGCCAAAGGTGTACTTATTGGTTTTGCATTATCCATACTGAACCTCTCCAACACCCTCTCAACATAGCTACGCTGAGATAACCATAATCTCTTGGAAGTTCTATCCCTGTGAATCTCTATCCCAAGAATCTTCTTGTCCGCACCCAAATCCTTCATGTCAAATTCTTTGCTCAACAAAATCTTCAACTTATTGACCTCACTCATACTCTTCGCAGCAATCAACATATCATCCACATAAAGTAACAGAAAAATAAATAAACCATCATCAAGGCTCTTCACATAAACACAACAATCATACTCACATCTCCTATAGCCAAACTAGATCATGTAGGAGTCAAATCGCTTGTACCACTGCCTCGGAGACTGCTTCAGCCCATAAAGTGATTTTCTCAATTTACGGACCAAGTGTTCCTGTCTAGACTAACTGAACCCTTCTGGCTGTACCATGTTAATTAGCTCCTCTAAATCACCATGAAGGAAAGCTGTCTTTACATCCATCTGCTTTGATTGCATATCAAAATGCGCTACCAAACCCAACACTGCCCTGATGAAAGTGTGTCTAACCATAGGGGAGAAGATCTCATCATAGTCAACCTCTTTCCTCTGTGAGTAACTCTTTGCCACAAGATGAGCCTTGAACTTTTCTCCCTCTTTTTCTGATACTACTTCTTTTTTCGTATACACTTATTTGCATCCTATTGCTCTCTTGCCCTTTGGAAGCTCTACCAACTCCTATGTCTGGTTCTTATGTAGAGACTCCATCTCCTCCACCACAGCACCTATCCATCTACTATTCTCTTGGTTGTGTACTGACTCCTGAAAAGTAATAGGATCCCGCTACTAGTAATGAGTGCATAAGAAACCAAATCTTCAACACCATACTTGGTGGGTGGCCTGATAATGTGTCTGGGCCTATTTATAACTATACTATGATGCTGCTGATCTTCTGATCTAGAGCTCCCTGCATTCTGAGCATTGTCTTCCCTACCATGGGTCTCTAGCTCCACCTGCACCACATGCTCATTTATGCTGCAATTTTCTGGTACCTGTTTCTCTTTTCCTGAGTACACAAGGCTTTCTCATAAAAAACGACATCTCTACTGATCACCACCTTGTTTGCCTTTAGATCCCAAAGCTTGAAGCCTTTTATCCCTTTCTGATACCCCAGAAAGATACACTATCTAGACTTTGCATCAAGCTTCGATCTTTCCTCATTAGAAACATGTACGTAAGCTGGACATCCAAACACTCTCAAACCAGAGTAGTCTACCTCGTTGCCTGTCCACACCTCATCTGCTACTTTCCCATCTATAGTGCTGCCCTAGGTGACCTGTTAATCAAGAAACATGCCATATTCTATGCTTTTGCTCAAAAGTTCTTTGCAAGCCTTGTATTCAACCTGAGACACCGAGCTCTTTCAACTATTGTTCTGTTCATCCGTTCTGCTACACCATTCTATTGTGGTGTCTTGCGTACTGTGAAGTGTCACTTAATCCCATGCTGCTCACACAACTCCATAAACTTTGAATTTGTATACTCAGTACCATTATCGGACCTGAGGCATTTGATTTTCCTCTCTGTCTGGTTTTCTACTTCAGCTTTCCACAACTTAAACTTGGCAAACGTTTCTGACTTGTGCCGCATGAAGTACACCCATACATTTCATGAGTAGTCATCAATAAAACTCATGAAATACATATGTCCTCCATGTGATGCTACCCTTACTGGCCTCCAAACATCTATATGAACATAGTCAAGAATTCTCTTTGTCTTGTGTGTGACTGTCTTGAGCTACACCATATTCTGTTTCCTAAGAACACAATACCTACAGAAATCAAGCTTGTATGTTTTAACACCTTTTAATAGATTTCTCTTATGAAGCTTCATCATCCCACGCTCACTCATATGACCTAACCTCATATGCCACAAGACTGTTCTATCTGACTCAGACTTTGCAGCTGCAACTCCACCTACAACTGTGGTACCTGGTACTATATAAATATTTCTTGCTAGTTTCTGTCCCTTCATCATTATTAAGTCACCTTTACTCACCTTCATTACTCCGTTTACAGACTTGTAACTAAACCCATTGCAATCTAAAGTGCCCAATGAAATCAGATTCTTCATTAAATCCGGTATATGTCTAACATCACACAACACCATCAAACATTTTAATTATAATATTCCCTATTCCAACAACTTTGTCGTTACCCATCAGAACAGAACCAAAATTTACTAACCTGTAGGTGTCAAACCAATCTTTATTTGGTGTCATGCGATATGAGCATGCTGAATCCAGAATCCAAGAATCTGTGAGAAGATCTGAACTGGATGAAACAGAAAGCGTATCCCCATCACCGCTCTCTGAGTCTTCTTCTTCCACTACATTCATAGACTTTAATGGACCCTCTTTATTCTTTGTATTCCCCTTCTTTAAATCTGGACAATCTCGTTTTATGTGCCTCTTTTTTCCGCACTTAAATCATTGTATGTTTTTCCTCTTCCTGGATTTAGATCGAGATTTATTATTACTCGATCAACTTCGGGAATTGTTTCTCCCATGTTCCTGGTTACCCCTTACCACAAGCCCTTTACCTTGTAAATTCTCATCACTGGCTTTTTTTCTTTGATGAAAACCTAATAGAGCACCTGTGATCTCCTCCAATTCGAGAGTTTCTTTCCTCCACATCAGAGTTGTAACCAAATTTTTGTACGTAGGAGAAGCTGGTAGGGAATTCAATAACATCAACGCCTTGTCTTCATCTTCGAACTTCACATCAACTCACTTCAAATCACTGATAATCTGGTTGAACACGTTGATATACTGGTTCAGATCTTAGCCCTCTGACATCTTAAGACCATACAGTTTCTGCTTAAAATAGAGCTTGCTCGTCAACGACTTGGACATATACCGACTTTCCAGTTTCAACCAAACTGCCATCGGTGATTCCTCATCCATGACGTGTGTATCACGTCATCAGCCAGACAAAGCCTGATAGTTGCCACAACCCTCGCTTCCAATTCCTTCCAATCTATGTCATCCATACCTCTCGGTTTCTTTCCGGATAACGCCTTCACCATACCCTACTGCACTAACAAATCCTTGACTCTCCTCTGCCATAATCCAAAATTTTTAGATCTGTCGAACTTGACCATGTTGAACTTTGCAGAAGAAATCCCAGACATCGTGACCTGAGCTCTGATACCAATTGTTGTGAAACTTGCGGCAATTATGATGAATAATATGAAAAACAAAGAAAGAGAGAGAGAAAGCAATTAAACACACAGATTTAACGAAGTTCGACAGTATGCCTACGTCCACGAGAGCGAGCAGTTGCTAAATTTCACTATGTCAAAGTAGTGTTACATCATATGTATTTATACGAACCCTAGCCGTATAGAAGTATTGAAAAATTCCTCAAATACCCTTGTACCGTACCGCGGGGGCATTGCCTCCGCACCTCTAACCTATTAATCATCCCTGCCAATAAAATAATAAATTCCAAGCCTAAAAGGGCTGATGCCATCGTTCCACTCGGTACACTATGCTCCACTCCGCTTCACTCCGGCATCAGCCGGCTTTCTCTATAAATGTGTTCCACTCAATATGAGCCACATACTACAACATAACTATATGCTTCTTTTCAAATATTTTTTTTCCTGTTTATTTTTTTTTTCTTTTGACTGAATCTTAATTGAAATTTAATAGCACTGATGGCTACATATTTTTCTGGAGGTTGTGAGTCAAAAGTTTGGTTATTGTGGTGTCAACTCTGACAGATAGTGTTGTAATGATAGTTGGTACCTAAAATGGTCATATGCAGGCAGATATATCTCTCTCTTAGTAAGAGAAAAACCCAGCTTGGAACCTCGTGATTGAGCTAATCTCTTGATTTGGCAAGTTTACTGTGTTGTTCTATTGATACCATTTATGTTCTATTGATACCATTTATGTTCTATCCTGCTAACTTCAGCGGAACTTTCTCATGACTACTTGAATGCATGTGTTATACTATATGCAGTTGAAAGCTGCCCTGTTTTAGGAGGAATTTTGAGATGAGTCATTAGATACGCAGTCTTGGTTAGGAGATGCTACATTATATATGTGACTGTCCAAGTAATTATGTATTATGTTTGGTGCTGTTTTGGCCATTTACTAAGAGAGGAGGTCTCTCCTAGATTTGAATGCCATGACCCCTTAATGTTTTGGGACACATGCTTTAGACTAAGAGCAGTCGGCTGAGAGGGGGGAGATAGAAACATTTTTACCTTGAATCCATTTAAGCCAAGTCAACTTGCTTTATGCTAACTCAACTTATTTTAAGTAAAGCAAGTTGACTTAAATAGCAAACCAAAATGCCAGTTGTGGTTGGAAGTGCTCAATTTAATAATTTAGAAGGTTAGGTCAGCTGGCCGCCTCCTTACATCATCAGTACTCGACCCATCTACTGGGAAATAGTTACCAGGTTCGAGGTAGAATAACCAAGCCAGGCAAACAAGGAAATGTTAGCCATACGCATTGTTAAGGTCTTCTGCAATTGGCTACTAATTTTCATGATAGTTCAGAAGAAAGTGTGGTAGAAGACCATGTTTAAGACAATGAAGTAGTAGCAAGTCAAACCAAATAGGGGAAGAAAGGGAAGTTCAACCAGATTACAAGAGTGGTTTGATGAATTAAACAACCAGTACTAATGTACTGTATTTTTTTTATTCTTTTTCCCTAATTGTAATGTGGAAGAAAATCATGAACTATCCTTTTCTTTTTAACTATGTAAGTAGTTTTAGGGATGTGAGATTTAGGGAAAGATTATTGCAGACAAGGAAAGGGGAGGCACCTGGTCACCAGGTGGCAGCGAATGGCCAACGGTTGGAATTAATCTAACTGATGGATGAGAAGTTCTTATCAATCATAGTATGAAAAGATAGAAAAAAAAAATTTATTTTTATTTTTATTTAAAGGTGATATTAATACTGTACTAGGCAAAAAAATTTTCCCACGGATGGCGTGCATGCAGCTACTGTATCGACTCAAATCAAATTATCCTGTGCACCCAACTAATCTGGTACTAGGCCTATGACCCGCAACTATTGAATTGGATCATGTTTAGGCCCACATTAATAATGCAACCCAATTTCTCAATACTCGATTTGGTTTGTTGTGCTGGACCCTAAATACAGCACCCATTCAATTAGCCTATAGTGCTGTAAGGATGGTTTACCGTACAAGTTGGGTACCTGCAAAATCCTTATACGGAGAATTTGGAGGTCATTTTTTTTTTCTTGTGAAGTTGAAAAATTAAAATATTCATCAGATTTGGAAATAGGTACGAAAAATGTAATGTCTGATAAATACTAACATATTATTATATATTTATAATTAAAATTTTGCATATATATAATTTGTAAATGAATCAATTATTAAGTTGGCTGACCAATAAATAAAGTATCAAAATGTCAAAACTCAATGCAAAGAAAGTAATATTGTTTCTGTTTTTCTTATGCCATCTATTAAATTGCAGCTTAATAAATTGAGTCTCATGGTTTAATCTTTACTTTCAAGTTATTTTTTAGAAAAAATTTATGTTCGTCAATTTTAAAGATTCGATGTAAAAAAATGTATCACGAATCGAATTGAAAGGTAGAATTCGAATCACAGTTTCAAAAAAGTATAGATATCCTAATACCTATGTTGCACCACAAACACAAGCAATAAATAAATAAATAAACACCCTGCAAGTCAAATTTCATTGAAATCCACATATTTATCTTTTAATGAATTATTTTGAGTGAGAGAATAAAAAATAATGAAAGTATGTTTAATTTTTAATGAAAAAAAATAATTTGAATGAAAGAAGGAAAATTGACAGTAAGGACAGAGCCTAGGGCTTATATTAGGACCATAGGAGTACTGGATCGTTAGAAACTAAACAAGAAATATAATAAATCTAATTTTTTCACTGATTTTAAACTAAAGATGTGAGTAGCGATTCGGCAAAAACATCTTAATAACTTGGGGGCATTGCATTTATTTAAAGGGTTTGTTAATCTTTATGACGTAGTTACTATATGATAATTCAAACGTTGATGTATAAGAATTGGGTACGCTTTATAAAGCCACATGCCCGTGCTATACACAGATTTTGTTCAAAGTTTTAGTTAGAGGTGGCAATCGGACGAGTCAGGTTCGAGTCATTTTTTTTTTCTCCTTGTTAATTACATAATAAAATATGATTTTAAAAAGTAGACAAAGTTATCTTTTAAAAAACTAAACAAAAAATAAATACAATCCAAGTCGGGCTTGACCTGTTTACCCTAAACCACAACCCATTTGAAACCCTAGATCCTTAAATTTTGTCAAGAGCCTATATTTATTATCTGCATAGAACTAGTCAAAGTTAAGATGTGTATGTAGCCATTATTCTCCCTCCCTATGAGGTCTTGAAATGCCTTCTTGAAAATCCATATTTCATTTATCAAATTGAAATGATGTAATCATGTAAGGAAAATCGTATTTGAATTTGACCATAAATAGCTATAAACTCCAAAGTAACAAGAATGAACTCAAATACCTCATTAGAAAAGCTGATTTTTGTCCATATTAGTTTTTATAATAGAATTGCATCAATTCAAGTTAATGAAAACGTCAAAAGTCATAACAAAGGTAAGTTAATAACTTCATCTTTTTAATTTCTTTCTTTTCCCTTGAATTCCCAAACATAGTGTTACTAAATTTAATTGGACTAGTATTGTACTTCAAAGTATAGAAATAACAAACATGATTTTCTATTTGTCAAATCAAAAGCCAAACAATAAAACTGTAAAAGTAAAAACTTATAGAGTTATAGTATATTAATATCGTGTTTCTTATAAGTAAATTTCAAATTCAACTCATTTTACCTCTATTTTATTTATAATTATGACTATATATGAGATAATGAGATAACAATTTCTACTTTATCTCCACCAATTTAACAAAAATAATTATTTTTTGTTAAAAAAATCATGTTAATTTGAGTTTTTGTGTTGAGTTGTTTGGGGTTCAGGTCAATTCAAGTTCAAGTTAGAGTTTTCTTGGGTTTCAAGTCAAGTTCAAGTTAGAGTTGTGTAAACATTGCCATCTCTAGTTTCGGTAACCTTATGCGAGGAATATGTTCGTGGCATCATCTACAACATATCCAATCAAATTAATTATATAAACTAACGTGTATAGTAAAATGAAACTAACCTCAGAATTATAAAAACATAAAAAATTTCAAAGATACATCCAATAGGGCAAAAGGAAAAATATCTAGAGGGACCTCTTCAGCCCTAGTAAGCACACTACTTTGAGGCAAGGCTAATTTAGCCAACTGGTGTGCAACTTGGTTTCCTATTCGTCTAACATGACTATAGCGAGAACAATCATGAATGAGGAGTCCCTTAATGTCATCCACCACATCTCCATAAGGAGCCAAACAAACCTCTGTAGATTTTATTACCGGTACAATGATAAAAAAATCACTCTCAATCAATACATTTTGCAAACCCATCTCGTTAGCAAAATTCAAGCCTTCGCGCAAAGCTAATACCTCCAATATCTCCACTGACAGTAATCTTGGCATCGGTTTTGCACGCCATAATTGAGCCTTGTTTATCTCTAATAACCACATCAACATTAATTTTAAACATAACTACAAGAGGTAGCTTCCACTTAACTATAGATGTATGAGACAAGTCTATAAAAGGCAAAGATAGATTGGAAGTTGTAATCTCCTGAGAAAAAGAAGGTGTATTACATAAGTCTTTCGGAGCTTGACTTGGAGCTCCACCATGAACAACTGAATTTCTTCAGTTCCATAATGACAGGCAATGGTGACAAATAGGACAATTATATTTTCATCCATCTGAATCTCAAATAAGTCATCCATCAAATCTTTGAATATATTTGGCTTTAAGCGTTCCATAATGGCTCTACAAGGACTGTACCCCCTCATATCCATGGAATCATGGCATAACCAAAATGCATGTAAAGCAAGCACCTTCATTCTTATCAGAGCATACTTGGTAGGTAAAGCCTCACGACAACCAGAATTTGCATATTAGAGCATTAAGGTCATTACAGAATGAAGCTGGTAGTTTTATGACACTCATGGCATACATAAGTATTGCTTGCGCCAAGGCCTTTATAAGAACTTATTGCCCTACTTTTGAAAGAAATTTTTCTTTCCATCATTGAACCTTCTTCCACAAACACTACTTCAAAGATGGAAAATATGGGATTTTGATCTACCAATCATTACAAGGAGCCTTAGATACTTTTCATGACCATTGGAAGACTGCACCGCAACCATCCTCTTAATTTCCTCTTGGATAAACAGTAGAGCTCGTGTAGTAATAAAGAAAAATATGATTTGATGCAGCCAATAAAGTCACCCTCTAGTAAACTGAAGACATGTGGAGAATTACTCCTCCTATGACCGAACAACACGTGGCCACGCCCATGAGCCACCTCCCAGTAGCTTGTCGACAGGCCAAACAACTATTTTTCTGTAATCGAGTGACATGTGGAATGAGCAGTTGATGCAACCAACGTCAATCGCGGACTCCAATGCAGAAGTATAAACATGATTATGGAGACTAAGTCACCTCTGAACACGTGACAAAGACCTTTCAACAGAGAAGGGAGATCTTAGGGATCACACCATTCCGAGCACGTGACCGGCTTGCCTCAAGAACGCTATTAAAAGCTCAAGGTATGCGAATTTAGGATCATCTCCAATCTCAAACTCATTGCTAAAACAGTTGCATCCCTACCCTATTTTTTCAGTGTTTTGTTCTAACAAATGCATCGGAGAGTCTTTGGAGGCACCATCCCATATTCTTTGGTGACTCTTTAGTTTACCTCTTGTTATTCGTGTAGGATGTCAGATGTTGAACCTCCAGCTTAACAACGGGTTTCCGACATCAACAGATTGGTGCCCTCCATGGGAACCAATCTCTCGCTAAACAATAAAAGTGAAGAAACCTAAAGAACTCATCTATTGCTATGCCACCTAGAAACGTCACCAAAAAGACTAGAAAGGGAGTTACCGGGGCCAGCTCTGCACCCATACAAATTTATACCCACAGCCAATAGTCGGATTCAAGGTTCCCCAAGATATCCGAACGCATGACCCCTGGTTTGGACCAACGGACTCCCCCAAGAGAACAACGCCCTCTCCACTCAGGGAAAGATTCCCCTGAATTCGGAAGAGTGATCGCGAAGCATTCCACTATTTCGATAACTCAAGCCTAATTCCAAAAGCTCTCCCGGTTGGTAACCAACCTAGCCGTCGATGTCCGAAAAGGAAGCCGACAGCTCTCACCTCCACCTTCTCACCGCATTTCTTGGCAAACTGGCCTTTCTGATGTCGACAATCATTCTACCACTAAACCTTCGCTACTTCGCGCCAATCGATCTAGGGGAAGCTCATCTTTCAAAAGCAACCTCAACCTAGACAAGTAGATTAAAGGGATGGAGGAAAAAATCAACGAATCCTTTAAGCACCGAAGTCATAGCATCTTAGATGAACTCAATGTCCAGGACCCCTTGTTCACACAGAAGGTCCTCGAGGCCCCGCTCCCGTCGAGTTTTAGAATGTTGCAAATCAAACCCTATGACGCTTCGGTGGATCCCCTAGACCATCTACAACATTATAAGACGACCATGACGTTGCACCGACATTCTAATCCAGTCATGTGCCGAGCTTTTCCCCTAACACTTGAGAAAACTATCGAAACATGGTATTCATGCTTGAAGCCAGGAAGCATTGAGACTTTTAGAGAACTCAACTACATCTTTGCTTCCCATTTTCTTAGTAGTAAGGGACCTAAAAAGACTTCGGAAAGCCTATTCAACATCATCCAGCATCGAGGGGAGAGGTTTCGAGCCTACATATCAAGGTTCAACACTGTTGCTTGGGAGATCCCTAATTTCGATCCCAACGTTGAGATTCTGGCATTAAAAAACAGACTAAGATTCGAGATCTTCAGCTCCAAGCTCACTAGGCACCCGCCTAAAGACATGATCGAAGTCTTGGCCCGAGCCGAGAAGTACATGCTAACAGAAGATGACCAAGCCTTTCGGAGAGAAAGGAAGGGCCGACGGAGAAAAAGAGGAAAAATATCGATAGAAAAAGTGGAAAGGTGTCGACCCTCATAGTGAGGCAGTCAAAAAACCCCACCGAGAGGGTAGGTACAAGGCCCTAGTCCGTTTTGATAGCTTCACTCTTTTCAACGTATCCAGAACCAACGTCCTTATGCAACTCCAGGAAAGATCAATCCTCTAGTGGCCCTTGAGGCTATAGCACTTCAACAGAGACTAGAGCAAGTAGTGCCGATTCCATAGGAACCATGGGCACGATACCGAGGAGTGCCACACCCTAAAGCAACAGATTGAAGCCCTCATCAATCAAGGGAACTTAAAAGAGTTTATCGGATTACAGCAAGGGATAATGCTTGACCGACTCAGGAAAAGCCCCAAACATCTTTCCCATCTAGATTTAGAATGTCAAAACCTTCGGAAAAGTCCTAAGCCCAACCAAGAAGAGCCTGGTCGAAAGAACCAAGAGGTTGCAGTGACCAAGGTTATCAAGACAATCTGTTACCAAGAGGTTGCGACGACCAAGGTTATCAAAACAATCTGTGGCGGCCCCGCCGCTGGGGGTAACTTGGGGCAGAATGGTAAAACATATGCCAAATTCGTGGCCTATGTCAATGGCCCCCATAAATGGAGAAAGACATGCCTAGTGATCTCCTTCACAAACGACGATTCAGATAGGGTACAGACCCCACATGATGATGTCATGGTGGTCTCCCTCCTTGTGGCCAACTACAAGGTTAGGTGCATCTTGGTAGACAACAGGAGCTCGACAGACATCTTGTTCTACTACATTTTCCAGCAGATGCAGCTGAAAGACGACCAGTTGGAGCCAATCTTAACCCTGATGTATGGTTTCGTCTAGACCCCGATGTTCACTAAGGGTAGCATAGTCCTTCCTGTTACTGCAGGAACGACTCCGCAGACAGCCATTGTGCAAACCACCTTCCCAGTAGTTAGGCAATCATTATTCTATAACATGATCCTGGACAGACCCACCATTAACAAACTAAAAGCAGTTGTCTGCACCTACCATTTGAAGATGAAGTTCCCTACCAACAATGGGTTAGGTGTAGTCAAGGGAAACCAACAGACCTCCTGATCCTATTATCTGAGTGTCGTAAGGAAAAGGGAAAAGAACATAAACCTTATCTGTCGAAGTGGAAAACTTTAGGGACGAAGTAAAGACCCCTAGAGACTGACCTATAGAAGAGCTAATCGCAGTTCCCCTAGGCAAAGATCTCTCCCGGACAGTTCAAATCAGCTCCAGCCTCTCTAAGGACCTCAAAGATTCCCTTCTATCCCTCATTCGAAAGAATCAAGATTTGTTCGCTTGGTCAGCATTAGATATGCCCGGAATCAACCCCAAGGTCATCGTACACCAGTTAAACGTGGACTCGGGGCATAAATCGGTCATTTAGAAGAAAAGATAATTTGCCCCAAAGCGGCAAGCCACCATCAAATCCAAGGTAAACAAGTTGCTCAAGGCCGACTTCATCCGAGAAGTGGATTACCCCGATTGGGTATCCAACGTAGTGATGGTCTGAAAGCATAACGACAAGTGGTGGATCTGTATCGACTTTACTAATCTAAATAAGGCTTGGCCAAAGGATAGCTTCTCACTGCCATGAATCGATCAGCAAGTCGGTGTCACTCCAAGACATAAGCTCCTAACTTTTATGGATGCTGATAAGTGCTTAAATATTCATATTTAAACCCCTTAATTTATAGTTGTTAGGCTATTTGTTTATGTATTTCAGTATATTCTACTTCATTTTTTTGTTTTTTGTGTTTTTTTTATAGGTTTTTGAAGAAAAGATAGCATTTTGGAGCTTTAAGGAATAAAACTGAAGATCTGGAACCAGATAAGTGCGATCGAGCGCACAGAAAAGTGCGATTGAGAGCACAAGCACCCAGTACCCACGCTAAGATAGAGCATAGCCTATGCCCATGAGCAAGAAGAAGGCTCAAGCACAAATGCGCTCGAGCGCAATAGTGTGCGATCGAGTTGCGATCAAGCGCACACGTACAGTAAACCAATAGAACCTGTTTTTGGAAATAATGGTTCGGGTTTTATTTTGGAAATGAGGGTTTCAAGGTGTCCTTACAACCCTATAAATAGACTTGTAAAACATAGAAACAATATCTCCCTTTCAGTTTAGTTTTTGTTCGGGGAGGCCAGAGGCTGGACGAGCCCGGAGAAGAGATTGTGGAGACGAATTGATGACTCTTCTCTATAATGTTTTCGAGTTTCTTCTTTTCTTTGTTATTTTACTTTATGATGTTGTTTAGAATCACAACTATGTGTAACTAAACCCTAGTAAGGGCTTGGTTAAAGCCCTAATTATGTTTAACCAGTAATTAAGTATTGGTGCCTTTGCAATATTTATGCTGTGATTCTTGATTTGATTAATGCATGTTTTTATTTAAATTTCTCATATGTGTGTGTCTGATCAACGTATGCATGTAGTATGGATTAGTTAGTTAAATCAATTTGGATGACTAAGTCCTGGGTTTAACAATAAGTAACAAAAGATATCTTATCCGGATTCTTGGGTTAATCAACATGGGAAACCGGGAGCGGACCAAACCCTAGGTCTCGTGTGGTTGTCGATTTCCATAGACCTTATGCTCTCTTAAGGAACAACTCAGTGTACACAATGCTGAATCCCTTAAGAGAGAAAAAAATTAGAGTATACACCATGCCTAACTCGTTGCATAAGGAAATCAATAGCCTAAGGAGTGGACCAAGCCCTTCACTTGACAACCAGTTGGTATTCATAGTATGAGTAGAGCATTGGCATATTGTTTTGCTGGGGTAGCATAATTAGCGATGGATATCAAGTCCTTATGCTTTTATCATTATTATTTAATTCAAACTCAATATTTATATCTATTGTTTTATATTGCAAAACTAATTCTAAATCGAAATTCACTAATCCCTATGGAGATGATCTCGCATTTGCACCATATGCTACTGTTGACATTGTGCACTTGCAAGTAAAACTGTACGATTATTTGCTTATTAATTTAGGTAGATAAACGCTCAACAATTTTTTGGCGCTGTTGCCGGGGATTGTACCAAATTTCTTTTTGGAATTATTTTCATTAGTTTTATTTTATTTTAATTCTTTACTATTTTCTGTTTATATTTTCTTTATCAAAAACCTAATTTTTCTTCTTTTCGTTTTCAGTTTTCTTCTATTTCAGGTCTGCAGCAGTGCTGTTTCTGGCCTTGCGATCGAGTGCAAGCTCAAGTGAGATCAAGTGCACTGTTGTGATCGAGCATAGTATCTTGTGCGCTCGAACACAAATAGTCCAGAGACTACCCGAGCAGCAGTACTGAAGCTGCTGCACCAAAGTCTTCCAGCTGATTCATGTAAGGGCTTCGATCTAGGAACCTTACCATCGTTCCACTCGACATAGAGATTGAGCGAACCATTCGACAGAGGCTTAGAAAAAACTTTGAGGAGAACGAAGAAGAATTCAAGGGAGAAGCACCAATGGAATAGCTAGAAAATCAACAACCACCTAAGCGAAGACCTATGAAGCAATCCTTCATCCCACGAAACCTCAACCAGCCATCATGCATTGCTTATCAACCAGAGGCGGAAGATAATTATTACATATCTCTATAGTTACTCAGTGCCTTGACTCATTTTAGAGGTACACCTGCTGAGGATCCAAACTTGCACCTTCGGGAATTCTTTGACCTTTGCAAGTTCCAGCACATC
Source organism: Bretschneidera sinensis (assembly GCA_023935145.1). Classification (NCBI taxonomy): domain Eukaryota; kingdom Viridiplantae; phylum Streptophyta; class Magnoliopsida; order Brassicales; family Akaniaceae; genus Bretschneidera; species Bretschneidera sinensis. The sequence continues at coordinate 43,090,971 of CM043697.1, read as the reverse complement.
CAGGGCCTAAATCAAGAGGGAATCAGGTTAATTCTTTTCCTTTTTCATTAAAAGATAAAGCTAAGTTGTGGTATAATTCATTGCCTACAAATTTTATCCATACCTGGGAAGAACTATCTAGTAAGTTCCTAAGGAAATTTTTCCCAGCACAAAAGACAAGGCAGATGAGGAAGGAGATTTAATCTTTCCAACAGAGAGATGAAGACCTTTTCTTTGAAGCATGGGGACACTTTAATGAGCTGCTTCTCAAATGTCCACATCACAATCTACCTCAAGATAAGCTGGTACTAGCCTTTTATGAAGGTTTAAACGACATGAATAAAGGTATAGTTGATTTAAGTTGTGGAGGAGTGCTGATGGAAAAAAGTAGTGAAGAAGCCCTGGAGCTTTTTGAGACCTTAAGTGAGCACACACAACAATTCTCATCCAGAGGTAGACAAGATGTGAAAAAGGGCATGTATGAGGTGAACCTAAATGGTGGATCTTCAAATCAGATGGCTGTTATGGAGAGGAAGCTAGATATGCTTATAAAAGCCATGACTGCCCAGAATATCTCACCTCGACCACAAGTTACACAACTCCAGGTATGTGCTTTATATTCTCAATTTGATCACACTACTGAGACTTGCCATTGCTATTCATCTATAGATCCCAAGCAAGTGAACTATGTGGGATCAAACAGTGCATATGCAAATACCTACAATCAAGTAGGGCAAAACCATCCCAACCTCTCATGGAGTAATAATCAAAATGCTGTGAACTTGCAAAAGCAGCAAAGGAATTCCCAACCAGCAGCCCAATCAGTTCTGGAATCAAAGCAAAGTGACCTAGAAAGTCTTGTAAGGCAGTTGATGATCTCATAAGAACAATTCATAACAGAAACAAGACAATTCCAGACTGAACAAAGGAAAACCACTGCAAAGTATAAGCAAGCCATTCAAAGACCTGAGGTACAAATAGAGCAATTGGCTGAGGAGCTAAGTGAAAGAAAGCATAGTGAACTTCTCGCCCAAGCACTACCTAATCTAAGAGGACATCGGCAACTAAATGCCGTGACAACTCTCATAAATGGTAAGATCATAGGAACTGATGAGCTTGCACAAGCATCTCCAATTACAACATCCACATCAAAAGTAAGTGAAATGGAGAAGTGGAATACACCACCCTTCCCCCAAAGGTTCGTAAAGCCAATAAAAGAAATTAAAATGCATGATATCTTTGAAACTTTGAGAAAAGTAGAAATTAATATCCCTTTATTAGATACAATTAAACAAATTCCTGCATATACTAAATTTTTAAAAGATAGTTTCACTAATCAAAGGAAGTTTCAGGAGCATGAAACAGTGGCTTTAACTGAAGAGGTGAGTGCGGTATTATTAAGGAAACTACCACCCAAGCTAAAAGATCTGGGTAGTTTCACCATTCCTTGCAGGATAGGTAACCAGATTTTTTAGTATGCACTATTGGATCTAGGGGCTGGTGTCAACTTGCTGCCATACACTATATTCAAGACTCTAGGTTTGGGGGAGCTTCAACCAACCTCCATCGCCTTGCAACTGGCAGACAGAAGCATCAAAAGACCAAGAGGTATTCTTGAGGATGTCTTGGTAAAGGTAGGTCCATTTATTTTACCTGTTGATTTTATTGTATTAGATATGAAAGAATCTTCTATGCCATTACCCCTGCCCATCATCTTAAGAAGACCCTTTATGAGAACTACTAATACAAAGATTTGCGTGAAAAAAGGTATTGTAAGTATGAAGGTAAATGGTGAGAAGGTTGAATTTAAAATATTTGATACATTAAAATTACCCTAAGATAATATGGAATATTCTAATGAATGTATGATGCAAGGTGTTGTTGAGCAAGCTTTTCAGGTCCATCTCATTGCTCCATTGAAAGCAACCCTCACCCATGGGTTAACAAGATTGGATGTTGAGCCTGCATATGAAGATGTTACTGATGACATCTTTGAGGCTACGCACTGCCTAGAGGCCTCTCCAAAGCATCTAAGCACCAAATTTGGCATTGAAGCAGTTGCTGATGCATTCAACTTATGCTTTTCTAGGAGGGAATAAGAGCATCTGGCTGAAGACGTTAAACTTAGCGCTCATGGGAGGCACCCCACAGCTTATCCTTTTATTTTTATTGTTTTTCATATTTATTGTTATTTATTTACTTTTAGTACTTCTTGTTTTCCCGTATTACGTTAATTTTTCTTTTTTAGAGACAATGTGTGCATCTGTTCAAGTTTGGGGGTGTGATATGAGCCATGCCGGCCCAGCTAGTTCTCCATCTCCTAGGTCAGATCGTTCCATGTTATTAACACATTGGGAACAATTTGTAATTTAAGTTTGAGGGTATGGGAGACACATTCACACACTTTGTCCCAGTTTTTTTTAGTATTTTTGAACAGATAAATGCATGTTCATATTGTTTTGAAAATTTTGGTTGATTTAAAACAAATACTATGGTAAAACATCATCTGTAAGCTTAAAATCTAGAACACATTGTCTAAATAATAAAATTTTAAAAGTTTAAATTACCTAACTCAAGGCATTTAAAAATTCACAAGTTTGATCTAAATCTGACACAAGCGCATTAGCACATAATGGTGTGAGGTATGACGTATAATTTTATGTATATGTTTCCATGACCTAACTGTAATCGGATAACTTGTTAGAATAATACTTTGGCATAGAAAATAGAGAAAAAAAAGTTTATTATGCAAAAAGAGAAAATAAAATGTTCATAATGATCATTAAATAAACTTTCCACTGAATAACTGAACCTCTTGCCTCAGTAAGCATTGAGTGTTCACGTCAAAAGGTGGGAATAATGCATACAATGATCATTAAATAAAGTTTCCATTGAGTAACTGGACCTCTTGCCCCAGTAAGCAGTGAGTGTTCACGTCAAAAGGTGGGGATTTTGCTTGGAAATATTAAGACCTGTTAGTTCCGTAGCCTTTTTGACTCATGTTAGTAAGTCCTTAGGGGTGTCTTTACACCTAATGCCCTAAAACCATCTGGTTTGGGAGTTATTGGCTAAACACTCGCTACAAGGGTCAATTAGAAAGCTTAATGGAACTCAACATGGAAAAGAGCTCATGATAAAAGAAAAAGAAAAGAAATAAAACTATGCCATTATTTTTCATTCTGATAGGGAATTCAATGAATGTTAAGACACTGAAGCACTATACATCGAAATTATTTGGAAGCTTCATCTTTTATGTGCTAATCCACCACACACTAAGTCAAACTTATGATGCCTTAAACTAGCCTTGTGTAAGTAATTATAATTTAAAAACCTTATTCATTGTGACAATGTCTTTATATTTTAAGTCTACTCATGAACAAATATTATGGTTTTATGTGCAACCCAAATTTTAGATAACATGAATGATGAATTTATCTTTGATTTTGTTTTTCAGTTAGTTTTTCGTTTTGTATTGCTAAGGGACTAGCAATATGTAAGTTTGGGGGTGTGATAAGTGCTTAAATATATTTAAACACCTTAATTTATAGTGGTTAGGCTCTTTGTTTATGTATTTCAGTATATTCTACTTCATTTTTTGCGTTTTTTTATAGGTTTTTTAAAGAAAAGATAGCATTTTGGAGCTTTAAGGAAGAAAACTGAAGATCTGGAACCAGATAGGTGCGATCGAGCGTACAGAAAAGTGCAATCGAGCACACAAGCACCCAGCACCCACGCCAGGATCGAGCACAGCCTGCACTCACATGCAAGAAGAAGGCTTGAGCACAATAGTGTGCGATCGAGCGCACACGTACAGTAAACCAGCAGAACCGGTTTTAGAAATAATGGTTCGGGTCTTATTTTGGAAATTAGGGTTTTGGGTGTCCTTAGAACCTTATAAATAGACTTGTAAAACACAGAAACAGTATCTCTCTTTTAGTTTAGTTTTTGTTCGGGGAGGCTGGAGGCCGGACGAGCTCGAAGAGGAGATTGTGGAGACGAATTGACGACTATTCTTTATAGTGTTTTCGAGTTTCTTCTTTCCTTTATTATTTTACTTTATGATGTTGTTTAGCATCATGTGTAACTAAACCCTAGTAAGGGCTTGGTTGAAGCCCTAATTATGTTTAACCAATAATTAAGTATTGGCGCATTTGCAATATTTATGCTGTGATTCTTGATTTGATTAATGCCTGTTTTTATTTAAATTCCTCATATATGTGTGACTGATCAACGTATGCATGTGGTGTGGATTAGTTAGTTAAATCAGTTTGGATGATCGAGTCCTGGGTTTAACAATAAGTAACAAAAGATATCTTTTCCTGATTCTTGGGTTAATCAACATAGGAAACCGAAAGCAGACCAAGCCCTAGGTCTCATATGGTTGTCGATTTCCACAGACCTTATGCTCTCTTAAGGAACAACTCAGTGTACACCATGCTGAATCCCTTAAAAGAGAAAAGAGTTAGAGTATACACCATGCCTAACTCATTGCATAGGGAAATCAATAGCCTAAGGAGTGGACCAAGCCCTTAGGTTGACAACCAACAGGTATTCATAGCATAAGTAGAGCATTAGCATATTGTTTTCTTGGGGTAGCATGATTAGTGGTGGATATCAAGTCCCTATGCCTTTATCATTATTAATTAATTCAAACTCAATACTTATTTCTATTGTTTTATATTGCGAAACTAATTCTAAATCGAAATTCACAAATCCCTGTGGAGATAATCTCGCATTTGCACCCTATGCTACTGTTGACCTTCACTTGCAAGTAAAACTGTACGATTATTTGCTTATTAATTTAGGTAGATAAACGCTCAACAGACGCATATTTCAGTTACAACTAGATCCTTATGTACGAGCTCGACCAGGAAAAAATCGCTTTCGTCACAGGCCAAGGGTTATACTACTACAAGGTTATGCCCTTTAGACTAAAAAACATTAGGGCAACTTTCCAAAGATTAGTGAACAAGATATTCCATAGGCAGATCGGAAGGAACATAGAGGTCTTTGTAGACGACATGTTGGTCAAAAATGTTAAGGTCAAAAACCATAACTCTGACCTGGAAGAGGTGTTCGAGGTACTACACCAACACCAGATAAAGCTGAATCCCGCGAAGTACGTATTTGGAGTCACCAGAAAGAAATTCCTTGGCTTTATGGTCACTTGTTGAGCAAAAATATACCTAAATAAATAAGCAAATAATCGCACTCGTTTTACTTACAAGTGCACAAGGTCAACTTAGTAGTATAGTGTGCGAAAGCAAGATCATCTCCACAGGGATTGGTGAATTTTGTTTTAGAATTATATTCGTAATGTAAAAAGATAGAAATAATAAAAGAGTTGATTTTGATAAAGATAAAATAATAAAGATAAAGGCGTAGGGACTTGATATCCACCACTAATTATGCTACCACAATATAACAGTATGCCAATGCTTTAATCATGCCATGTATACCTAATGTTTGTCAACCTAAGGGCATGGTATCTACTCCTTAAGCAATTGATTTCCCTAAGCAACGAGTTAGGCATTGTTCCTTAAGAGAGCATAGGATCTGTGAAAATCGACAACCACACGGGACCTAGGGCATGGTATCTACTCCCGATTTCTCATGTTGATTAACCTAAGAATCCGGTGTGGATATCTTTTGTTACTAATGTCAGACCCATGACTTGGTCATCCAAATTGATCTAACTAACAAGTCCATACCACATGCACATATTGATCAGACATATACATATGAGGAATTTAAATAAAAGCAGGTATTAATCAAGTTAAGCAATACAACATAAATATCGCAAATGTGCCAATACTAAATTTATTGAGTAAACATAATTAGGGCTTCAACCAAGCCCTACTATGAATTTAATTACACATAATAAAATAAAAAGGAAAGAAGAAACCCGAAAACATTATGGAGAAGAGTCGTCAATTCGTCTCCACAATCTCTTCCTTCGGGCTCGTCCGGCCTCCGGCCTCCCGACCTAAACTAAAACTAAAAGAAGATTGAAAGATAAAAGAAGAGATGTCTAATTTGTGTTTTTGTGTTTTTACAAGTGTATTTATAGGGGTTGAATAATCCTAGAAGGCTCAGGAAACCCTAAATTTCCTAAAACATAAAAACTCCTTTATTTCCAAAACTGGTTCTGCCACTTTACTGTTCACACCCGTACATGTGCGCTCGATCGCATTCGTGGTGCACTCGATCGCACAGAGGAGTGCGCTCAATCGCACTCTAGCCAGCAGCTGCTCCAGGATTTCCATATTTCTTCCTTTAAGTGCCAAAAATGCTTCTTTTTCTCCAAAACCCTATAAAAACGTGTAAAACACAAAAGTGAAGTAAAATAGACTAAAACATATAGACAAAGAGCTTAACAAATGTAAATTAAGGGGCTTAAATATGAATATTTAAGCACCTATCAGTCACCCAGAGAGGAATAGAAGACAACTTAAAGAAAATTGAGGCTATCATCAACATGACTCCCCCTAGAACGGTAAAGGAAATACAACGACTAATAGAGCAGAAAAATGAAGCTAGGAAGCTCATTTCCCACGTATCCCGATACATGGTCATCGATGGACAGTTGTATAAGAGAAGCCTTATGACACGTTACCTAAGGTGCCTCGGCCCTACAGAAGCCAATTATACTATGTGGGAATCATCTCGGATGTCGAGCTTTAACCTTCAAAGTGCTCCGCTGGGGGTATTATTGGCCCAAAATGCAAGAAGATGCCACATAATTAGTCAAGAAATGTAGAAGCTACTAGCGGTACTCCCGTGTTCCATCGACCAATAAGCCCTCTTACTTTAATCACGAGCCCCTTTCCCTTTGCCATATGGGGAATAAATCTACTTGGTCCATTTATCGAGGCAACCGTTCAAAGAAAACATGTCATTGTAGTGATAGACTACTTCACTAAGTGGGTGGAAGCGGAGCTACTAGCTAGTATAACAGACCACCAGGCCCGAAGTTTCGTCTGGAAGTCTATTGTGTATCGGTTCGGTATACCTCGAGTACTAGTCACTTATAACGGTAAACAGTTCGACAATGCCTAATTCAAAACATTATATGAATAACTCCACATAGAGTATTGATTCTCGTCCATTGGATATCCACAGGCCAACGGGCTAGCCGAAGTAACCAACAAGACACTTCTACAAGGCATCAAGAGAAGGCTTGACGAAGCAGACAAGTAGTGGACCGACTGCCTTCCAAATGTACTCTAGGCTTATTGGACTACTGCTCAGACACCAATCGGGGAAATCCCTTTCTTCATGGCATACGGTTCCAAAGCAGTCATCCTCTTAGAAGTCAGGGTGCCGTCGTTATGAGTGCAGAACTTCGAGCAAGCCAACAACGAAGAAGCCCTACGGATGAACGTAGATCTTATCAATGAAGCTTGGGATAAGGCCCAGATTTGATTAACAGCCTACCATCAAAAAGAAACTAGGTACTACAACTCTTGGGTTTGAAGTAGAAACTTCAAGTTACACGACCTCGTTCTACGAAAAAATGAAGTATCTCACCCCCGAGAAATAGGGAAGCTCATCCCAAATTGGGAAGGCCCGTATCACATCAAGAGAATATTCTGAGTCGGGACTTTCGAGCTTGAAGAGTTAGACGAAAAGCCCATTCACCGTATTTGGAACGTGGAGAACCTTTGCAGATTGTACTAGTAAAGTGTGTCTCACAAAACACCTCAGTTGTTAATGAGGATTGTAATACCGAAAACCAAATGAAATTGAAACTGAAAAGAACATCAAGTTAAAAAGCCAGGGATATCATTAATATTATGTGATTACATAGGGGCGCTATCGACCCTGGTTTGCAAGAAAAGAAAAGAAAAGAAAGCTACAAAGAAAGATAAAGTCCTTAGGAGGCGGCCTCCCCTTCGGACGCAACCTCAGCCCCAGTCTCAAACTTGACCGTCTCCTTCTCCCTAACGTCAACACCGATTACATCTCCCTTCTCGTCCCCAGAGATGGCTAGGTCAAGACCTGAGAAGTCATGAATCGGGGTGGGATCCCTAAGACAAGATACTCTTGAGCCACCCGAGGATGGGCGAAGACCGAGTCGTCTACCTTCAAGCCCAGTTGGGCATGAAGACTGCCGTCGCATAGGAGGCACCCCTAGACGAGGATGGAGTCTGGGTTGACTCAGGAGGGGGTGCAACAGGGGTAACCCTCGGCTTAGGGGAGAGCTCAGAGGGGCTCTCCACGTCAATTGGGATGGGCGAGGGGGCCCTTTGCCTCTTCCTTGAGCTCTGGGCTGGTGTATACTGCTTCCCTGCCTGGACAACCCTTTTCTTCTCCTGGGCTATCTTCCTAACCCGTTCCCTAGCCCTGGCAGTGGCCTCCATCTCTGCTCAATATAGAAAAAACACAAGTGTAAGTGCTAGGTAAAGGCATGAAAAAAATAGACTGTAAAGAAAGAGTGAGCAAAAAAGGAGAAAGGAAAAGCGTAAACATTGTGATTACCATGCTCTAGGTTTTCCTCTGGGTAGCTGGGGCAGAGACCATGCCTAGCTAACTTTTCATTGTCATATAGAACCTCCACATCCAAGGGCATGACAGCCATAACCGTTTCTTGCTCGCGATGAAGAAGATGTGGCTTCTTACATTTGCCTGCACGATCCAAACATCAGCAGAGGGGAACTTGGAAGCTTCTCTCACTCTAGATGAGGAAAAAGGACTTCTTCCATTTCTTGATCTAAGAAGGCTTCCTCTTCAGTAGCTCACTCTTTGCCTTCGAGCTGATCATGACCCATCTGGTCTGGTCGTGCTTGCTTATTTGGAAATAGGCCTTGAAGACATCGATGTTCATCAAACCCCCCACCTCCGTGTAGACATAGATAAATACCATGTTCAGATGCACCGAATTGGGCACCAGCTGACATAGTGCTTGGTCAAAGAACCTTAGCACTGTGCATAAAAATGGGTGGAGAGGAAACTTGAGCCCAACCTTTATGTGCAGCTCGTAAACACATAACTCATAAGGCGCGGGGCTTGGGAAGGCATCACAGGCCCTCTCTCCAACCCTAGCTAGCCTGAGGGTGTTCTATTCAGGAATATGGCACACTCTTCGGTGACTTCAAGCTCCCCTTCCTCCATTTGGCAGGGCACATAGTTAGCCGCGAACAACCATTGAAATTTCTTCTCGACCAATATGTCACCCTTCAACTCGGTACATGTCCCATCCACCTCATCTTCGCTCTCAGAGGAGGAATCCTCTTCCTCTCCTTCTTCCTCCCCAGGCATGTAGGAAACCATGGCTAATGGCCCTTCTTGAGTGGTGACTTACTTTGAGGACTCACACCTACTGGAGAATAGGCCCATGGCCTCCTCCAACTCCTTAGATAAATCATCGCTATCCTCACTACCACTATTTGGCCTATCACGTAATCTATCTACTGAAGACATGGTAAAGAAGGCAGAAAGACTCACCAAGATTGAATACCCACGCCTACTCTGAGTAATGATCCCTTCCTCAGCTCATACCTTGATCTACCTTCAAACGAGTGCACTCCCAAAGGTTTCCACCCCACTTCAAGCACTCCAAATCTCCCAGTAAACTCCAATAACTCTTAAGCTTACACTTTCAAACTCTTGACCGACTCCATGGGCTCTCAAAAATATTCTCTGATTGCAAATGAAATGAGGTGAAGAGAAATGAGAAGAAGCCACTCTTATATATGAATACTGGAGTGACTAACAAGGAGAATTAACTCTGTTACAGTTGGGAAGACATGACGTTTGGTGTGACCAAGGCAACATTACATTCTTTAAGGGCTTTGACAATCGTAACAACACGAAGTTCCATATGCTCGAGGCACTGTTGCACTCCCCAAAGTTCCCTCAACCACAAAAAAATTGGTGCTGGGGGAACCTAAGGAGCCGTTACATTCTCTGAGACCCGATTCTGCTCCCTAAAGTGATAAAAAGCACACGATCAATAATGAGTGTCGCCATTCCACTTGAAGCAACTGCACGCATTAAATGCCTAATATTGCACGTTTAAAAACGGCCCAATGCCCCTACATTAAATGACCTCACAGAAGGTTCTGGAAATGATTTAAAGGTTTTTTTTTATTTTTTTATATGGGCCTCAAAAGATCAAGGAAATTGTCTAAGGCCCAAAAACACAAATATGGTCCAAAAGACCCTTAGTGCAAGTCCAAAGGCCCACTAGGGGCTCCAATGAGAGAAGCCCAAAAGTCCACTAAGAACTCCAGGGGAGGAAAGCTCAAACGCCTACCTGGGGCCCGAAGGGAAAAAGCCCAAAAGTCCACTAAGAACTCTAAGGGAAGAAAGCCCAAAGGCCCACCAAGGAACTCTAAGGGAGAAGCCCAAAAGTCTACTAAGAACTCCAAGGGAAGAAAAGCCTAAAGGCCCACCAGGGGCTCCAAGGAGAGAAACCTAAAAGTCCATTAAAAACTACAAAAGAAAAGTCCACAAAGCACTATGGGGGAAGAAAAGCCCAAAGGCTCACTAGGGGCTCTAAGAGGAGAAGCCCAAAAGTCCACTAAGAACTCCAAGGGAAGAAAAGCCCAACGGCCCACTAGGGACTCCAAGAAGAGAAGCCCAAAAGTCCACTAAAAATTCCAACAGAAAAGTCCACTAAGTACTCCAAGGGAAGAAAAGCCCAAAGGCCCACCAGGGGCTCAAAGGGGAGAAGCCCAAAAGTCCACTAAAAACTTTAGAAGAAAAATCCACTAAGGACTTCAAGGGCAGGCATCCTAGACCAAAGCAAGGGACTCCAAGGCCGAGCATATTGACTACTGTTCAAATGCTTGGACCAACGTCTCTAAAGCCGAGCATATTGACTGCTACTCAAGTGCTCGGACCAATGTCTCCAAGGTCAAGCATATTGACTGCTACTCAAGTGCTCGGACCAATGTCTCCAAGGTCAAGCATATTGACTGTTGCTCAAGTGCTTGGACCAACGTCTCCAAGGCCGAGCATATTGACTGCTGCTCAAGTGCTCAGACCAACATCTCCAAGGCTGAGTATATTGACTGCTTCTCAAGTGCTCAGACCAACATCTCCAAGGCCGAGCATATTGACTACTGCTCAAGTGCTCAGACCAACGTCTCCAAGGCCGAGCATATTGACTGCTATTCAAATGCTTGGACTAACATCTCTAAGGCCGAGCATATTGATTGCAGCTGAAGTGCTTGGACCAACGTCTCAAAGGCCCATCATATTGACTGCTACTCAAATGCTCATGCTCAAACTAACATCTCCAAGGCTGGGTATATTGACTATTGCTCAAGTGCTCGGACCAAAGTATCCAAGACCGAGCATATTGACTGCTACTTAAGTGCTCGAACCAACGTCTCCAAGGCCGAGCATATTGACTACTACTCAAATGCTAGAATCAATGTCTCCAAGGCCGAGCATATTGATTGTTACTCAAATGCTTGGACCAACATCTCCAAGGCCGAGCATATTGACTACTGCTCAAACGCTTAGCCCAACGACTCTAAGGCCGAGTAAGATGACTACTGCTCAAACACTTAGCCCAATGACTCTAAAACCGAGTTAGATAACTAATGCTCGAACGCAAGGCCCAACACCTCCAAAGCTGAGCATACTGATTGCTCCTCAAAATGCTCAGCCTAATATCTCTCAGGCTAAAGCTCTACTATACTTCCTCGAAGAACATAAATGTATTTAAAAAAGTGGAGGGCTTCTGATACAGCCAATAAAGTCACCCTCCTGTAAATGGATGACACGTGGAACGATACTCCTCCAATGACTAAACAACACGTGGCCATGCACACGAGCCACCTCCCAGTAGCCTATCGACACGCAAGACTGTTGACCCATATTTGATTTTAATAATGACAAAACACTACGCTAATTGTACTAATAGTTTTATCTAAGTGTTTAAGCGGTAAAAACATTCAGCATAGAAACAAAGATGCAAGAACTCAACTCGATTCAAAAACTAAGACAAGAAAAAAGATCTAGAATAGGCATTAAGGTAATTAAAACAATTGTAAATCTCTAATATTCAATTAAATAGCTTGATTTGTGGCTCATTTTTAAAAAAACTTTGACAAAACTAACAGTACAAAAGTTTCTAAGTCAAGAACAGTTTTAAAACATGAAAAACTAGGTTGAAGAATAGCCTAGTCGACTGGCTCCATATACCAGTCGACTGGGATATGGGTGTTGCACATTTATCTACCTAAATTAATAAGCAAATAATCGTACTTGTTTTATTTGCAAGTGCACAAGGTCAATGGTAGCATAATGTGCAAGTGTGAGATCATCTCCACAGGGATTGGTAAATTTTGATTTAGAATTAGTTTTTCAAAATAAAAAGAGACAGAAATAAATGTTGAGTGTGAATTAATAATGATAGGAACAAAGGGCTGTGATATCCACCACTAATTACACTTTCCCACTAAATAAGGTGCCAATGCTCTAGCCCTACTATGAATACCTAATGGTTGCCAACCTAAGGGCTTAGTCCACACCTTAGGCTATTGATCTCCATAAGCAACGAGTTAGGCATGGCATGGTGTATACTCTAAATCTTTTGTTTCTTAAGGGATTCAGTATGGGTGTATACTGAGTTGTTCCTTAAGAGAGTATAAGGGCTGTGGAGATCGGCAACCACACGGGACCTAGGGCTTGGTCCGCTCCTGGTTTCCCATGTTGATTAACCCAAGAATCCAGTGTAGATTTCTTTTGTTACTATTGTTGAACCTAAGACTTGGTCATCCAAATTGATTCAACTAACTAATCCATACCACATGTATACGTTGATCAGCCACACACATATGAGGAATTTAAATAAAAACAGGCATTAATCAATTAAAGAATCATAACATGGCTATTCACAAAGGCAATTAATGAATATATATGGGGAAAAGCATAATTAGGGCTTCAATCGAGCCCTATAAGAGTTTAGTTACACATGTTAAGTAAACTAAACATCATAATCATAACTAAACTAGAACAGAAAAATAAAACCCGAAGAATACTGAGGAGACGAGTCGTCAATTTCTCTCCAAAGCTTGCAACTTCAAGTTAAAAACCAAAGGTGTGTTTTCTATGTTTTACAAGGCTATATATAGGGCTCTAAGGGTGCCCCAAAACCCTAATTACCAATTTAAGGTCTGGAGACTTCTTTTCAATTCTGTCTCTGTCACCTCTGATGCGTGTGTACTCGATAGCATGAGTCTGCGCTCGAGTGCATGTGTGCGCTCGCGTGCCTGTGCACCCGATTACAAGGGAGGTGCGCTCTAGCGCACCTTGCTGGTTTTGCAGATCTTCACTTTTTATTTCTTAGAGCTCCAAAATGTCTTCTTTTTGTCAAAGCCCTATGAAAAACACATAAAACATGAAAATGAAGTAGAATCTACTAAAATAGATGAACAAAGAGCCTAATAAGCGTAAATTAAGGGGCTTAAATATGACTATTTAAGCACTTATCACACCCCTCAAACTTACATATTTCTATTCCCTTAGCAATACAAAATGAAAGACTATATCAAACAAAATTAAAGAGAAATTCATTCTTCGTGATAAAAAAAAATTTGGGTTGCACATAAAACCATGATGACCGTTCATGAGTAAGCTTATAATAAAAACACATTTTTTTAGTAAACAAGGATTTTAAAAGTTCAGGTTACTTACCGAAGGTTGGTTTAAGGCATCACAAGTTTGATTTGGTGTGTGGTGAATCAGCACATAGAAGATGGAGCTTCCAAATAATTTTAATGTATAGTGTTTCGGTGTCCAAACCTTCATCGAATTCCTTATCAGATAGAACAAAAATGGAATAGTTTTTACTTCTTTTCTTTTTCTTTCATCCTAAGATTTTTTCCATGTTGAGTTTCATTAAGCTTTCTAATTGACCATTGTAGCGAGTGTTTAGCTAGTAACTCCCAAACTAGATTGTTTTAGGGTATTAGGTGTAAAGATACCCCTAAGGACTTACTAACTCGAGTAAAAAAGGCTACGAAAATTAACAGGTATTAATGATGCTAAGTGAAATTCTCACCTTTTGACGTGAACACTCACTGATTACTGAGGCAAGAGGTCCAGTTACTTAGTGAAAATTTTTATCATCATTAAAGGCTTAATTCCCACCTTTTGACGTGAACACTCACTGCTTACTGAGGCAAGAGGTCCAGTTACTCAGTGGAAAGTTTATTTAATAATCATTATGAGCATTTTCTTTTCTCTTTTTGCATGATGGACATTTTTCTTTATTTTTCTATACCAAAGTGTTTATCTAATAAGTTATTTGATTATAGTTAGGTCATGGAAACATATACATAAAAATTACATATCATACCCCACACAAATGCGTGCTAATGCGCTCGTGCCAGATTTGGATCAAACTCGTGAGTTCTTAAGTGCCTTGAGGTAGGTAACGAACTTTTAAAATTCTTATTACTAGACCATGTGTTCTAGATTTTAAGCTTACTAATGAAGTTTTATCATGTTTGTTTTAAATCAACCAAAATTTTCAACACAAAATGATCATGTATTTATCTTTAAAACAAAACTTTTGGGACATAGTGTGTGCATGTGTGTGCAAGTGTCTCTCTCTACCCCCAAACTTAATATACACATTGTCCCCAATGTGTGTGTGACATGGAAAGATCTGACCTGGGAGATGGAGAACTGGACTGCTTGTATTGCTCATAGCACGCCCCCAAACTTGAACTAGATGCATGCACTAAGTTCCTGACAAAGAAAAACAAATGTTGTGCCAGAAAACAAGAAATATTGAAAATAAACTACTAAATGAACATAAATAAGAAAAGAAAAATACCATAATAAAAAAGATATGCAGTGGGATGCCTCCCATGAGCGCTAAGTTTTATGTCTTCAGCCAGACGGGGTATCCTTTCACTGCTGGTCATCAGGTGGTGCAGCTGAAGAGCTACCGGGTGCGGGAGGTAGGTGATCAAGGATGGCCTGTAGCATCGCCTCCTTAGTGTAAAATGCACTTCCAAACCATCTATCCGCTGATGGATCAAACAAGTTGCCTCTCTGTCCTCTAGGCGAATATCAGAGAACTCGCACCGGAAGGAGGTCAGCTGCTCGAGAAGGTACTGATACTTGGTGGACCCCATGTTTGGCTGGTCCCCCTCCAATGTAGGGCTCACTGTCGGGTGCTCGGCATCCATCGGATCGTCTGCCACAGGCTCAGCCATAGGAATATACACTCGGGGTCCTCGAAGCATGTGGGACTGACTGAGGCTCCACTGTGCCCTCCTAAAGAAAGGATGGTCACTGACTGGTCTATCTATTGAGGAGCCCCTAATCCCCTTCTTCTTGAAGATGTAGCTGAGCAAGAAAAGGAAATGGAGCCCCTATGCATTAGCCATAGAGGTCTGACGGCTATGCACATTATCCCAGAATTTGTGTATCTGACTCCATATGATGTCTGGTGATTATGCCTAAAACATAATGCAGTATTTGTAGTACAGCTTTGGGGTGTCGATTCCACAGGAAAACAAGTTAATTACAGAAGAAGGTGTAAACTTGAACACAAACGATAAAAGATTGATTTAAAGAATTTGAATTGTTTATTTTATGAAAATTATGTGAATGATTGAATAATATAATAAAGAAACAACAAGGTTCTGAAAATCCTCCCTAGGTTCATTGCCCTAATCCTAACTTGATTCAGTTGTTTTTATCTCGATTGCAAGTTTCACATCCCAAACAGGCAATCGGAAAATATTCGATTAAAGTGCATTTATAAATCCTAATGTAATTGTTATGAAATCTTCTTTACTTTCAAGCACACATGACCTAACTTATAAATTATCAAGAGATGACGATATATCTAAACTACAATACCGCAGCAATGGACAAATCTATAAAAGAGATCTACCGAACTCAATCACACCCAAACAGGTACACATAAGAAAAACATGACTGAACTTATATGGAAAAGAAGCATGCAATCACCAGAGTAATAATAAATCTACTAATTAAATTAAGAATAAAACATAACAATGTTTAACAAAAATAATATCCAACTACAACCGAATCAAATAAAGAAAAATAAGAACAACTACACCTAGGGATTCATCCCTTCGCATTGCTTGGAGACTAGCCAGCCATGGGGCTCATGCTTTCTTGAGTTTCCTCCAGCCTCTCAACGATCATCCTCAGCTTGCAATCCAAATTTATACTTTCGGATTGCTCCTAAAAGCCCTCTGGATTGCTCCTAAAGGCCTTCTGGAGTCACTCTTTGATGATTTCAGATGAGCTCCGATTGATGCCTCAAAGCTAAAGTGGAGTAGGCCTTTTATAGGGAAATACCACGAGTGCAATGTGTTTCCAATCCGATGTGGGATGTGGGATATAGAAATGTGTTTTCCAACCAATGTGGGATGTGGGATTTAAGCCCAAAATCATGCTGAAATCCTGCACAGCCCGCACAGCATGACCTTTGTCTACTTAAACTACCATAACTTTCTCTAGAAAAATTCTTTTGATGAATCGTAAAATTCTCCAGAAAATAGAATTCCAGATCTTTCTAAGCATATATGGATCATCTCCTGGTTCTTCTTGTATCAATACAGTTTAATTTTCAAATATGATTGATCTGTACGGGCAATTCTGGCAATTTAGTGAAACTCCTTTCCAGTGCGGGCAGCAGTTGTTGCTCTTTTAAGCCCTCCATCTTGTCCTTTAGGAAGCATTCCTTCACTCCAGTATGCCTCGAGTCTTTGTACTTCAAGCAATGATAACTTTTCCTCCTCTTTTGAGCTTAAAGTACCTGAAAATGCACCGAAATAGATCAATGATCCAAGAATGATACTTTAGAGTTGTTAACGTATAAAAGTGCAATTAAAACCTAGATCAACCCTAAAATGATAACAATTAAGTTCTGTTAAGATGCATTTTATGACTCTCATCACAACCCCCAACTAGCTTATTGCTAGTCCCTAGCAATTGAAGGGAAAATAAGAGATGAATTCTATGGTAGGAGTTAAAAACAAAGTAAAACAACACTAGCGTTGAACCAAGAGTAATTCACTTTTTGTTTCAAAAATTACACATAACATACGACACATAGAATCATCAAATTTCACCTATGTCGAAAAGTAATCCAAGCATCCATCTTAAAATCGTTATTGACTCTTAACATCCATCTTACCACAAACCATTAATCCAAACATCCGAATGATTTTATGCATAACATTCGTGAATACAAGTCTTGGCCTCTAAAACATGATAAATTGCGTGACATCAATCACAAAAACAGGCTCCATATGCTTACATTTCAAACCACTTTCCACTATTGTAGAAAAATCACATTACATTGGATCAATAGGTCTTTAATAAGCTTGTAACGTTAGGCTAAGGTAAAGGTTAAGAAAGAATGGGAAGGATTCACAAGTAAAAGAACTCAATTTCTTAGCTTTAAACACAACCACTTTTAAGCACTAGATAGCTTTACTTCAACACCCAACTTTTTCAACCATTTTTCGAGCATATCTCTCAATAAATCACCACTTTTCTTTTCTTTTCTTCTTTCTTTGCCATAATTCGCTTATCTTTTTTTTTTCTTTTCTTTTGTATTTTGGCATAAGACCATTCACCTCATTTTTCATTTTTTTTCTTTTCTTTTCCACAACTCCCAACTTATCTTCTTTAATGTACTTGGGTTATGGTAGTAATATATATATATTTTTTTCATATTTCCACCCTTACTCCTTTTAAGTGCTTCTCACAACATGTGTATAACTAAGTTCTTTTAAAAGAAAAGTAAGGATAAAATATTCTCCTTAGGCTCATAAGGGTGAGTAAATGGGCTATTGAAATAAACAAGACTCAAATTATTTTTTAAGAAAAGGCTCAAATGGGTGACTAGTGGTAAATATAGCAATGGTAGGTTTAATAGGCTCAAACGGTCCAAAAATGGCCTATATCATATCCTAAGTAATGTGTATTCTAGGAATTCGCCTCAAGTGGTTATCAAGTGAATTCTAGAGCTTGTCGAGGCTGCAAAAATATTCACAAAATAATCACACATAAAACTTCTCTAAATGTTTAAGACTAATCATACAATCTTACCACAAACTAGAGTCTCAAACCAAATCAAGATTGACACTTAAATTATTCTCAAACCAAAGCAAGATTTAATTTCTTCTAAATGCTATATGCTATCTCAATTAAGTTTATATCATTGACATGTGAGTTAACTCTAAGGCTAACAAAAAGCATGCTTAAAAACAAACAAAAAAGAAAA
The DNA here is from genome assembly GCA_023935145.1 of Bretschneidera sinensis. Lineage (NCBI taxonomy): Eukaryota > Viridiplantae > Streptophyta > Magnoliopsida > Brassicales > Akaniaceae > Bretschneidera > Bretschneidera sinensis. Next base: position 43,072,751 of record CM043697.1, on the reverse strand, counting down.
TGACACCAAACAGTTCAATGGAAAAAGAAAAAAATGTATGGAAATAAAGAATATGGAAACAAAGAGATGAGTTTTCTCCACACCCAACTTAAAAATTGCATTGACCTTAATGTAAAAGAAAGAGTAAGGGAGACTCCCTTTGTAGTCAAAGGTGCACAGGTGCTCAAAAGCTGAAAATTGTGCTCCACCATTTGAATTGCTTCGTATATTTGTCCCTGAAAAAGAAATATGAAAGTAAAACTGAAAACAGCAAAATAATACTAATAAATAAGAAAAATAAATATGAAAAATAGTAAAAATAAAAGGATATGTTGTGGGTTGCCTCCCATAAGCACTAAGTTTTATGTCTTCAGCTAGACGCTTCTATTCCCTTTTCGAAAAATTTGGTGCTTCTATGCTTTTGGGGGGCCTCAAGGATGTCATCAGTAACACCCGCAGATTCTGGCTCGATATATGCTCTTGTGAAGCCATGAGTGAGGGTGGACTCTATTGGATTAAGGTGCTGGACCTTTTCCATGAATGAGTCCATCAAGTATGCTTGGTGGCTTTCGTCCACATCCTCTGATTTTTTCGTTGTTGGGATGTGTAATAACTTACCACTTACTGTCTCAATGGCATTCACCTCCTTCACATTCTGTTGCACCAGGTGCTGACCATGAGATGTGGACTGAGCTTGAGAAGGGAACTTACCTCGCTCAGTCACACTTAAGTAGCTCATTAACTTAGACACTTGGCTCTTTATGTTCTTCAACAACTTGCACAATTAAAGATTCAAGCCTTTTATTAGTCTTACCCTGCGCCTCAATAAAAGCATGTAAAGTCTCTTCTAAAGAACTCCTAGAAGACACAGGTGCATGATATGGTTCAAGATATGGTGCAGGGGGTTGTGTAAGCTGCTGGTTTTCAGACTTTCTGCTGAAATTGGGGTGATTTCGCCATCCCGGATTATAAGTATCAGAGAAGGGTGTCAAAGGCTTCTTGTACATGCCTAAGGCATTACATTGTTCCTTATACAACCCTCTCATCTTAGTAAATGTGGGACACTCTTGGGCGAGATGATCTACCCCGCCACACACAAAACATAGTTCAAAAGATTTTGCATGATTAACCACATGTGTTGGCTTTATGCTCTTAGTCTTTAATACCTCTAGTTCTCTAGTGAGCATCTCGACCTTTGCCTTAAGGTTATCCTCTTCCTTAAGATGGTAAATTTCACCACCACTTGGGTTCTCTATAGGTCATGACCTATTTGTGCTTTCAGTACCATTAGGTCCAGTCCAAGTGTGAGCTTTTTCAACAAGCTCATTGAGGTACTCTATGGCCTCATCAGGATCTTTCTCCAAAAATTTACCATTACACATCATCTCTACAAATTGGTGCTCTCTATATGTAAGTCCCTCATAAAAATAGCTCACCAAGCGCTAACTCTCATACCCATGGTGAGGGCACATACTCAATAACTCCTTAAATCTCTTCAAAGACTGATATAAGGTCTCACTATCCTTTTGTGCAAAGGTGGAGATTTGCCTTTTCAAAGTGTTGGTCTTATGTTGGGGAAAGTATTTGTTAAAGAAAGCCCAAGTCATCTCAGTCCACGACCCAATAGATCGTGGTCTTAGTGAGTATAGCCAACTCTTAGCTCTATCCTTTAAAGCGAAAGGAAAGAACTTAAGCCTCACAATGTCATCGGTTTCATCTTGACTATGAAAAGTCGCGACTACTTCCTCAAACTCTCTAATGTGCACATATGGGTTTTCATTATCCAAGCCATAAAATGTAGGGAGTAATTGAATCATCCCTGGTTTAAGATCTAATTGGCGGGTATTGGCTGAAAACATGATGCATGATGGTGTGGCTATGCGTGTAGGGTGGAGGTAATCCTGAAGTGTCCTAGCAACATTCACATTAAGATTATCGGCCATGTTAACAAAATCCTCTAAATTCTCACTTGGGTTTCCACTATTGGTTGATCTAGGCGAGGTTTCACTATCAGACCCGGAATAAGAGGGTAATTCAGTTCGGGTCCTCTAATGAATCTACCTCGCAAATCTCTCGGTCTAAGCATACACCAAATGAATCAGAGGGGAAATAAATAAAACAAAATAAATCTAAAAATCAAAACTAAGGTAAAGGATCAATATTACAGTATTTACAAACTGTTGAAAAAAATATTTACAATTTTTCTACCGTCACACTCAAAGTTGACAAGCTTCCTTGTACTTAAGCACGTTTCCCTGGCAACGACACCAAAATTCGATTATGCCCAAAACATAATGTGGTATTTATAGTACAGCTTTGGGGTGTCGATTCCACAGGAAAACAAGTTAATTACAGAAGAAGGTGTAAACTTGAACACAAACGATAAAAGATTGATTTAAAGAATCTGAATTGTTTATTTTATGAAAATTATGTGAATGATTGAATAATATAATAAAGAAACGAAAAGGTTCCGGAAATCCTCCCTAGGTTCATTGCCCTAATCCTAACTTGATTCAATTGTTTTTATCTCGATTGCAAGTTTCACATCCCAAACACGCAATCGGCAAATATTCGATTAAAGTGCATTTATAAATCCTAATGTAATTGTTATGAAATCTTCTTTACTTTCAAGCACACATGACCTAACTTATAAATTATCAAGAGATGACAATATATCTAAATGACAATACCGCAGCAATGGACAAATCTATAAAAGAGATCTACCGAACTCAATCACACCCAAACAGGTACACATAAGAAAAGCATGACTGAACTTATATGGAAAAGAAGCATGAAATCACCGGAGTAATAATAAATCTACTAATTAAATTAAGAATAAAACATACAATTCTTAACGAAAATAATATCCAACTACAATCGAATCAAATAAAGAAAAATAAGAACAACTACACCTAGGGATTCATCCCTTCGCCTTGCTTGGAGACTAGCCAGCTATGGGGCTCATGCTTTCTTGAGTTGCCTTCGGCCTCTCAACGATCATCCTCAGCTTACCCTCCAAATTTATAATTTCAGATTCCTCTAAAAGGCCCTCTGGATTGCTCCTAAAGGCCCTCTGGAGTCACTCTCTGATGATTTCAGATGAGCTCCGATTGATGCCTCAAAGCTGAAGTAGAGTAGGCATTTTATAGGGAAATACCATGAGTGCAATGTGTTTCCAATCTGATGTGGGATATGGGATATAGAAATGTGTTTTCCAACCAATGTGAGATGTGGGATTTAAGCCCAAAATCACGCTGAAATCCCGCACAGCCCGCACAGCTTGACCTTTGTCTACTTAAACTACCATAACTTTCTCTAGAAAAATCCTTTTGACGAACCGTAAAATTCTCCAGAAAATAGACTTCCGGATCTTTCTAAGAATATATGGCTCATCTCCTGGTTCTTCTTGTATCAATACAGTTAAATTTTCAAAGATGATTGATCTGTACGGGCAATTCTGACAATTTAGTGAAACTCCTTTCCAGTGCGGGCAGCAGCTGTTGCTCTTTTAAGCCCTTCATCTTGTCCTTTCAAAAGCATTCCTTCACTCCAGTATACCTTGAGTCTTTGTGCTTCAAGCAATGATAACTTTTCCTCCTCTTTTGAGCTTAAAGTACCTAAAAATGTACCGAAATAGATCAATGATCCAAGAATGATACTTTAGAGTTGTTAACGTATAAAAGTGCAATTGAAACCTAGATCAACCCTTAAATGATAACAATTAAGTTCTGTTAAGATGCATTTTATGACTCTCATCAGCTGGGATGGAGTACTAGTGACCCAGATGGAAGGCGTAGAGGGCCTGTAGGAACTAATCCCTCTTCTGAGTCTTGTGCCCAAAGGGGCACACACTACACTTAAGTACGGAGTCAACGAACCACAGGCGGGGCGGGGGGCAACTTTGATCAACTCCCTGCATTGTTGTGCCAGTCTGTATACTGGCCTGCACACATGTCCTTGATAATATGGGGCAAAGGAAACAGGTCTAGCTGCTCCATCATATGGCTGTCCTCTAGGGGGGACTCATCACAGCATGCAAGAAAACGGCGATATCAGTAGTGGTCAACTGTATAAATCTGCCCTGGACAGATGATGATAGAATCTCTGGTCGGCTATAGTCATAGGTCAGGATCTCATAAAAGCTGACCACGAATTGGGTGTATGCTGTCGAACAGACCGGCTTGAACAGCCGCTTAAAACCCCAGGCTTTGAACTCTTGGACTGCCCATCTTGTGGCGTTCAAGGTCTTAAAGTCTTCATTTACGTTGAACATAGTCTCGAACAGGATGTCACGCTGCTTAAAACTCGACTGGGTGGACTGGGAGCGACCACTAGAGGCTCGGGAATTGGAGGCCATTTGTTTTAGGTAGTCTGGTGCAGCTTCTGGTGTAAGTGCGCTCAATCATAGTTGAATGTGAGCTCAATCGCACTGAGTGATGTGCGCGCGAGCGCAAAGACCTAGCGCTCGATCGCACTCGTTTAGGAAATTGATCGAACAGTTGATGTGCAACAGAAACTTGAAACTGTAGCAAACACTCGAACGCGATCCTAACCACCTGTAGACATGAAACCAATCATTCAATCATACAAGATAAACATATAATAGTATCAAAATATAAATGAACAACCTGTGTGTGATGGTGTGCAAGTAAGTAGAACAAAATAGGGTTTTTGCATACTGTGTTTGGACTTGGGTAAAGAGTGGTTGTGTAATTGAAAAAGGAGGGGGTTTTATGTTGGTGGTAAGGTTGTTTTCGATGGTGAGGTGGTGATGGTGTGGAGAGCCGGAGGTGAGGGGGAGTTTTGAAACAGATTTAGTGTAGGGTGAGGGCAAGTGCGATAGACAAGAATAAGGAGTGTGCTGGAGCGTAAGGTGAGTAAAATGAGTTTGTGAGTGAACTGTGAATAAAAGCCTTCACGTGCCTTCTCTACCTCGAGTACGCTAGAGCGTATGGTGAAATGTGCTCGATCGTACTTGAGGGGGAGGTGTGCACTCGCGCGCTCTAGAGCGCAGGGTGAAGGTGTGCTCGAGCACACTGTGTAGTGCGCTCAAGCGCAACTCAGTATGTATAGAAAAATTAAAACTTACGAAGATGAAAATAATAAATCTAGAACAATACAACCTTACCGTACTTTAGTGGCCTCAGTACCACTAACCTTGATAGAGGCGTGTGAGCTATAGTTATGAAAATGAAAATTGCTCAAGCGCTCTTTATAGTAGCTTCAGAGCTACTTCCTTTTAAGGGGGCATTTGGAGCCCACATCTGGTGGTTTAAGTGCCCTGAACAGCTGCTTCATCTCAAATTCTGGTCCCTGGACAATAGGAGAGAGAAAAGTAATATTAATGGGCTCAGGAGGTCCAATTGGAGGACTATGCTTACTTGAAGGCATTGGTGTGTCTTTAAATGGGTGCATAGCTTTATTGATGTCTTTAATCATGTTGTCATCTTCTGGTTCGATATCTAATCTTAGGACGCCATGGTTGAGGGTGGTCTCTAATGGATTACTATGATGGACCTGAAAAACTTTCTCCACAACACCTTGCATCAAGCTTACATCAGAATATTCATTATCATCTTTGGTTGACTTTAATGTATTAAATATTTTGTATTCTATCTCCTCATCATTTACCTTTATAGTGACAATGCCCTTTTTTACATTAATATTTGTGTCAGCAATTATCATAGAAGGTCTTCCTAAGATGATGGGTAGAGGTAATGGTATAGTACATTCTTCCATATCTAATACAATAAAATCAGCAGGTAAAATAAATTTACCTACTTTTACCAAGACATCCTCGAGAATACCTCTTGGTCGTTTGATGCTTCTGTTAGCCAGTTGCAAAGTGATGGAGGTTGGTTGAAGTTCCTCCAAACCTAGTGTCTCGAATACACTGTATGGTAGTAGATTGACACTTGCTCCTAGATCCAATAGTGCATGCTCGAATAGCTAGTCACCTAGCCTAGAAGGAATAGTAAAACTACCCGGATCTTTTAGCTTTGGGGGTAGTTTTCTTAATAGCACAACACTTACCTCTTCAGTCAAGGCTACTATCTCATGCGCCTGAAACTTCTTTTTGTTAGTGCAACAATCCTTAAAAAATTTAGTATATACAGGAATTTGTTTAATTGCATCTAATAAAGGAATGTTTATTTCCACTTCTCTCAAAGTTTCGAAAATGTCAATTAGTTTAGTCTCTTTGTTAGGCTTTACTAACCTTTGAGGAAAGGGTGGAGGTGCATTTACCTTCTCCATCTCACTTACCTTAGATCTGGATGCTTTGTCTGGAGATGCTTGTGCAGGTTTGATCGACGCCTATGATCTTTCCACTTTTTAGGGTTGTCACAACATTCAATTGCTGGTGTCCTCTTGGATTAGGTATTGGTTGGGCTAGAATCTCTCCTTACTTTCTGCTACTTAGTTCCTTGGCCAATTGTCCCATTTGTGCCTCTAGTCCTTGAATGATTTGATCATGTTTTGCAGTGGTTTGTCTCATCTCAGTTTAAAATTTTCTTGTTTCTTCCATGAACTGTTCGTGTGAAGTCATCAGCTGTTGGTGTTGAGATACTACTGTTGGTGCTGAGTTGCCATTTGCCTCACAAGACTCTCGAGGTCACTCTTCTTGGGTTCAGGAACAGATTGGGCTACTGGTTGGAAGTTTCTTTGCTACCCTTGACCATTCTGATTGTTGCTCCAAGAAAAGTTTGGGTGATTCCGCCATCCAGGGTTGTAGGTGTTTGCATAAGGATTGTTCTTTGGCGGATAGTTGTTTAGTCCCACAAAGTTTGCTTGCTCATGGTCTGCAGATGAATGCAAGGGACATGTATCAGTGTTATGATCAAATTGGGAACATATCGCACATACCTGAAGTGGTGCAGCTGGTGGATTAAGTGATGTATTTTGAGCGGCCATGGCTTTAACTAGCAGATCTAGTTTCATTTCCACAACAGCTATTTGGGTAGAAGATCCTCCATTTAGGTTTACCTCATATATACCTTTGCTCTTGGTTACATGTCTACCTCGAGAGGAGAATTGCTGGGTATGTTCACTTAAGGTCTCAAAGAGCTCCATGGCTTCTTCCCTGCTTTTCTCCATCAGTACTCCTTCACAACCTGAATCCACAATACTTTTATTAGTATCACTTAAACCTTCATTAGCTTATACCAGTTCATCCTGAGGTAGGTTGTAATGAGGAAATTTGGGTAGCAGCTCGTTGAAGTGTCCCCATGCCTCAAAGAATAAGTCTCCATCCTTTTGTTGGAAATACTAAATCTCCTTCCTCATTTTCCTTGTCTTTTGGGCTGAGAAAAACTTCCTTGGGAATTTGCTTACCAACTCCTCCCAAGCGTGGATAGAAACTGCAGGCAATGAATTGTACCACAATTTAGCATTATCTTTCAAGAAAAAAGAGAAAATAATTAATCTGATTCCTTCTTGGTCTAAGCCTCGGATGTGTTGGAACTTGCAGAGATCGAAGAACTCTCGAAGGTGAAAGTGTGGATCCTCATTAGGTGTACCCCTAAAGTGAGTCAGTGCACTGAGTATCTGCGAAGATATGTAGTAGTTTCCTTCCATCTCAGGTTGATAAGTAATGCAAGACGGTTGATCGAGGTTCTGTGGGATGAAAGATTGCTTCATCGGTCTTCACTCAGGAGGTTGTTGGTTTTCTAACTGTTCTGCCATCGGTGCTCCTTCCTCAATTTCTTTTTCTATCTCTTCAGAGTTGTCTCTAAGCCTTTTTCAGATGGTTTGATTAAGCTCGGGATCAAGAGGAAAGAACGTTGGATGTCTGGATCGAAGCCCGTGCATGAATCGGTAATAGTTGCTTTAGTGCAGCAGTTCAACATTGCTGCCCGGATAGCTCTCTGCCTCAAGTGCGCTCGATCGTACAGAGGGGTGAGCTCGATCGCACGTGGTACAGAGGGTTCTGCTGGAATGCCTGAAATAGAAAATAAAAAGGAAAAAGATTAGGTTTTGGATTAAACAAAAATAAAGGTAAAAACTTAAAATTTGCGATTGTTAATAAAAATAAAACAGAATAAATAATTAAAACTAAAAATTACTAAACCAAAATAATCCTAGAAAGAAATTTAGTGCAATCCCCGGCAAAGGCGTCAAAAACTTGTTGCACGTTTATCTACCTAAATTAATAAGCAAATAATAGTACTTGTTTTACTTGCAAGTACACAAGGTCAATGGTAGCATAGTGTGTAAGTGCGAGATCATCTCCACAGGGATTGGTAAATTTCGATTTAAAAAGAGATAAAAATAAATGTTGAGTGTGAATTAATAATGATAGGAATATAAAGCTGTGTATCCACCACTAATTACACTTTTCCACTAAATAAGGTGCCAATGCTCTAGCTCTACTATGAATACCTAATGGTTGCCAACCTAAGGCCTTGGTCCACACCTTAGGCTATTGATCTCCCTAAGCAACGAATTAGGCATGGTGTATACTCTAACTCTTTTCTTTCTTAAGGGATTCAACATAAGTGTCTATTGAGTTGTTCCTTAAGAGAGCATAAGAGCTGTAGAGATCGGCAACCACATGGGACCTAGGGCTTGGTCCGCTCCCGATTTCCCTTGTTGATTAACCCAAGAATCCGGCGTGGATTTCTTTTGTTACTATTGTTGAACCCATGACTCAGTCATCCAAATTGATTCAAATAACTAATCCATACCACATGCATACGTTGATCAGACACACACATAAGGAATTTAAATAAAAACAGGCATGAATCAATTAAAGAATCATAACATGGCTATTCACAAAGGCAATCAATGAATATATATGTGGAAAAGCATAATTAGGGCTTCAATTGAGCCCTATAAGAATTTAGTTACACATGTTAAGTAAACTAAACATCATAATCATAACTAAACTAGAACAGAAAAATAAAACCTGAAGAATGCTGAGGAGACGAGTCGTCAATTCCTCTGCAAAGCTTACAACTTCAAGTTAAAAACCAAAGGTGTGTTTTTTGTGTTTACAAGGCTATATATAGGGCTCTAAGGGTGCCTCGAAACCCTAATTTCCAATTTAAGGTTTGGAGACTTCTTTCCAATTCTGACTCTGTCGCCTCTGGTGCGTGTGCGCTCGATCACATGAGTCTGCGCTCGAGCCTTCTAAGTGTGTGCTCGTGTGCCTATGTGCTCGATCACAAAGGAGGTGCACTCGTTGGTTTTGCAGATCTTCACTTTTTATTCCTTAGAGATCCAAAATGTCTTCTTTTTGTCAAAGCCTTATGAAAAACACATAAAACACAAAAATGAAGTAGAATCTACTAAAATAGATAAACAAAGAGCCTAAGAAGCATAAATTAAGGGGCTTAAATATGACTATTTAAGCACTTATAAGTGGCCTAACAACCCAGTCGACTGGCTCCATATACAAGTCGACTAGGATATGGGACAGAAGGTTCCCAATTGACTGGTGTTGAGGATCCAATTGACTAGTACTTGGGACAGAAAGTTCCCAATCGACTAGTGCTTAGGACCCGGTCGACTGGTACTCTCTCATAGCCTAAAAAGTGAAGTTTCTCACTTGACCCAGTCGACTGGTAGAAAGACCCAGTCGACTGGTAATTCAAAAAATATGACCGTTTGAGACGCACAACTTGAGCATTTAATGCCCCAAACCTACCAAGTCAGTGTGAAATGACCATATTAATTCAAGGCTATATAAACCCACTTCAATGAGCATTTAAAACAAGAAGAGAACACATTCAATTCACAAGAAAGCTCATTAATTCTCAAAAGCTTTGAAATACTTATTGTTGAGCCATTCTTCAAGCTTGTTCTTGAAAGAGAGATATTATTAATTTGTAAAAGCACTTATTGCTATCTCTCTACCATTTACTTTATAGAAAATCTCATTTATTATAAAAGGGAAAGAGTTGTGATAACTCTTAGAGTGTTTAGGATTAAACACTTCTTTGTAACTTTCGTGAGGAAGGGATTAGCTTCCATGAGGAATGGATTGGTTGTAAGGTTTGTGCAACACCCGTGAAGTTGCACGACTAAAATTTTAGTGGATTTTTTCAAGGAGGTTCCTTGAAGAGAGTGGACATAGGGTCGGAAGGATTCCGTTATTGTCGAACCACTATAAATGGAGTTTGCACTTTCTCTTCCTTTGAACTCCTTTACTTTTAAGTATATTTTTTTGATTGTGTGCATTGTGTATTTAACTGTTTAAAAACTTGCAAGTTTGATTAGCAAAAGTTTTTAAAACCCAATGCACCCCCCTTTTGGGTTTGAACCTCAGTTTACAATTGGTATCAGAGCTTCGTACTCAATTTCAGGCTTAAAATCCTTGAGTTGATCCAATGGTATCTAATAGCTATACCGAAGGGCATTCCTATACTAGACCTCCCTTGTTCAATGGCTCCAACTATAACTACTAGAAAAATAGAATAAAAATCTTTGTCGAATGACAAGATTACAATCTATGGAAGGTCATTGAAGAGGGACCTAGAATTCCTACAAAGGAAATAATTATTGGAAAAATCAATCATACAATGCCTAAACTCAAAACAGAGTTTAATGAAGATGATTGTAGAATGATATCTCTCAATAGTAGAGCAACTAGCATATTACATTATGCTCTAGATATTACTGAATACAATAAAATTTCTGCATATATTTCAGCTAAAGAAATTTAGAACAAATTACAAGTTACATATGAAAGAATTAGCGAAGTTAAAAAATAAAAAATCCATATGCTAGTGTCTACGTATAAATCTTTCAAAATGTCTCCAAGTGAAACTATTTCTAAAATGCACTCACGTTTTACTACCATTGTTAACGGTTTAAAGCTTCTTGGTAGGAACATTGAAGAATTTGAACTAACAAGAAAGATCTTAAGATTTTTGCCATCCACTTGGAAAGTAAAGAAGATAGCCATCATGGAGGCCAAAGATCTCGAAAAACTTGATGTCGAAATACTTCTCGAATCACTATTGATATACGAGATGGAGGAAATGAATCCCATTGTCAATGATGATGAAAATAAGAAAAAAGGTGATTGCTCTCAAGGCCTCTACGAGCAATAAAGAGGAACAAATGAAAGAAGAGGTAGAGAGCAGCGAAGAAGATGGTGAGATGGCTCTAATCATCAAAAGGTTTCACAAGTTCTTGAAAAACAGCAAGAAACCTTACACAAGGGATTCCATTCCAAAAAAGAAACCTCTTGTGTGTTACGGTTGCAAAAGGCTCGATCATATCAAGGCCGATTGTACAATAGCAAGCAAACCATATAAGAGCTTAAAAAAGAAAGCCATGATTGCAACCACTTAAAATGATGACGAAGAAGAAGAATCCTCGGATGATGAGGTCGGATATGAGGAGATTGCCAACCTATGCTTGATGGCAATTGACAACGAAATTGAGTTATCAAATTCTTCACCTTTCTAATAATAACATTGTTAGTTGCAATGAAGAATTAATTGAGGTTATAAATGAAATGCATGAAGAATTAAAGAAATTCAATTCTAGGAATAAAACCCTAAAAAAGGAAGTCTTATTTCTTTCTAAAGAGATGAAAGAGTTAAAGGAGGAAAAAGAAAAACTATCTTCCATGCTTTATAATTCTTCTCAAGATTTTCTTAAAGATGAAAATAAAAATTTATAGAAGAAACTAATGGAATTAAATAGTACAATATCTAGACTTATGCTTGAAAAAGAAAAGCTAGATGAATGGCTATCTAGCCTAAGATTAAATGGAGGAAAATCTGGCTTGGGTTATTCTCCATTAGGCAAGCAAAAGTCAAAAGAGACTTTGTTCATTAAAACAACATGTGTGAATGAAGCCTCCACTTCTAATACAACTAGCAAGATTAAAAGCACTCCTTCAATACATGCTAGTAAGCCTAGAAATACAAATGTAAATCCTAATGCATTTACTAGAAATAAACATCCTAGAAATATACATGTATATATGTATGCTCACTCAAGAAATGCAAATTCTAGGAATAATCATTCAAGAAATTCATATACACATCCTAGGAGTAACTATCATGTGCATACTAGAGATAATATGTATACTTATAACTTGCACACTACACATGCACATCCTAGGAATTACCATAATGTGTATCCTAGAAATAATATATATGTTCATAATAATACAAATACATATCCAAGAAATTATCATCATATATTTCCTAGAAATGACATGCATGTTCATAATCTTCATAATAGAAACATGTATCATAGGAATGCTTATCCAAGGAACTATAGGCACGCATATTTGAGAAATCCTAGAAATATCAATAACTATTATCCTAGGATCATGCCTTATCAACATGTTTACAATTTTAGAGCACCTTACAATGTTAAGAAAGTATGGGTAGGAACCATATTTTCTAGGACTAACCCCAAAGGACCCAATAAATTTTGGGTACCTAAAAGTGCAATTGTATATCCTTGTGTAATATAGATATGTCTCTACACCAAGGAGAAAGGTGACTATTGGTACCTTGATAGTGGATTCTCAAAGCACATGACCGGTGATCGAAGTGTATTCAAAGAGCTAACTCTAAGGGATGGTGGAAATGTCACCATTGGAGATAACACAAAGATAAAGATCATCGGGCATGGAAAAGTTGGTAATGATTTCTTAACCATTGATCATATATTATATGTACAAGGCCTTAAGCCAAATTTACTTAGTAGTAGTAAACTATGTGACAAAGGCAACAAAGTCATATTTGAAACCTCTCATTGTTTAGTTGTAGAAATCAAGAGTAACAAGATCAAGTTTGTTGGGCATAGACATGAAAAATATCTATATAGTTGATTTAAAATCTTTGCATTCGAAAAATGAAAAATGTTTTCCTACATTTAGTGAAAACCCATGGCTACGGCATAAAAGATTTGGCCATGTGAATATGGATTTGCTTAAAATCATTTCAAGAAAAGATCTAGTCATTGGACTACCAAAACTCAAATTTGAAAAAGACAAGGTGTGTGATGTTTGTCAAATGGGAAAACGAACTAGAATTTCTTTTAAATCAAAAAAATAGTCTCAACTACTAGACCATTGGAACTTTTGCATATGGACTTATTCGATCCAATAAGTACCTTTAGTCTAGGTGGCCATCAATATGCTTTTGTTATTGTTGATGACTATTTAAGATATACCTTTGTTATCTTTATTGCATACAAGGTTGAATCATACAAAGGATTTGTGAACTTTTGTAAAAAGGTTCAAAATGAAAAAAAAAAAAAATTTATTTCAAGTATAAGTGATCATGGAAAGGAATTTGAAAACCAAAGTTTTTCAAAATTTTGTGATGAAAATGGAATTGATCACAATTATTCAGCACATAGAACTCCTCAACAAAATGGAGTTATTGAGAGGAAAAATAGAGTTCTAGAAGAATTTGCAGGAATAATTCTTTATAAAAATAGTTTTTCAAAATATTTTTGGGCGGAAGCCGTAAATACTTTATGCTATGTTTTAAATAGAGTATTAATTAGGCATATACTAAATAAAACTCCATATGAACTATGGAAAGATAGAAAGCCTAATATCTTTTATTTTCATGCTTTTGGTTGTAAATGCTTCATCCTAAATAGCAATAAAACTAATTTGTATAAATTTGACTCAAAGACCGATGAATGGATCTTCTTAGGATATTCAACCTCTAGTAAAGCTTTAAGTGTTTTTAACAAAAGAACTTGATTATGCCCAAAGTATAATGAGGTAGTTGTAGCACGGCTTTGGGGTGTCGATTCCACAGGGAGACAAACTAACTACAAGAGAAAGTGCAAACCTTAAAACGAACGATAAAAGTCAAAGGAAAGAAATTGAGTTTGAAGTAGTGTGAAATAATTGTGTAAATAGATTGATGGATATAATAAAGAAACAACAAGGTTCCAGGAATCTTCCCTAGGTTCATTGCCTCATTCCAATCTTGATTCAATTGTTTATCCCGATTGCAAGTTTCACATCCCAAACAGGCAATCGACGAATATTCAATTAAAGCGCATGTAAACCCTAATGTAATTGTTATGAAATACTATTTTTGATTCAAGCACACATGACCTAACTTATAGATTATCAAGAAACAAAAATATATCATAATGACAATACTACAGTAATGGACAAATCTATAAGAGAAATCTACCGGACTTAATCACACCTCAACAACATCACATAAGAAGAGCATGGCTAGACTTATATGGGGGAGAAAGATGTAATCACTGGATTAAGGAAAAATCTTCTAATTAGGTTAAAAAGTAAATCATAACAATGTTTTAATGATAAATCCAAACTACAACTAAATCAAGAAAATAAAATAAAAACAATTACACCTAGGGATTCATCCCTTCGCCTTGCTTGGAGATTAGACCGCCATGGGGCTCCTCCTTGAGTCTTTGGACCTTTTTTCAGCCTCCAATCCTCCTCTCATGAATCCTTATATCAAATCCTAAGTGGTTTATTTATAACACAAAGGTTCAAGGGTATTTGTGGGCTCAAAATTGTCACTTAGAAGTCCTAATTAGGTCAGGAGACCGTGTGTGCGCTGCACCTCTCTCTTCTGGGCGCCTAAGCGCTCACCTTTGGTCCGAGAGTGTGGTTTGCTGGAGACCACAGTGCTGCCCTATCCAGGCTGCGGTGCTAGGAGGAGGTTCATGGTGGTGTAGTGCTGGAGGCCGCGGCGCTGCCCTTCAAGGCTGCGACGCACACTGTTGCTCCAGCTTCTTCAAGTGCTGAAACCACTCCTTTTACTCTTGGCTTCCAAATGTTTCTCATCATTTTGTCTCTCCGCAACCAATCTTCCACTCCGATATGCATCAAAGCTTTATGCTTTAAGTGATGATAGCTTTTCCATCTCTTTAGACTCAAAACACCTGAAAATGCATCGAAATAGATCAATGATCTAAGAATGACATTTTAGAGTTGTTAACATATAAAAGTGCAATTAAAACCTAGATCAACCCTAAAATGCTAACAATTAAGTACTGTTAAGGTGCATTTTATGACTCTCATCATAACCCCCAACTAGCTTATTGCTAGTCCCTAGCAATTCAAGCGAAAACAAGAGATGAATTCTATGGTAGGAGTTAAAAACAAAGTAAAACAATACTAGCGTTGAACCAAGAGTAATTCACTTTTTTGTCTCAAAAATTACACACAACATACAACACATAGAATTATTAAATATCACTCAAGTCCAAAAGTAATCCAACCATCAATCTTAAAATTGTTATTGACTCTTAACATCCATCTTACCACAATCCATTAATCCAAACACTCGGTTGATTTTATGCATAACATTCATAAATACAAGTCTTGGCCTCTAAAAACATAATAAATTGTGTGACATCAATCACAAATCAAGCTCTATAGGCTTATTTTTCAAACCACTCTCCACTATTGTAGAAAATCAAACTACATTGGATCAATAGGTCTTTAATAAGCTTGTAACGTTAGGCTAAGGTAAAGCTCAAGAAGGAACGGAAAATTTTAAACAAGTAAAAGAACTCAATCTCTTAATTTTAAACACAACCACTTTAAGCACTGGATAACCTTTACTTCAACACTCAACTCTTTCAACCATTTTTTATAAGAGCATATCTCTTAATAAGTCATCGCTTTTCTTTTTCTTTTTTCTTTGCCATAATTCACTTCTCTTTTTCTTTTCTTTTGTATTTTGGCATAAGACCATTCACCTCATTTTTCATTTTTTTCCTTTTCTTTTCCACAACCCCTAACTTATCTCCTTTAATGTACTTGGGTTGTGGTAGTGATATTTTTTAATATTTCCATCCTTACTCCTTTTAAGTGCTTCTCAACAAATGCGTATAACTAAGTTCTATTTAAAAGAAAGGTAAGGATAAAATATTTTTAGGCTCATAAAGGTGAGTGAATGGCCTATTGAAAGAAACAAGGCTCAAATTCACTTTCAAGAAAAGGCTCAAATAGGTGACTAGCGATAAATATAGTAATGGTAAGCTTAAAAGGCTCAAACGGTTCAAAAATGGCCTATATCATATCCTAAGTAATGTGCATTCTAGGAATTCGCCTCAAGTGATTATCAAGTAAGTTCTAGAGCTTGTCGAGACCGCAAAAGTATTCATAAAACAATCACACATAAAACTTTTCTAAATGTTTTGGACTAATCATACAATCTTACCACAAACTAGAGTAGCAAACCAAATGAAGATTGACACTTAAATTATTCTCAAACCGAAGCAAGATTTAACTTCTTATAATTGCTATATGCTATCTCAATTAAGTTCATATCATTGACAATTGAATTAACTCTAAGGCTAACACAAAACATGCTGAAAACAACAAAAAAGGAAAATGATACCAAGCAGTTCAATGAAAAACAGGAATATGTTTCCTCCACCCCCAACTTAAAATAAGCATTGTCCTCAATATTAAAGCAAAAGTTAAGGAAACTCCCTTTGTAGCCAAAAGGGTACAGAAGCTGAAAATAGTGCACCGCCATTTGAACTGCTTTGTATTTTTGTCCCTGAAAAAGAAATACGAAAGTAAAACTGAAAAACAGCAAAATAATAATAATAAAAAAGAAAAAGAAAAATGAAAAATAGTAAAAATAAAAGGATATGTTGTGGGTTGCCTCCCATGAGCACTAAGTTTTATTTCTTCAGCCAGACGTTTTAATTCCCTCCTAGACAAATATAGGTTGAATGCACCAGCCACTGCTTTACTGCCAAATTTTGTGCTTGCATGCTTTAAAGAAGCCTCAAGGATGTTATCAGTAACATATGCAGATTCTGGCTCAATATATGCTCTTGTGAACCCATGGGTGTGGATTGACTCCAATGGATTAAGGTGATGGACCTTTTCTATGGTTGAGTCAATCATATATACTTGGTGGCTCTCATCCACATCCTCTGATTTGTTCGGTGTTGGGATGTGTAATGATTTACCACTTAGTGTCACAATGGCATTCACTTCCTTCAAATTCTTTTGCGCCAGGTGTTGTCCTTGGTGTGTGGACTGAGCTTGGAAAGGGAACTTACCTCGCTCATCAACTTGGACACTTGGCTCTTTAAATCCTTATGTTCTTCAACAACCTGCGTAATTAAAGATTCAAGTCTTTCATTAGTCTTACCCTGTGCCTCAATAAAAGCATGCAAAGTTTCTTCTAAAGGACTCCCAGAGGGTGCAGGTGTATAATATTGTGCAGGATATGATCTAGGGGGTTGTGTAGGTGGCTGGTTTTCAAATTTCCAGCTAAGATTGTGGTGATTCTACCACTCCGAATTATAGGTATCAGAGAAAGGTGAAAAAGGATTCTTGTAAATACCTAAGACATTACATTGTTCCTCATACACCCCTCTCATCTCCATAAATGTGGGACACTCTTGGGCGAGATGATCTACCTCGCAACACACAAAACATGATTCAAAAGATCTTGCATGATTAGCTACGTGTGTTTGCTGTAAGCCCTTAGTCTTTAACACATCTAGTTCCCTAGTGAGCATCTCGACCTTAGCCTTTAGGTTATCTTTTTCCATAAGATAGTAAATTCCACCACCATTTTGGTTTCCTATAGGTCGTGACCTATTTGTGGCTTCAGTAGCACTAGGTCCAGTCCAAGTGTGAGCTTTTTCAGCAAACTCATTGAGGTATTCTATGGCCTCATCAGGATCTTTTTCTAAAAACTCACCATTACACATCATCTTTACAAATTGGCGCTCCCTATATGTAAGTCCCTCATAAAAATAACTCACTAAGTGCTAATTCTCATACCCATGGTGAGGGCACATGCTCAACAACTCTTTAAATCTCTCATAAGACTGATATAAAGTCTCATTATCCTTTTGTGCAAAGGTGGAGATTTGTCTTTTTAAAGCATTGGTCATATATTGAGGGAAGTATTTATTAAAGAAAATCTGAGTCATCTCAGTCCACGACCTAATAGATCGTGGTCTCAGCGAGTATAGCCAACTCTTACCTCTATCCTTCAAAGTGAAAGGAAAGAACTTAAGTCTCACAATGTCAGTAGTTGCATCTTGACTATGAAAAGTCGCAACTACTTCCTCAAACTCTCTAATGTGCACATATCGGTTTTCACTTTCCAAGCCATGAAACGTAGGGAGTAATCGTATCATCCCTGTTTTAAAATCTAAATGGTGAGTGTTGGCTGGAAACATGATGCATGATGGTGTGGCTGTTCATGTAGGGTGGAGGTAATCCTAAAGGGTCTTAGGGGGTTGATATTCATGTTCACTCATTTCTTCGGGACTATATAGATTGTCAAATAAAGGATTTAGAAAAGAATTTAATTCTGACTCTAACACAGGCCTACAAGCAAATCTACCCAAAATGTCTCTATATCGGGGCATGCAAGATCACAAAATAAAAAAGAAAAAACAACAAAAAAATAAGGCAGCAAGCTAAAAGAGGGAACGAAGTTACCGCATTTACAAACTGCTGAAAAGAAAAACTATTCACAATTCTTCTACCGTCTTATCTCAAAGTTGACAATCTTCCTCAAGTTAAGCGCGTCTCCCCAGTAACAGCGCCAAAATTTGATTACACCCAAAGTATAACGCGGTAGTTGTAGCACAGCTTTGGGATGTCGATTCCATAGGGAGACAAACTAACTACAAGAGAAAGTGCAAACATTAAAACGAACGATAAAAGTAAAAGGAAAGAAATTGAGTTTGAAGTAGTGTGAAATAATTGTGCAAATAGATTGATGGATATAATAAAAAAAACAACAAGGTTCCGGGAATCCTCTCTAGGTTCGTTGCCTCATTCCAATCTTGATTCAATTGTTTATCTCGATTGCAAGTTTCACATCCCAAATAGGCAATCGGCGAATATTCAATTAAAGCGCATGTAAACCCTAATGTAATTGTTATGAAATACTATTTTCGATTCAAGCACACATAACCTAACTTATAGATTATCAAGAAACGAGTGACACATAGAAGGAAGAAAATTTTCTTCAAGACATCTACCAAAATCCATTTATTATAATTTAATTAAATCATGTAAATGTAATGTAATGTAAAAATAAATTTAATAAGATAAGTTAACCTTTTATCTACCAATATTATTTTTGTTCATTTAGATTTATCTTAGGTGTATTAAAAAATGATTTTAAAAAGTAGACAAAGTCATCTTTTAAAAAAACTAAAGTAACAAAAAATAAATACAATCCAAGCCGGGCTTGACCCGTTTATCCTAAACCACAACCCATTTGAAACCCTAGAGGCATTTATCATCAATATTCTATTCCTTAAATTTTGTCAAGAGCCTATATTTATTGTCTGCATAGAACTAGCCAAAGTTAAGATGTGTATGTAGCCATTATTCTCCCTCCCTATGAGGTCTTGAAATGCCTTCTTGAAAATCCAGATTTCATTTCTCAAACTGAAGTGATACAATCATGTAAGGAAAGACATATTTGAATTTTACCATAAATAATTATAAACTCCAAAGTAACAAGAATGAACTCAAACACCTCTTGGGAAAGCTGAGTTTTGTCCATATTAGTTTTTATCGTAGAATTGCATCAATTCAAGTCAATGAAAACATCAAAAGTCATAACAAGGGTAAGTTAATAAATTCCTTTTTTTTTTTTTTTTTTTTTTTTAAGTTTCTTTCTTTCCTCTTGAATTCCTAAACACAGTGTTACTAAATTTACTTGGACTAGTATTGTACTTCAAAGTATAGAAATAACCAATGTGATTTTCTATTTGTCAAATCGAAAGCCAAACAATAAAACTGTAAAAGTAAAAACTTATAGAGTTATAGTATATTAGTATCGTGTTTCTTATAAGTTAATTTCAAATTCAACTCATTTTACATCCATTTTATTTATAATTATGACTATATATTAGATAACAAGATAACAATTTCTACTTTATCTCCACCAGTTTAACAAAAACAATTATTTTTGTTAAAAAAAAGCAGGTTAATTCGAGTTTTTGAGTCAGGTTGTTTTGGGTTTTGGGTCAAGTCAAGTTCTGGTTCGGGTTCTCTCGGGTTTCAAGTCGTTCGGGTTCGAGTTATTTTGGGTATCATGGTCTTTTTTGGGCCAGGTCATTTCGGGTTTCGGGTAATTCGGGTTCCGATCATTTCGGGATACATGTCGTTTTGGGCACAGGTCATTTCGAGGTTCAGGTCGTTTTGGGCATGAGTCATTTATGATTTCAGGTATCTCACTTTCAAGTGCTTCATTTTAATATGTTTTCGGGTTTTGGATGGGTCGGATTTCGGGTTATTAAAATAGAAATAAAATTCTAATGTAAAATATATATATATTTATCAAAAAAAATTCTTATAATGTGATAGTAGCACTAATTAAAATTAAAGTATACTATATTAACATATTTAATTGAACAATGTTTATCAAAAAATGATAGAAACTCTCATGGGGAGCTAAGAAACAAATTCTTTAGAAGAAAATATATTTTTAATCATGATAGAATTCAAATTTTTGGAGAAACTGACTTGTGATGTAACTCCTCGACTTCAAAAATATGTCAGTTTGCAAATCGAAACCTAAATCTTTCATAAAAATATAATTATGTATACATTTAGAAATAGTATAAAATGTGAGGCATATTTGATGGTAAGAATTGTGTAAACGTTGCCATCTCTAGTTTCGGTAACCTTTATGCGAGGAATATGTTCGTGGGATCATGTACAACACATCCAATCAAATTAATTATAAAAACTAACGCGTACAGTAAAACGAAACTAACCCCAAAATTATAAAACATAAACAAATGTCAAAGATACATCCAATAGGGCAAAAGGAAAAATATCTAGAGGGACCTCCTCAGCCCTAGTAAGCACACTACTTTGAGACAAGGCTAATTTAGCCAATTGGTGTGCAACCTGGTTTCCTATTCGTCTAACATGACTACATCGAGAACAATCATGAATGAGGAGTCCCTTAATGTCATCCACCACATCTCCATAAGGAGCCAAACAAACCTCTGTAGATTTTTTTGCCGATACAATGATAGATAAATCACTCTCAATCAGTACATTCTGCAAACCCATCTTGTTAGCAAAATTCAAGCCTTCGTGCAAAGCTAATGCCTCCAATATCTCCACTGACAGTAATCTTGGCATTGGTTTTGCACGCCATAATTGAGCCTTGTTTATCTCTAATAACCACATCCACATTAAATTTAAACATAACTACAAGAGGAAGCTTCCGCTTAACTAAAGATGTATGAGACAAGTCTGTAAAAGGCAAAGATAGATTGGAAGTTGTAATCCCCTGAGAAAAAGAAGGTGTATTACATAAGACTTTCGGAGCTTGACCTAGAGCTCCACCTTGAACAACCGAATTTCTTCAGTTCCATAATGGCAGGCAATGACGACAAAGTGGACAATAATATTTTCATCCACCTGAATCTCAAATAAGTCATCCATCAAATCTTTGAATGTATTTGGCTTTGAGCGTTCCAGAATGGCTCTACAAGGACTGTACCCCCTCACGTCCATGGAATCATGGCATAACCACAATGCACGTAAGGCAAGCACCTTCATTCTCATCAGAGCATACTTGGCAGGTAAAGCCTCACGACAAGCTCTCCACAGAAAATGTTTCATCTTATTTAGGATTTTTAGCTTCCACATGCATTCTCAAAATGAGATTTGAGAAGCAGATGAGCCACCATCCTAGCACCAAAAAAAAAAAAAACACTAAGTACAAAGAAAGTGGCACCAAACCAGCTGATCATTTCGATTTCTAGCAGCCATTTTAAGAATCAGTTCTACTTCATGCTCTAGAAAGACTACCTTTACTAAAAATTCATTCCACCAATTTGAACTGGCATCAATCAGTTGGCTCATTGTTGCATTACTTAGTAAAATTCTAGGAGGATAAACTACTTTGAACAACATTAGCATGGGAATCCATCTATCGTGCCAAACTCCAATATTATTCTCATTACCAACATGTCAGCTTGTTCCTTTTTCTAAAACATTTTTAGCTCTCCAAATGCTCCTCTAAGCAAAAGAAGGGTTGTACCCCAAAACTGATGTGTTGTTTGGGAAGTATCTTGCACTAAATAATTGTTAAAAAAGAGGAAGTGTCTTGAGATAGCCGCCAACACTGTTTAGCAAGATGGGCATCGATAAAAAACCAAAATCCTGAAAACCCTGTCATCCCTTCTTTTTCAACTTACACATTTCTGACCATCTAATCCGGTGAATCTTCCAAGCGTCACCATGACTACCCCACCAGAATTTGCATATTAGAGCATTAAGGTCATTACAGAATGAAGCTGGTAGTTTAAAGACACTCATGGCATACGTAAGTATTGCTTGCGCCACTGCCTTTATAAGAACTTATTGCTCTACTTTTGAAAGAAGTTTTTCTTTCCATCCATGAACCTTCTTCCAAAAACGCTACTTCAAAGATGGGAAAATATGGGACTTTGATCTACCTGGGAAAATATGGGACTTTGATCTACCAATCATTGCAGGGAGCCCAAGATACTTCTCGTGACCATTGGAAGACTGCACCCCAATCATCCTCTTAATTTCCTCTTGGACAAACAATAGAGCTCATGTAGTATATAGAAAAATACGATTACTTGCCTTCACTGTTGTTTGTTTTTTTTCATCTTTGATTAATAGTAGCCAGTAGCAGAAACATTGAAAGAAAGGGCTAGTAATGATAATACTAAAGAGTAATTGTTAGAGAAATAGAAAGATAAACCGTAAAATGAAAATAAAAAAATAAAAAAACATAGACAGAAAGAAACAGTTACACAAATATTTATCTTTGAGTTTTATTTTAGCCATATCCTTGATTACTTTATAATTATAATAATTAAAACGTTAATGTTCCCATTTATTATGCTTTGGTAATATACGTTGTTCCCATAATGCTGCATGTTTTGGTTTTCAATCTTTTTTACATAGTAAATTAAAATATATAAATATAAAAAGCATAATATATTAAATTCACTCATAAATGGACTCTATTAAATACTCAATAGTCTGACTAAAAAGAAGGCTGCATGTTTTGGTTTTCAATTTTTTTAGTACATAATAATTGTAAAATATATAAATATAAGAAGCAAAATATTAAGGATGTTCATTAATCGGTTGAAACCGGTTAAGTAGAACAATTTGACTAATCGGTTAAATCAATACTAAATTGATTAACCGAATAATATATATCAGTTAATTGACTGATCGTCGGTTAAAATTTGTTTCGACCATTTTAATCGATTAAAAATTAATATTAATAATATATTAAATATAATATATAATAAATTAAAAAATATTTAGTATAAATTAAATATATAATATATGTAATATATATAAATTAAAAAAAACTTAAGTATATAAGCAGTGTCGGTTAATCGATTAACTGACTATATCAACTAAAATCAATTCGATCGGTTATTATTGAATGCTTAGGTTAATTCGATTGAAACTGTAAAAAAAATTGACGCAAAAAATAAGTTTAAATATTTAACCAACCATTTAGATATTCCTACAAAATATATTAAAGTCACACATCTTTATTAAATACTCAATAGATTGACCTAAAAAAGAAAATGCTTATAAAAAACAAACAAATAAATAAAATAAAGAGAATGAATGGAAAAAGTTAAAAAAATAAATGTTATTTATACGTGTCACAAATATAGTGTACATGCTTTTATATATATATATATATATATATATATATATATATATATATATATATCTTTAGATTAAAAAATATGCATGTTTAGATTCTGCTTTGTGAATCCAGCATCACGTTGTACCCTCCGTTCTAAGAGCCAAGAGCCCAAAGCTTTTGCTATGAACCCATTGCTCAGCTCCCATCTTGGACCGGACGGACCAGTGATAAACTCCACAAGCTCAACTTTCAGGGCCAATCCAATTCTAATTAATAAAATGGAAAAATGTTAATGAACAAGTGATTCTAATTCTAATTAATAGAACTCTCAACTTTTTAAAACATGAGACATGGCTGTTAGTATACCGTGGTCTTGGTCGGTCAGGTATTAGATAGTATTTGCTTCATCAACTTCTTGACTTGATGAATTTCTATATTTTCTTCCAGTTTACAGTTAGGAGAAATGGAAAAGGAAAAAGAATACACAGTTGTATGATTGAGAGCTCTCACATGAACTAATATCCTTATTTGCTGAGGTAATCTTGTATATTGCCCATCATGAATTCATAATATACTATCATTATGTTTGGAATCAAATAAAAGTATAGTTTATTTTATTTTTAAATGAATTATAAAAATATTAAGAAATAAAATTTTATAATTGGTTTTTTTTTTATGTTAAATTGTTTAGAATTTAATTGACTTTTTATATTTGTAATGTTTGAAATAAATGAAGAATTCAATAGGGGAAAAAAAATAGAGGGAGGGAAAGAGTCTCAAATTGAGGCCATGACTCAACTTCCTTTTTGGACTGAGCATGCCAACATTTAACCTAGCAAGCCCTGCCTGATGAGCAAAGCCAACATCCAACTCCCCTGTTGCTCCCACTTGGGTCACAATCACAAGCTTATTAAGAGGTATATAAGAGTGATTATTGATATTGTATTGATTGTTGATAAGATATAAATGTTGTTTACATATGTAAGAATGTTTTAGGATTTTGGCTCAATTCTCCGCAAGGAAAACTTCTAATTGGTTTGGAAAAAACGGTTTCTTATTTTGTAGTTGCTTATTCTAATAGAAGTAGAACTAGTTTCCTATGTTGTTGTTGTTCTTTTCCTAGTAGTATTAGGAAAATCTCCTCGATATAAAAGGAGTCCTTGAGAAGATTTGAGGCACATTCATAATTTCAATATACACTGTAAATCATAGGGGTTTACTATTAAAGCTAGGATGTGAGTTTTGTGTGTATTGGGGTTTTTAGGTGTATTGAGGTTTTGGGTTGTAAGTATACAGACTTACAACTAGAGCTAATTTGAGAGTTTTTGGTGTATAGGGCTTTTGGGTGGTGAGGGACTGAGAGTTTAGCAACTTTGCTCTTCATAAATTAAGTTGAAATTGAAGATCAATAAAGTTGTGGATTTGTTGGTGGACGTAGGCAAAGAGGTTCACGATCCACATTAATTATTGTTATTCTTGCTCTTTGTTTGTTTTTCCTATTTAATTGTTATGATTGTGTTTATTACCTAAAATCTGAGTATGCAGATTTTAGAGGTAAAATTCAAACAAGTGTTAGGATTTTGTCTCAATTCCTCACAAAGAGGACTTCTAATTGGTTTGGGAAAAGTGATTTCCTATTCTATAGTTTCTTATTCTAGTAGGAGTAGTAGTAGTTTATTATGTTGTTGTTCTTTTCCTAATAGTATTAGGAAAATATCCTTTATATAAAGGGAGCATTAGTGAAAGTTTGAGATACACTCATAATTCCAATATTATAACTAGAGCTAGATGGAGAGCTTTAGGTGTATTGGAGATTTTGGGTTGTGAGGGTGATAATTTTGTTTTTCCTAAAGTTGTTGCTAAGGATTAATAAAATTGTGAGTTTGTCGGTGGCATAGGCAAAAAGGTTGTTGGACAACATTAAATTGTTGTGCTTGATATTTGTTTGTCTTTTTGCCTATTTATTATTATAACTTTGAGCAGGTGGATTTTAGAGGTAAAATCAACTTCTTCAAATTTTAGACAAAAAAACATAACATCAACAATTAAATAAGCAAATAAAATAAAGAGTAAGAATAACAATAATTAATTTGGTTCGACAACCTCTTTGCTTATGTCCACTAACATACTCACAACTTTACTAATATTCAATTACAACTTTAGGAAGTGCAAAGTTGCTAAACTCTCATTACCTCGTAATCCCAAAGCTCCAATACAACCAAAGCTCTTAATCTGACTCTGGTTGTAAGTGTCTTATCTATTTGACAACCTAAAACCTCAATACACCAAAAGCTCTCATCTTAGTTCTAGTAGTAAACCCTTTTAGTTTACAATATATATAGGAATTATGAGTGTGCGTCAAATCTTCTCTAGGACCCCCTTTACAGATGATGTTTTTCTAACATTAATAGGAAAATAACAACAACATAAGAAATTACTTCTACACCTACTAGAATATTCAACAATCCAATAGAAAATTACTACTACTCCTATTAAAATAAGCAACTATAAAATAGGAAACCACTTTTCCCAAACCAATTAGATTTCTTGCCTGTGAGGATTTAATTCAAATCTTAACACATCTGTACAATCAAAATGTAAAAGACTCTATTATATATATATATATATATATATATATATATATATATTTTGAAACACTAAGTCATTAGAGTCATTTTTGTTTTAAAAAAGACATTCAAAGGGCATTGCTTTCACTTTCTACTACTCCATAACCTTTGTAAATTTAGTAAGTGAAACATCAAATGGTGAAACTTAAAAGGGGAATAACGAAAGTTCAACCAGATTTGAGAAGATCTTTGATGTTTACCAATTACCATGATCACAAGTTCTAAGTGGGTAGTTAAGAATTTGCATTCTATGAGGAAAGATCAGAAGAAATTATCGCAGTATATTGCAATGCCATTGGCAAAAATTAAAAGGTTTTTCCTAGCGATTTCTTGTCAAGTTAAATTTATTTCCATTTTAAGTAGTACCCCTATTTATCCCGTTATTTTTTAAAGGATATCGCTCAATTAAATCTCACTCACTTATTATAAAAAAAAATTTTAAATCTCACTCACACTAAAAATAAAAAAAATAGAAAATTACTTTTCAATGTGTTGCTCAATTTATTTTTAATTTTTTTTATTAAGATCATATTGTAAATGCTAACTAAGATAGGGTGGCAATAGCATCTTAATAGTCCGAGTCCATCGATTTAATGTTTAGTTTTGAGATCTTTTAGAAGAGATTTGTGTTAGATTTCCCTTCTCGTCAATTTTAAAGATTCGATGTGTAATGACCCATCCTGGGTTGGCCACCCCAAGATGGTTTTGTTATATTTTGAAAATTTCAGCACGACACATATATGCAACAATAAAAATATCATCTACAATTGTTTACATCGATCTTAACCCTTAATAGGGGAGATACATCATTCAAATCTCAACTTAAACATTTTATACAACATAATATGCATGAATATTTACAAATAAATTTTTATTTTCTCATTAGTCTGAGGATGTGGACCACTTGACTTACATATAATGACTTGATCTAAATATCAGCTCGCCAATTTACCTGTCTTGCCTGCTATATGAAATTATTTAACAACGAGGAGGGAGTTTTACAAGCTCAGTGAATTAAATTTACTGGAAGTATTCATTTTGTAATTTGTTTTCCAACATTCATTCATCTATATCTCATATATTTTGATAATAATATTCTATTAGCACTACTCATATCAAAATCCCCATCCTTTATAAATCTATTCTTTTCATATGAGTAATCATCTTGAAACTATAAATTCTATCTCATAATTATCTCATTATGAGGTTCACAGTATATAATCAGTCACCCAGGTAATTCTCATCATATTATTTCTTCTTTGACATGTTTGTCTCTCTGTGAGACTCATTCATCTATCAATAAATTTACAATCATGAATAGCACTTTAACATCTCAAGCAATAACAATCAATATTTAAAGCAAATGCAATGCATGAATTTAAATGTTATTATTATTGAGAACATATTCCCACATGTCGATATGTTTTAGCTTAGATCGGCTGCCCTCCTGGTTCTTTTATTTTATTTAGACCGACTACCCTCTTGGTTCTTTTATTTCCAGCATAAATTAGCTATCACGGTTTTTATTTATTTCTAGCATATACCGGCTGTCACAGTTTTCATTTAGACCGATTACCCTTCCGGTTCTTTTATTTCATGTATATGCATATGAACAATGATATAAAATATGCATATGTACAATAATATAAAAAAACAAGCATGTATTTAGACATTTAAATTAGCTATCTTGCTTCTTCTCGAATTATTGTTTGATCAATTTCACTAATTTCTTCTTCTCATATATCATATCAATTTATCAACCATAGCTCGTCAATAATTTCATATATCACCTTCCTTATTAAATCGACTCATTATTCTAATAATATTATTTCTCATATAATAATTTTGTACATATCAATTATTTCTATCATACCGATCAACCAACTTTCATCTATTATCAAATCATAAGTTAATAATTTATTTAAATATTATCACTATATATTTCATATTTATCTTGATTACTTAAAGTAAATCTAACTCACCATGTAGTACTTAGAGCTACTCGTGGATCACCTCCTTGCCTTTCCTTCTTCTTTTAGCAATTTTCTCCGATTGTTGATCGTCAACACTTGACAAAATATTTATATTAAAGTTTCTAATTTATTATTCAATTCTTCCATAATTCACACCCTTTGAAAATTCCCACAATGAATTCCTAGAAATTTCATGTATGCTAAATTTCAAAAATATAAAATTCACGTTATTACCTTTTGTTTTTCTTAGAGCTTCCCGTGACTCTCTACAAAATTCTTCCATAAACCTCTTCAAAATTTTACACTTTCAACCTTTCTTTCAGTCCCCAAGTGTTTAAAGAAAAAGAATAGTTTGTATTGAAGAAGGAAGAAAACCTAACAAGATTTGGTAAGTATAATTAAAATAAAGAAAAAGTGTGTGTGTGTGTGTGTGTGTGTGTGTATATATGTGTGTGTGTAAACTATGCCCCCCCCCCCCCCTATTTTTTTGCTTTTGTGCTGTGCATCATGTAGTGATACACAACATTTGGTTTTCCTCTATGGCAACACCTGGACTCCAGGTGTTGCGCCCCTTTTTTTTTTTTTCTTTTCCTTTTTCTTTTTATCTTCCAACCTGGACACGTGTTTTTTTTCTTCAAAAGAATTACTTTATTCAATAATAAATTTAATAATAATTTTTTTCATATATATTATTTTATTTCTATGTTATATTTATCAAATTACTTATTTACCCTTACTTTGTAAATATGGGTATTACAATTCTACCCACCTTATAAAAATTTTGTCCTTGAAATTTTCTTACCTAATTTATGAAAGAGTTTGGGGTATTCTTGCCTCATTCTTCTTCATGCTCCCAAGTAATTTCTTCAACATCTTTGTTTCACCATAATACTTGAATCAAATGAATAACTTTACTATGCAAGACTTGCTCCTTTCTGTCTAGAATTCTAACTGGTACTTGCATAAAGGTCAAATCTTTCTAAAGTTCTATTGCCTGATTCGAGATACTATGGGATTCGTCGTGTAAACACTTTCTCAAAAGTGACACATGAAACACATTATATAATTGCTTTAACTCTGGAGGCAAATCCAATCTATATGCCACTAGTCCAACTCTCTCAATCACCTCATATGACCCCACAAATCTCAAACTCAACTTTCCCTTCTTTTTAAACCTCAATACACCTTTCATGGAGATATCTTCAAAAATACCCAGTCACAAACTTGAAACTCGAGAGGTCATCTTCTATTATCAGCATATCCCTTCTGTCTGTTCTGTGCTACTCTAAGGTTCTCTCTAACCAGTTTGATCCTCTCAGTAGTCAAATCTATCATTTCTAGACCAAATATCTTTCTATCTCCAACTCCTTCCTAGCATATTGGAGTTCTACACCTCCTACCATATAAAGCCTCAAATGGTTTCATCCCAATACTAGTTTGATACTGATTATTATATGCAAACTCGATAAAAGGCAAATAAGCATCTCAACTCACTAAGAAACTCAATACACTTGCCCTCAACAAATCTTCTAGTATTCTGATGATTATCTCTGTCTCCCCATCAGTTTGTGGATGAAAAGATTTACTAAACTGCAATTGCGTACTATAGCTTCTTGAAAACCTCTCCAAAATCTAGAAGTAAATCTAGAATCTCTATCTGATACAAAGTTCAAAGGTACTCCATGTAATCTCACAATCTCTGCTACATACAATTCAGCCAACTTTTCAGGACTAGGTAGTTTTAATAGGAAGGAAATGTGAAGACTTAGAAAGTCTATCCACTATAACCCATACAGTATCATGACCTCTCTGGGTATGGAGAAAAACCAAAAACAAAATCCATGCTCACGTTCTTCCATGGCCGTTCAGGTATTGGAAGATGTTGTAATAAATGCTAACTAAGATAGGGGTGGCAATGGGTCCTGTTGTGCCGGTCCACGGTCCACATAAGGTGGCTCATCGTGCCTTCGTGCCGTGTCATGCTGTGTCTCTCTCTCTTTCGTATCATGTCGTGCCGTGACAATTTTTTAAGAATGTAGGCCCGACATGGCCTAAGGCCCGCATGGCTATTGGGTCGTGTTGTGTTGTGCTGACTCATGGACCTCAGAGGTATATATTGAATTTTTCCTTTTTTGTTGAAAACAATAAAAAAAAAAACTTATAAATATTGAATTGAATGCTTATAATTGTATAGAAAAACAATACTTTTATTGATGAAGTTAAATATTACAAATAACTTAGAAATTGAACAAAAACAACAACATAAACAAATAACTTAAAAATTACAACTTCTAAAAATCTTCCAAATAAATAACCTAAAAAAATAATAACATATAAAATAAATGAAAGAAGATGAAATGACCTACAAATGAGTGAAATATAAAAAAAATAATTTTAAAAATTAGAAAGACAAAATATTATTATTATTATTTAGCTGTTCACATTTTATACTCTTGCATGCCAAGAGTCACTCGATCCACTATATTGATCTTTCTTTAATATATTGATTGTATGGTCTTTTGCATCTAGCCAGTCCTTTGTGCATACTAGCATTTGCAACGTTTCCAGTAATAGTCTTGATCGCAATTCATTCAAAATTCTAAAACCTGCACTAAATGCTTGTTCCGATGCTATGGTAAACACTAGAACAATTAGGGTAATAATTTTCCTTTTTTTCACCATTCTAAAATATAAAATTTATCACCGTCTAATTCTTCTTGACTCATCATTTTAGTGGCATAAAATTGTATTTAATTTTGAATTTCATTAGATGTTATGGGTCATGTCTCGTGTCATGCTTTGTTGGACCTAGTGTCGTGCCGTGCTGGACCTCGTGTCGCGTCGTGTTGTGAACCTCAAAAACTAGGCCCAGCATGGCCCATGCACTTGGACCGTGCCAAGAACGACACGGCCCATGGCAGTGTGAGCCGTGCCATCATTCAGAGTGACTGCCTCACTATAGTAGAAGCCTGTAAGTCTAATGTTGATAATTTAGTAGCAGTACGTTATATTATAGCATATATTAGAGTTGTTTTGCCTTTTGATTTGAGTTTGTCAGTTAGTTTTATCAGCAGAGATGGTTATAGGGTGGCGCATTGTCTTGCTAGAATATAATGTGTGTGGATGAGTCTCCAGAGTTTAATTAAGTTTGAAAAGTTTAGTAATGCAATGCTAAACAATTTTAGTTAATGTTGATGGATCAGTAGCTTTTAAGATAGCATGAACTTTGTGTTGTTTTGTATTAATATATGAATTTTAGATTATAATCACTACAACAGATTAGGCGAACGCCCGCACATTTTTTTGCATATTGCGCCGCTTTAAAGTGCTGCAATATGCATTGCATGCGCCGGATAAAGTGCCGGTATGTGTGGTGTCGAAGCGCAAATACCGGCGCTTAAAGAAAGCGCAGCAATATGCATATTTTTTCGGCGCTTTTAAGCGCCGAAATATACCGGCGTATAGCGGCACTTCTAAGCGCCGCTAAAAGTGGTTTTATTGTGTTTTTACATTATTTTGCGGCGATTAAAAAGTGGTTTTTATTATGTTTTTATTATGTTTTTGCGACACTTTTAAGCGCCGCTAAAAGTGATTTTAATTGTGTTTTTACATTATTTTGGCTTAAATATCAACACTAATACCCTTCAATAAATAAAATATACCATCAAATCCATAAAATTTCAAATATTCTTCAATATATAAAATGTACCATCAAATATTCATAAAAATTCATTTACACAAAAAACAATCATAGTTAACATATAAAATCCATACAAAACAAAGTAATGGAATGTAGTTTAAAAAATTATTTTACCATCACGAAATCAATTATGAAGTCCTCTATTAACCAACTGTATACGTGAATATAAATGCTATGATGCATGTATCTAGAAAGACAGCAACCTTCATCTCCTCTAACGCCAAAAACACTTCTCTCCCTCATTATCTAGTTACATGATGAATCTAAATTTGCCGACCTCAAGTTTTGTTCACTGCTTTGCAACTTATATGATATGGACAGAGATGCAATGATAGATGTTCTATAAAGAATAATAAAATAATTAAAAAAAAAACCTCTTCTTAAGCAGTAAAAAGCTGTTAAAGATCCTTCAAATAGACATAATAGCAACAAAAGAAAGAAAAGAAAAAGGAACACAAACAAACTGGTCATAACAGCAAAGAATGCCATATTACAAAATACAAACTGAACATAAATGCAAAGAGCTTATGCATTTCTCTTGTAAGTATAAGAAATTAAAAATAAAAAGCCCTAGAAAGGCAGAGGATACCAGATATAACTGAAAGCATGGAAGTCAAGACAAGAATAAAAAAACAGTGATTGAAAAAAAAAACAATATACAAGGGTTACCCAATGTTCCTTGTAATGTATCACTTTAATTGAGGGCTAAATCTATACTCCCTTGAGGTTGAAAAGGTACAGACTTAATAGAGCCTTTCTCTACCCATCAGAATTTTTTTTACAAAATTCATCACGCTAATTCCCTACACTTCTGTGACAGCTCCAAATCATTGAACACTTTAGCGTGTATGTACGGAGCTTTGGTTAGGCCACAATTTCACATGTAGTACCTTCAAGGAAACCAAACAATTACTTCAACCGTTTTTTGGTAGCATCACTTCAGACCTTCCCTCATTAATTATGACTCTATCTATCTTAATAAACATGACAACTGTCCATTCCATAAAACCCATTAAAAACAATCAAAAAACTATTTTCAAACATCTATAATTC
Source organism: Bretschneidera sinensis (assembly GCA_023935145.1). Taxonomy (NCBI): domain Eukaryota; kingdom Viridiplantae; phylum Streptophyta; class Magnoliopsida; order Brassicales; family Akaniaceae; genus Bretschneidera; species Bretschneidera sinensis. The sequence goes on along the minus strand of CM043697.1, from coordinate 43,039,819 downwards.
CTCTTCCATGCACCTCATGTAGTTAAAGAAAGACTGAAAGCATTTAGTTCAAAGTTTGTTCTTTAGAGAACTGTATTCACCAACTCAACTCACTACCAGTAGCTTGTTCTATTCAAAATCAAGCACATTCCAATAATCGTACACAACTTATACTCTGCTTGCAATTCCCATTGAACCTTTGATTGCAAAGAAAACAGGGGAACATAAATCACACACATCACTAGAAAGAGAGAGAATGCATTTGCTAAGCTTACGCTCTATATGTTGGAAAATCACAAATTAAAAGAAAAGTAATAAGAACAAGGAAAAAAACAAATTTTATGCCAGAGATTGGTCTATTTGACAATCAATTTCCAACAAGTGTCAATTTGCCCATTTCTGTTTCAGTCCGATTGGGTATTTCGTCTTCATCTAAATCCATTCTCATTATCCTAGGACAAAAATAATCCATTCTCAACGGACTTTTCCCATTAGAACTTCCACATTCCAGGACAAAAATAAAAAGTTAGCCACTAGAAAGGATAAATAATCATGTAACCATGCAATGCCGGAAAAAGAAAAGAACATGCAGCAGAACAAGTACTAATGATTGGAAAAGACCACTAGCAAGTGAAGAAGAAAGTTAATAATAAATTTCAAAAGGGTACTTTGCGCACTTCTTTCATCTATTGTGAATAATTAGAAGACAGGTTCCTGTCCCAGAAGATCATGGGTCAGAGATGTTAAGTATGTAAATAGAAACATCAGATATAACACAACTTTCCACATCTTAACTGAATCTTTACTTGGTGGATAGAAATTGACCTTTAAGTACCTACTTGGTGGATGGCATGGAATAATTTTCTAAAGCAGGTACAACAAAAATTTATGAGAAAATCTCAATTAAAAAAAACAGATATTTTATCCCTTTACCCCTTTCATTAATAACTCCAAAACTAAATCCATTTGTACACAGTTTTAGGAGCAAAAATCCATCTGTATGTGCATTATGCAAACTTAGAATGCCTGTCCAAACCAGTTAGAAATACACTGCCTATGGATGCCAGAGCTGGAGGAAAAGGCATTTTTTATACATAGCAAAAACATACATCTCTAGAGAGCAGGGAGCTCAACATTGAATCAAGAAACCTTGAGTACATTTCATGACCATTATGAGACCTGATTAATGTATGACTTCAGAAAAAAAATCAATTTAACCCTTATGCAATACATGAGGAGATCAGATCATTAAATCAGCAAGTCTCACTTAAAGCCTATTCTACCCCTCGTCAACAAAATAAAACAGCAATTCAAATCCAAAACAGTTATACACATCAAACATCCTATAAAATCCACATATCGCTATGAATTCAAGTAAGAACAAGAATGTGCATATCTATATAAACGAACCTGAGTGTCATCATTGGAGAGGAGAGGGTCCATGGAGAGGATGACTTTGGCGACGGGGGGCGAGGGATCTTCAGATGAAGAAGGACTCTGAAGGGAGCGAGAGACCAAAGCAGGGCACTTCATCAACCACATTGCTCTGTCTGCTTTGCTCGTCACCAAATGTTAATTTACTAGAATGCTTTCACAAAAAGAAACTCCAGGAAAAGTAAACACCAGGTTAACAGACATGAAATTCTCAAATTAACGAAATCAAAAAAATTTATGATAACTCAAAAATACAACCCAAAAATCAACCAAACCAACAGGTATATAAAAAAACAGAAATTGATGAAGGGAACAACAAAAAAAAAAGAATTGGAAAATAAACAGAAGAATTTGAAAAAGGCTTACAGTATCCTTGTGTTGGGGTTTAATGTCGTGCACGATTAAGGGTAGAGGATTACGAAGTATCAGTGGACCAATAAAGAGAAGAAGCGAAGCAGCAAGAAGAGTATGGCGGGGGAGTCCCCAGGACAGAATTTTTGGGGGAAACGGCGCGGTGGAGCTAAGGGATCGAGCGGCAAAAAAATTTAGGGGGAAAAAAAATCGAGGCAGCTATTTTATATGTGAAATTTTTAGCATATACCGGCGCTTCAAAGCGCCGAAAAATATCGGCACTTTAAAGCACCGGGATATGCTCGAAACCCATTTCATATTCCGGCGCTTTGAAGCGCCGGTATATGCAAAGGAGTATATACCGGTGCTTTGAAGCGCCGGTATATGCAGAGGAGCATATTTCAGCGCTTTAAAGTGCCGAAAAATACCGGCGCTTTAAAGCATTAGAATATGCTCGAAACTCATTTCATATTCCGGCGCTTTGAAGCGCCGGTATATGCAGATGAGCATATTTTGGCACTTTGAAGCGACGGAAAATACCGGCTCTTTAAAGCGCCGGAATATGCTCGAAACCCATTTCATATTCCGGCGCTTCAAAGTGCCGGTATATGCTAAGGAGCTCCGGCGCTTTTAAGTGCCGATATATTGCGGCGCTTCTAAGTGCCGCTATATGTATTAAGATTCATATATAACGGCACTTTGAAACGCCGTTATATGTTCTTTGTATATTGCGGCGCTTCAAGAAAGCGCCACAAAAGAAGCGCCGTGGTTATTATATTGCGGCATTGTTATGAAGCGCCAAAAATAAAGCGCCGGCAAATGTTAATTATCTTGTAGTGAATTATGATTTAGTGTTGGTTCACACACTATCTTTATAATCTTCTGAATGAATAATGATAATTTTATTATGATCCGTATCTATAATTGCATATATTTTTTAAAAAACATGTGATTTGATAAGAAAATATTCGAAAATACCATAAAATCCGAAATAATATACTTAAAAACTAAAAGAAAAAGTTGTCTGGCGTAAAAGTTATAACCTTGAGTCTCTTGTTTCCAAAATTTTCTCATTTGTTTTTCTTAATTCTTTTTCCTCCCTAATCCAGTAATCCCAATCTAATAAACTCCCTGGTCCCCCCATGGCTTTAAAAAAAATGAACTCCCTAACCTAGAATAAAAGGGACTGAGAAGTGTGAACACATCCAAGCCGGGTCCAAGAATCCAAACGAAAGCTCTGCATATCCAATCCAAGAAAAGTAGAAGAACAAAACCCAACTAGGAACCGACAGAGGAAACGAGCAAATGCTCCACTAGTTTTACTATCCTGAAGGCTGAAATGACAAGATCGACCATTATCATTATCCACTGAAGCTGGCCTGACAGCAATTCAGAATTTCCAGAGTTCAAGGTTCGATCACTCAGTAATCCCTTCTGTTTTCCTTTCCAAAACCTGGTTCTCGATCAAAAATCCCTTAAGAGATGTTAAACCCCTACTTGTTTCTCTTCCAAAACAATATCTTTTTTAGATCCATCACCTTCAAAATATCCGCAAAGCAGCACTCATTTACTGTCACTTACCTTATAAACTTTGTGGGTTGTCCCCAGAATCTGCTATTTTAGATCCTCAAAAGCTACAACTCCGGTCCCCAGAGAGACCTGACCTGGTTTTAGCCCTTTTAAGGGACCAAGGATTCTCGAAAACCCAGATCTCAAATCTCATTAGGAAACGCCCTGTGCTTCTTTTAGCCAGTCCTGAGAGTACCCTTTTTCCTAAACTTTGAGTTCTTCCACTCTATAGGTGTATCAAAGACTGATCTTGCAAGAACTCTTGCTTCAGACCCAACCCTTCTGACAAGAAGCTTAGAGAATCAGATTATTCCTTGTTATAACTTCCTCAAGAGTGTGCTTTTGTCCAATGAGAAGATTGTTTCTGCTTTAAAGCACACTACTTGGATTTTCCTCCAGGAACAATCAAAGAATCTTATACCAAACATTAGTTTTTTGAGAGAAGTAGGCGTGCCCCAGAAGTACATTGCTTTGTTGCTTACGCATTTCCCTGAGGCTATGATGCAAAGGCATGATGAGTTTCGTCAGAAATTAAGGGAGGTTAAGGAAATGGGATTTGACCCCCAAAAGTCAATCTTTGTGTTAGCAGTGCATGCCATTTCAGGGAAGGGTAATAAATCAATATGGGATAGGTGTTTTGAGGTTTATGCAAGGTGGGGTTGGTCTAAAGATGAGATTCTTGCGGTGTTTAGGAAGCATCCGCATTGTATGATGTTGTCGGAGAAGAAAATTACGAAAACCATGGATTTCTTTGTGAACAAGAAGGGATGGCCATCACGAGTGATCGCCCAATGCCCGGTGGTCTTGTTTTTGAGCTTGGAGAAGAGAATCATTCCTAGGTGTTCGGTTACTAGAATTTTGTTGTTGAAGGGATTGATAAAGGAAGATTTGAGCTTGACTACTGTGTTGTTGCCTGTGGAGAGGTTTCTGACCAAATATCAGGAGGATGTACCTCAATTGTTGAGTGTGTACCAAGGGAAGGTTAATCCTCATGAAGTATGATGTGAATTTGTAGAAATGGGTGAGGTTAGAACGTCTTTTACCCATTTAATGGCTAATGTTGCAAGTAACAGTAATTCTTTCTTGGTTTATACTAACTGATTTTGTCATTGCCGACCTGCAATTTTTACATATACAGTAGTGCATAGAGTAAATGTTGTGCTGTGAGTAATAGGATTTCTTTGTTTCTGAATCTAAATTTATACTACTTTTTTTTTTTCTCACTTTTCTGAATCTAACTATATGCTTCTTTTCAAATATTTTTTCCTGGTTATTTTTTTCTTTTGACTGAATCTTAATTGAAATTTAGTAGCACTGATAGCTACATATTTTTCTGGAGGTTGTTAGTCAAAAGTTTGGTTATCGTGGTGTCAACTCTGACAGATAATGTTGTAATGATAGTTGGTACCTAAAATGGTCATATTTAGGCAGATATATCTCTTTCTTAGTAAGAGAAAAACCCAGCTTGGAACCTCGTGTCGTGATCGAGCTAATCAAAAGATTTGGCAAGTTTGTTGTGTTGTTCTATTGATACCATTTATGTTCTCTCCTGCTAACTTCAGCGGAACTTTCTCATGACTACTTAATGCTTGTGTTATACTATATGCAGTTGAAAGCTTCCCTGTTTTAGGAGGAATTTTGAGATGAGTCATTTGATAGGCAGTCTTGGCTAGGAGATGGTAGATTATATATGTGACTGTCCAAGTAATTATGTATTATGTTTGGTGCTGTTTTGGTGACGCCGGGCAGAATAGCGATTATTCTGCAGGCTAGTTGAACAGATCGTCCACTGGGAGTAACACAAGAAAAAACCTAAAAACAATGCAGAGAAACAGCTCTGATGTTTATTTAAAATTATGCAAATTCAATAATGATGTTTACGAAACCCTAAGACCTTATTTATAAGTTCAAAACAAAATAGAAAAAAATAAATTAAGGCTGAAATTAAAATAACTAAAATAAAAAGTTTCCTAAAAACATTAAACTCCCAATTTGAGGGCCTAAACGTCGTTTTTTGTAATCAGGTTTTGTTCATTGGCCCGTTTCCAATCAGACTAGGGTCTTTCGGGTCTGATCTGAGCCCGTGGCCCGTTCTAGGCAGTCCACCGGTCAGTTTTGCGCTGATCTGCCAACTCTGCATCATCTGACTTGGATCCTCCTACATCATTTGGCCATTTACTAAGAGAGGAGGTCTCTCCTAGATTTGAATGCCATGACCCCTCAATGTTGTAGGATACATGCTTTAGAATAGGAGCAGCCCGCTGGGAGGGGGGAGATAGAAATATTCATTTTTGATCCTGATAACTTCTCACTGAAAAAAGCTACTGGTCACCCTTATTGACTTAGAACACCACCAATACCCACTCCAGATGCATCACAATTTACCTCAAACACCTTTTCGAAATCAGGAAGTGCTAAAACTGGTGCCTCTGTCATCTTCTGTTTGACCAGTTGAAAGCTGGTTTCTGCCTCCTCGGACCACTGAAAATCACGCCCCTTAAGGCACTCTGTGATAGGAGCAATCAAAGTGCTGAAATTTCTAATGAACCGGCGGTAGAAGGAAGCCAATCCATGGAAACTTCTTACATCGTGCAAGGTCCTCGGTGTGGGCCATTCCAAGACCGCATCTACCTTCGACTGATCTGCTTGAACACTATCAGTAGATACAACAAAACCCAGAAAAGTAACAGAAGTAGTGAAGAAAGAACACTTCTTCTGATTGACATACATGCACTCTATCCTCAACAAATTAAAAACAGCACGGAGGTGCTCAAAATGTGACTCCCACGTCGGACTATAAATGAGGATGTCATCGAAGTAAACTACAACAAACTTCCCCACGAAAGGCCGTAAAACCTGATGCATGAACCTCATAAATGTGCTGGGCGCATTGGACAGCCCAAAAGGCATGACCATCCACTCATACAGCCCATGCTGTGTGTTAAACACTGTCTTCCACTCATCTCCAGGCCTTATTCTGATCTGGTGGTATCCACTCCTAAGGTCAATTTTGGAGAAGACCCTAGAACCAGATAGCTGGTCTAACATATCATCCAGGCGGGGAATTGGGAACCGGTATTTCACTATGATCCTATTGATGGCTCTGATATCAACACACATACACCAAAAACCATCCTTCTTCGGCACTAGTAGGGCAGGAACCGCACATGGGCTCATACTCTCACAGACGTAACCTCTCTCCAACAACTCTACCACCTGTCGCTGCAACTCTTCAGATTCCTTGGGGTTGTGGCGATATGCCGGTCGAATAGGCAAACTGGACCCTGGAACAAGGTCGATCTGATGCTGAATGTCCTTCATAGGTGGTAACCCAGGAGGAAGATCCTCTGGCATAAGGTCAGAAAACTCTGCCATAAGCTGCTGCACTTCAGCTGGCAATTCTGGATTCAGATCTGCTGCGCTATTCCCACAGGGCAGCAGAGCATAAACCACATCCACGTGCTCAACCTCTGCTAAAAACTTGGACATCGAAAGCAGATTAGTATTACTGGAAATCGGGGTAGAAGTGATTCCTTCCCGACGAGGTGCCAACACAATCTTCTTCCCTTTGAATCTAAGGGAATATGTGTTTTTTCGCCCATCATGAATAACATTACGGTCATACTGCCAAGGCCTGCCTAACAATACATGACAAGCATCCATACATACAACATCACACCAAGCATTATCGAAATATCTCTTACCAATCGAAAAAGAAACTAGGCAACGCCTGTCTACCGTTACCTCACTGCCTTTATTCAGCCAAGACAATTTGTACGGCTTAGGATAACGATCTGTTTTCAACGGCAGTTTCTTGACAGCCTCTTCAGACACCACATTCTCACAACTGCCACTATCTATGATCATCTTGTAGACTTTATCGACAACTGTATAGGTTGTGTGAAAAATATTGGTTCTCAACCAATCGTCCCCTGAATCGCCCTTGGGGGTCAGTAGGCTTTTACGAATGACCAAGGTCTCATGGCCATCCCCATACAATACATCTCCATACTCATCATCATCATACATAGGCTCCCCAATCTCCTCAGTTTCGTCTACTCCATCGTCCTCAATCAGTAGATTTTTACCTTTATTACTAGCAGGCTTCCTGCACTTAGGTGATTTATGCCCATGTTCACCACATCTGAAACATCTAATATTCGGGTTAGGGTTACCTTGAGGTGGTTGCTGGACAGGACGGGATTCTTGAGGGCAAACTGGCCGATTATTTTGATCGCCTCTGTTCAATGGCCTCCTGTTCTGCTATTTCTCCACCGCAAGTGCACGCTGATATGCCTCTGAAACTGTCCACGACGAGTGAAGCTGAGGACATCCTGTAGGGGCTGCCGTAATCCCCCCAAATATCGTGCCACCATCTGCTCCTCTGTTTCAGATAAGTCATTTCGGGCAATCAATTGATAGAATTCCTCCGTGTAATCATCCACCGATCTCGTGCTCTGCCTCAACGAATGAAGATGTTGAAACAAGGTCTGAGTGTAACCGAAAGGTAGGAAGTGACCCTTCATCTTCTTCTTCATCTTCTTCCAATCTGTAATCTTGGCTTTGCCCTGCCGATCACGCGAACGCCTCAACTGCTCCCACCGCGTAGATGCTCTGCCCTTCAATTTGATGGCAACTAGTTTCACCTTCACACGATCTGGGAATTCCTTGTACTCGAAAATACGCTCCATTTCATTCAACCAATCAACGAATCCCTCGGCTTGTAACGTACCAGAAAACTTAGGCAGATCCACTCTGAATCCGAGGTCCCTATAACGTTCTTCTCGACCACGGTGCTCCCAGAATCGAGCAGGATTGTGATGTGGTTTTTCAGAACTGGAACTGGAATCGGAATCGTGGTCTTCAATCTCACGATCTCCGAAATTTTGTGCCGCTAGACGCTGGGTTAACTCGGCAACTTGCCTCTGTAAATCCTCAATCATCGCATCTTGAACGTTACGATCACGACGTGGGGCTTCCTCATTCGGAACCTGCCCGCGATGACCACAACCACGACCACCAGCCATGGAACTGATGAAATCTTGCCCTAGGAATACGCTGAAGCTCTGATACCAACTGACGCTAGGCAGAATAGCGATTATTCTGCAGGCTAGTCGAACAAATCGTCCACAGGGAGTAACACAAGAAAAACCCTAAAAACAATGCAGAGAAACAGCTCTGATGTTTATTTAAAATTATGCAAATTCGATAATGATGTTTACGAAACCCTAAGACCTTATTTATAAGGTCGAAACAAAATATGAAAAAATAAATTAAGGCTTAAATTAAAATAACTAAAATAAAAAGTTTCCTAAAAACATTAAACTGCCAATTTGAGGGCCTAAACGTCATTTTTGGCTTAAAAATGTCGAGGTTGATTATAAAAAATCATGTTTTGTTCATTGGCCTGTTTCCAAGCAGATTAGGGTCTTTCGGGCCTGATCTGAGCCCGTAGCCCATTCTAGGCAGTCCACCGGTCAGTTCTGCGCTGATCTGCCAACTCTGCATCATCTGACTTGGATCCTCCTGCGTCATTTGGCCATTTACTAAGAGAGGAGGTCTCTCCTAGATTTGAATGCCATGACCCCTCAATGTTGTAGGATACATGCTTTAGAATAGGAGCAGCCCGCTGGGAGGGGGGAGATAGAAATATTTTTACCTTGAATCCATTTAAGTAAAGCAAGTTGACTTAAATAACAAACCAAATATGCTCGTTGTGGTTGGAAGTGCTCAATTTAATAATTTAGAAGGTTAGGTCAGCTTGCCGCCTCCTTACATCATCAGTACTCGACCCATCTACTGGGAAATATTTACAAGGTTCGAGGTAGAGTAACCAAGCCAGGCAAACAAGGAAATGTTAGCCATACGCATTGTCAAGGTCTTCTGCAATTGGCTACTAATTTTCATGATAGTTCAGAAGAAAGTGTGGTAGAAGATCAAGTTTAAGACAATGAAGTAGTAGCGAGTCAAACTAAATAGGGGAAGAAAGGGAAGTTCAACCAGATTACAAGAGTGGTTTGATGAATTAAACAACCAGTACTAATGTACTGTATTTTTTTTTCTTTTTCCCTATTTGTATATATATCTTATCTAATTTGTAAATGCATCAACTATTAAGTTGGCTGACCAATAAATAAAGTATCAAAATGTCAAAACTCAATGCAAAGAAAGTAATATTGTTTCTGTTTTTTTTATGCCATCTATTAAATCGCAGCTTAATAATTTGAGTCTCTCGGTTTAATGCTTACTTTCGAGTTCTTTTTCAAAAGAGATTTATGTTCGATTCTCTTTCTCGTCAATTGTAAAGATTTGATGTGTGAAAAATGTACCATGAATCAAAAGGTAGAATCTAGATCACCGTTCAAAAGAGTATAGACATCCTAATAACTGTGTTGCACCACAAACTCAAGCGCAAAATAAATAAATAAACACCCTGCAAGTCAAATATCATTGAAATCCACATTTATTTTTTAATGAATTAATTTATTTGAGAGAATAAAAAATAATGAAAGTATGTTTAATTTTTAATGAAAAAATAATTTGAATGAAAGAAGGAAAAAGTGAAAGCAAGGACAGAGCCTAGGCCTTATATTGGGACCATAGGAGTACTGGATCGTTAGAAACAAAAACAAGAAATATAATAAAGCTAATTTTTTCACTGATTTTAAACTAAAGATGTGAGTAACGATTTGGCAAAAACAACTTAATAACTTGGGGTCATTGCATTTATTTAAAGGTTTTGTTAATCTTTATGAAATAGTTACTATATGATAATTCAAACGTTGATGTATAAGAATTGGGTACGCTTTATAAAGGCACTAGCCACATGCCCGTGCTATACACAGATTTTGTTCAAAGTTTTAGTTAGAGGTGGCAATCGGACGGGTCGGGTTTGGGTTAATTTTTTTCTTCTTATTAATAACATAATATATTTAACTGAAAGCTTAAGTCATGATAAAATTCAATGCATATCTGAATCCATCGATATTCAGATAGCCTACTTGAAGAGTACTAATTTATAAAAAATATATATATATGTTTTAAGAAAGTTATATTTAAGTTATATTACTCATTCATCTCACGAGTCATATAAAAACTACGTGCTTTAGAAAAGTTATATTTAAGTTTTATTTCATGGTTTCAAAAATCAAATATTTTTTTAGAGCTAACACATGTTGTCAATATTATATGTAATTGTATTATTTTCCCTCTCAAGTGTGTGTTTCTCGAATAAGTTATTAAAAGTGAGTAGTACTCCATAAATGAAATGGGAAAAATAATCTCGATAACCATCTTCCTCGATCGAAAAAATGTGTTTAGGAAGAGTGACAGATAGGAGGAAATTTTTTTTCTTCAAGACATCTACCAAAATCCATTTATTGTAATTTAATTAAATCATGTAAATATAATGTCATGTAAAAATAAATTCAATAAGATAAGTTTACCTTTTATCTACTAATATTATTTTTTTTCATTTAGATTTAACTTAGGTGTATTAAAAAATGATTTTAAAAAGTAGACAAAGTCATCTTTTAAAAAACTAAAGTAACAAAAAATAATTACAATCCAAGTCGAGCTTGACCCGTTTATCCGAAACCACAACCCATTTGAAACCCTAGAGATATTTATCATCAATATTTTATTCCTTAAATTTTGTTAAGAACCTATATTTATTGTCTGCATAGAACTAGCCAAAGTTAAGACGTGTATGTAGCCATTATTCCTTAAATTTTGTCAAAAACCTATGAGATCTTGAAATGCCTTCTTGAAAATCCAGATTTTATTTCTCAAACTGAAGTGATACAATCATGTAAGGAAAGGCATAATTGAATTTGACAATAAATAGCTATAAACTCGAAAGAAACAATAATGAACTCAAATACCTCATTGGGAAAGCTGATTTTTGTCCATATTAGTTTTTATCTTAGAATTGCATCAATTCAAGTCAATGAAAACGTCAAAAGTCATAACAAGGGTAAGTTAATAACTTCCCTTTTTTTTAAAAATTTATTTCTTTTCCCTTGAATTCCCAAACACGGTGTTACTAAATTTACTTGGACTAGTATTGTACTTTAAAGTATAGAAATAATAAACATGATTTTCTATCAATCAAATCGAAAGCCAAACAATAAAACTGTAAAAGTAAAAACTTATAGAGTTATAGTATATTAATATTGTGTTTCTTAAAATTAAATTTCAAATTCAACTCATTTTACCTTCATTTTATTTATAATTATGACTATATATGAGATTATGAGATAACAATTTGTACTTTATCTCCACTAGTTTAACAAAAATAATTATTTTTGTTAAAAAAAAGCAAGTTAATTCGAGTTTTTGAGTCGAGTTGTTTCGGGTTTCGGGAGAAGTCAAGTTTGGGTTCGGGTTCTCTTGGGTTTCAAGTCATTCAAGTTCGGGTCATTTCGGGTTTCGAGATCCTTTTTGGGCCAAGTCACTTCGGGTAATTCAAGTTTGGGTCATTTCGGGGTACAGGTCGTTTTGGGCACAAGTCATTTTGGAGTTCAGGTCGTTTTGGGCATGAATCATTTCTGGTTTCAGGTATCTCACGTTCAAGCGCTTTATTTTAATATGTTTTCGGGTTTTGGACCGTTTGGATTTCGGGTTATTAAAATAGAAATAAAATTCTAACGTAAAATATATATCTATAAAAAAAAAAAACTTTGTGATAAGTAGCACTAATTAAAATTAAAGTATACTATATTAACATATTTAATTGAACAATGTTTATAAAAAATGATGAAACTCTCATGGGGAGCTTAGAAACAAATTCTTTAGAAGAAAATATATTTTTAATCATGATAGAATTCAAATTTTTGGAGAAACTGACTTGTGATGTAACTCCTCGACTTCAAAAATACGTCAGTTCACAAATCAAAACATAAATCTTTCATAAAATATACATGTAGAAATAGTACCAAATGTGAGGCATATTTGATGGTAAGAGTGGTGTAAACATTGCCATCTCTAGTTTCGGAAACCTTTATGCGAGGAATATGTTCGTGGCATCATGTACAACACATCCATCAAATTAATTATATAAACTAACGCGTATAGTAAAACGAAACTAACCCCAAAATTATAAAACATACAAAAAATGTAAAAGATACATCCATTAGGGCAAAAGACAAAATATCTAGAAGGACCTCCTCAGCTCGAGTAAGCACACTACTTTGAGACAAGGCTAATTTAGCCAACTGGTGTGCAACCTGGTTTCCTATTCGTCTAACATGACTACAGAGAGAACAATCATGAATGAGGAGTCCCTTAATGTCATCCACCACATCTCCATAAGGAGCCAAACAAACCTCTATAGATTTTATTGCTGATACAATGATAGAAAAATCACTCTCAATCAGTACATTCTGCAAACCCATCTCGTTAGCAAAATTCAAGCCTTCGTGCAAAGCTAATACCTCCAATATCTCCACTGACAGTAATCTTGGCATCGGTTTTGCACGCCATAATTGAGCCTTGTTTATCTCTAATAACCACATCAACATTAATTTTAAACATAACTACACGAGGAAGCTTCCGCTTAACTAAAGATGTATGAGACAAGTCCGTAAAAGGCAAAGATAGATTGGAAGTTGTAATCCCCTGAGAAAAAGAAGGTGTATTAGATAAGACTTTCGGAGCTTGACCTGGAGCTCCACCATGAACAACCAAATTTCCTCAGTTCCATAATGACAGGCATAACCACAATGCATGTAAAGCAAGCACCTTCATTCTCATCAGAGCATACTTGGTAGGTAAAGCCTCACGACAAGCTCTCCACAGAAAATGTTTCATCTTATTTAGGATTTTTAGCTTCCACATGCATTCTCGAAATGAGATTTGAGAAGCAGATGAGCCACCACCCTAGCAGAAAAAAAACACTATGTACAGAGAAAGTGGCACCGAACCAGCTGATCATTTAGATTACTAGCGGCCATTTTAAGAATCAGTTCTGCTTCATGCTTTAGAAAGACTACCTTTACTAAAAATTCATTCCACCAATTTGAACTTCAATCAATCAGTTGGCTCATTGTTGCATTACTTAGTAAAATTCTAGGAGGATAAACTACTTTGAACAAAATTAGCATGGGAATCCATCTATTGTGCCAAACTCTGATATTATTCTCATTACCAACATGCCATCTTGTTCCTTTTTCTAAAAAATTTTTGGCTCCCCAAATGCTCCTCTAAGCAAAAGAAGGTTTGTACGCCAAGACTGATGTGTTGTTTGGGAAGTATCTTGCTCTAAATACTCGATAAAAAAGAGAGGAAGTGTTTTGAGATAGCCACCAACACTGTTTAGCAAGATGGGCATCAATAAAAAACCAAAATCCTGAAAACCCAGTCATCCCTTCTTTTTCAACTTACACATTTCTGAACATCTAATCTGGTGAATCTTCCAAGTGTCACCATGACTACCCCACCAGAATTTGCCTATTAGAGCATTAAGGTCATTACAGAATGAAGCTGGTAGTTTAAAGACACTCATGGCATACGTAAGTATTGCTTGCGCCACTGCCCTTTTAAGAATTTATTGCCCTACTTTTGAAAGAAGTTTTTCTTTCCATCCTTGAACCTTCTTCCTCAAACACTGCTTCAAAGATGGGAAAATATGGAATTTTGATCATTGCAGGGAGCCCTAGATACTTCTCCTGACCATTGGAGGACGTGCACGTACCCCAATCATCCTCTTAATTTCCTCTTGGACAAACAATAGAGCTCATGTAGTAATAAAGAAAAATACGATTACTTGCCTTCACTGTTGTTTGTTCTTTTATCTTTGATTAATAGTAGCCAGTAGCACAAACTATGAAAGAAACGGCTAGTAATGATAATATTAAAGAGTAATTATTAGAGAAATAGAAAGATAAACGGTAAAATGAAAAGAAAAGAAAAAACATAGACAGAACGAAACAGTTACACAAATATTTATCTTTGAGTTTTATTTTGGCCATATCCTTGATTACTATATAATTATAATATTTAAAACTTTAATGTTCCCATTTATCATGCTTTGGTAATATACGTTATTCTCATAATGCTGCATGTGTTGGTTTTCAATCTTTTTTGGTACATTATAATGGTAAAATATATAAATATAAAAAACAAAATATCAGGGATGTTCATTAATCGGTTGAAATCGATTAATTGAACCAAATAAGTAGAACAATTTAGTTAATCGGTTAAATTAGTACTAAACTGATTAACTGAATAATATATATCGGTTAATTGATCGATTGTCAGTTAAAATTTGTTTCGACCATTTTAATCGATTAAGAAATTTATTAATTAATATTATTAATAATAATATATTTAATATAATACAAAATAAATTAAAAAATATTTTAGTATAAATTAAATATATAATTTATGTAATATATAATAAATTAAAAAAACTTAAGTATATAAGCAGTGTCGGTTAACCGATTAACTAACTATATCGACAAAAATCAATTCGATCAATTAATATTGAATACTTAGGTTAATTCAATTGAAGCGATTAAAAAAAATTGACCAAAAATAGGTTTAAATATTTAGACAACCGTTTATATACTCCTACAAACTATATTAAAGTCACTCATCTTTATATATATAATGAACTTGATTTTTTTAAAAAGAAATTTACAAAAAATAGGTTTAAAAATCAAGTGGGGGCGGCCAGTGAGGGCAGCTGCCCCCACTTGATTTTTTTAATCCAAAATTATTTTATAGATGTTTATTATTTGTCCCCATTAAATTATGTAATTGCTCTCATACCAAGCCTGATATTTTAATTTTAACTTTTTTAACATAAAATATGTAATGAACTTAATAAACTAAAAAATTATTTAACATTTTTTAATTTGTTGAAATAAAAAAAAAACATAAGATTAGCTATTGTTTCAACGACTACAATTTTAATCAAAGACCATACTTTGATTACAAAGCTTTAGATTTTTATTCAATCGAAAGATAAAGTGGAATGAAACTTTTAGAGAGAAACTCTATGAATGCAATGCTTTCTTAACTGATGTGTGGGATGTAAGATTTAAACCTCCACAGAATATCTTTGAATCCCACGTTGCCTACACAACAACTGAGACAAGGAACTTTGAATCCCACATTGCTTATTGTCAAACTAGCTACAGGGAGAAGGTCCAACAAATACATCGTGGACTTTAACTTTCACTATTCTAAATATGGATATGGTAATTGGTTGAGAAGTTCGAAGTTAGGAGCATTTTGGGTAATAGTTTTCTGTTTTCAGTTTTCGAAAATAAAAACTGAAAACAGTTTTCTGATGTTTTATTAAGAAAAAATGTTTGGATAACTGTAACTCGAAAACTGTTTCCAAAACAGAAAACAATGAAATGTTGTTTGGATAATCTAATTTTGAAAACTGTCTTGATACACCGTGTAATTATTTTTAGTTTTGAAGTTAAATTTAAAATCTATATTAATTTTATTTTTCATATTTACTAAATATTTAAATATAATTAATATTATTTTATTTTTAATATTTTAATATTTTTTATATACCATGGAGAAAGAACGAAACAGAGAAGTGAACACTGAGTTTAATGCTATTTTTTGAAAATTATGTCAGAAAACACAAATTTAGAGTTTTCAAAAAACAGTTTTTGAAAATTGGTTTTTTTAATACTGTTTTAGAAAATTGCTTTTGAAAACTATTTTCAATTTTCGAAAACCGAAAACAGTTTTCAAAAACTGTTTCCAAACATAGCCTTATCTTTTGAGTTTTAGTTTGGCCATATCGTTGATTACAATATAATTTTAATAATTAAACTTTAATGTGCCCATTTATCATGCTTTGGTAATATACGTTATTCCCATAATGCTGCAAGTTTTGGTTTTCAATATTTTTTACATAGTAATTTAAAATATATAAATATAAAAAGTAAAATATATTAAATTCATTAAATGGACTCTATTAAATACTCAATAGTCTGGCTTAAAAACAAGGCGACATGTTTTGGTTTTCAATTTTTTTTTGGTACATAATAATTTTAAAATATATAAATATAAGAAGCAAAATATTAGGGATGTTCATTAACCGGCTGAACCAATTAATCGCACCTTTTAAGTAAAACAATTTAGTTAATCAGTTAAATCAGTACTAAATTGATTAACCGAATAATATATATCGGTTAATTGATCGATCATCGGTTAAAATTTGTTTCGACCAATTTAATAGATTAAGAAATTAATTAATATTAATAATAATATTAAATATAATACATAATAAATTGAATAATATTTAATGTAAATTAAATACAATATATGTAATATATAATAAATTAAAAAAGCTTATCTATATAAGCAGTGTCGGTTAACCGATTAACTGACCGTATCGACCAAAATCAATTTGATCGGTTAATATTGAATACTAAAGTTAATTCGGTTGAAACAATTAAAAATAATTGACCAATAAACAGATTTAAATATTTAACTAACTGTTTACATTGTCCTACAAAATATATTAAAGTCACTCATGTTTATTAAATAATCAATAAGTTGACGTAAAAAAAGGAGAATGCTTTTAAAAAACAAATAAATAAAAAAAATAGAGAGAATGAATAGCAAAAGTTAAAAGGAAATAAATGTCATGTATACGTGTCACAAATATAATGTACATGACTATATATATATAGATTAAAAAATATGCATGTTTAGATTCACAATATCTATTATATTTGTGGATTATGATTAATGGATGCTATGTACAATAAAAACAATGGTTGGAGAAGAAAATGAGTATAATCTGGACAAAAATATTATCATGTTCATCTCTCATTTTAAAGAAAAAAAAAGTATTGGGTCTTGTATTAGAGAGGCCATCAAGCATTTACTGGGCCGGTAGAGAACCAATCCGTTATCCTTCCACTGAAGAGAGAAGGACGTTGTCGCTCTCTGTGATTCCAGCATCATGCTGTACCCTCCGTTCAAAGAGCTAACTGCACAAAGCTTTTT